>CAIGQQ010038854.1:6233182-6299875 GCA_903798035.1 Danio albolineatus | reverse complement strand
TTATTATTATTATTATTATTATTATTATTATTATTATTATTATTATTATTATATATTTATTAATAAATAATTAATAAAAAGATTGTCAGTTGACAAATTTCCAATGACCATGAGATTTTTTTACATATATAAGAACAAAATAAAAATTAAATATGACAGTGGCTGGTGACTTATGAAAAATGACCCATGAAACTGTGCATTATTTCTTTAAAACAGACATAATAATAAATAAATTAATTAATTAATTTCCAGTGATTGAAGGAACTTCTTTACATGTAAGACCATGAATTTTATTTAAATATGTAAAAACAAATATGTAATAACAAAATAAAATATAATATGATATAAAATGAAATACGGCAGTGGCTGGTGACCTATGACCCATAAAACTGTATTTACATTAATACATTTAAAACAGACATAATAATAATAATAATAAAAATAATAATAATAATAAAAACATTATTATTATTATTATTATTATAATTATTATTATTATTATGTATAGTTCTGTAAAATTATTGTGACTTTAAATTGACTTTGTTATTTATAACAATTTTATTATTTTTATTATTATTATTAATAATAATAATGTTGTTTTATTATTATTATTATTATTATTATTTTTATTATTATTATTATTATTATTAATAATAATAATTATTATTATTATAATAAAAATAATGTTAAAAATAACAAATAAAGTCAATTTAAAGTCACAATAATTTTACCAAACTATTTTTTATGATATTATAATTTTAATAATAATAATAAAATAACAAATAAATCTAAAGTAAAATCTATTTCAAGTCACTATAATTTCATTGAACTATACAGTATCTAAAATAATACTTTAATCTTGTTATTAATAATAATAATGATAAATAGTTAATAGTCTTCATATAGAAACATCCCCATGAACACCTTGTATAAATTCACTCATTTATTCATTCATTCATTCATTCACTCATTTATATATAGATTTGGAGAAAGTTGTTTGTTTAATTAACTGGATTAATTTTTACATTTTATGAATATTTTAACAGCATTTACTTCAGCTGTCTCACTGTGTAGTACCACACCAAGAATATGGATTTTACACCAACTAACCAACATTGGCTCATCATTGATACGTACCCCTACATACATTTCTGGAGATTTTTTTTTTCGCAAAACCACCAAAGGCTGTTGTGTACGCTTTACAGATCTCTAATTTATCTCACGAGTGTCATTTACGCCTGCTGTTCCACCAGAGGCTGCTTTCGACTGACTGACTAAATGTCGATCCCTCCACTCACCCCCTTTCCTAAACCCAACCAATAGTGTTTTCAAAAGCAGTCCAGAAAAAGAAAAAGCCCTCGTGGCCAACTGATTTTTACCACGTTTTCAGATTTTACCACATTTTCACTCTGCTATTTACTTGTTTATTTAAATATTTATTTTATTTAAATATTTGGAACCGTTCTTTGCCAGTATCGTTCAATTAAAAAATGAAATTGATACATAGCTTCATAATAGCTACATAATTTGTGCGCTCCAGAAATGTATGTTTTTCTGGTACGTTTTCACAATGAGCCTGTGTTGCACTAAACACCATCAGCATTTCAATCACAGGCAAATTCTTAATTTACCAACTTCACATTCATAAACAGCATTTTCATATCAAATAAATGCATTAAACCTATTTCCATCCACTGCTTTGCTTCCCTCCATATGAGAACTCAAGCAGAGACACATCCTTCATCAGCTATTTCTGTAGCTGTCAAACAGGGGGAGGGTGTCTTGCCCGAGTCCAGCCATACACCCGCTTTTTTTATGGTCCCGCTGCAAAAAAAAAAAAACTTGCATAAAAACAAATTAGCTTCGTCTGGGCGCAGTTTGCAAATATGTGTGCAATCAGCCAGAAAATAGATGTCACTCCTGACCAAGGTCACGCTGCTCTCTGAGGCTCCTGGACTGATGTCTTACACACTGTGCTGTGCCCTTCCAAGTATGCATGAGCCTCTGACATAAGCATGGACAGAGATGAAAATAACTCCACCTTAGTGACACAATACATCATTATAACGCTTCAGTCCACCCATTGTTCCTGTCTGCTGTCTTAAGAAAAAAAAAAGTCCCATTGTGATGCGCAGAGACTAAAGGACTATATTAATTCAGTGTTTTTTTGAGAAGAATTGAGATTATGTTGATAGATAATGCCCAGTTGCTGTTGTTTTTTTCAATAGGACTAAAAAGATTTATTGCCAAAAGGATTAATCAGGATTTAATGACTGAGAAATCGGGATGAGTCATTTAAAGGGAACCTATTATGCCCCTTTTTACAAGATAATGTAAATAATCTCCCTAGAGTGTGTGTGTGTGTTGTTTCAGCTCAAAATACCGCACAAATAATGTTTTATAAACTGCTTGTTTTAAGGTTTTGATCTAAATTGTGCTGTTTTGGTAATTGTCGCTTTAAATTTAAATGAGATTAGGCTCTTTTTAAAAAAGAGGGGGAGATGTGTCAGCATAGCTAAACTCAACCCAGACTCGCTCTGAAAATGTACCCCTATATACATTTTTGGAGAGCGCCAAATACATGCCAGAATGTATGTTTTTTGAAGTTTTTGTTTTCGCGAATCCACCAGAGGCCACTGTGTATGATTTTATCAGATCTCAAATTTATCTCACGAGTGCCATTTGCGCCTGCTTTTCTCAAAGAAATCCACCAGAGGCTGCTATCAACTGACTGACCCACCCTCCTCCTTCCCTGAACCCAACCAATAGTGTTTTCAAAAGCACCGATTGACCCGCCTACCCACTTCCCTAAACCAAACCGACAGTTTTAAAAAGCAATCCAGAAAAAGAAAAGCCCTCATCTGTTTTCAGATTTCACCACATTTTGGCCCGTTTCCAGAGTGGTACAGTACAGTACGGTACGGTTCGGTACACTTTTAGGGCCGTTTCCACTGTCTAAAAGCGTACAGAATCGAACCGTACGTACCACTTTTTGGTCACCCTTTGCAAAGGATACCAAGTGTACCAAAAGGCGGAGCTAGACGCACAGCTGAACGCTATTGGTTTGCAGAGATACGTCATTTGCTCGCGCAACAAGCAAGAATGAAAACAAAGGACCCGCCATGTTTAATACACAGCCGAGAGACAATACACCGAAATAATATAAACATATAATAACGAGCCATGGTCGACCCGAGCTCAAACAAACCTTGTCGTCGTTTTGATGAACAGCCACAAAGCCAAGAAGAAGAGCAGATTCTCCCCTGTGTAAAAGATTCTTCCCGTCTTTCGCTTTCTCACGCGCATGTCTATTTGAAATAACAAACTTCTTGAGCTGATGATAATAACATGCGCTTCTTTATTGACGTGCTTTTGAAACCTGATCCTTTCAGAAACTGACAAACGCAAGAGTGACGCGTGCAAATACAAAGGAGAAGCCGGAAAAAAACAAAGGAGCAAATTATGGATGCAGCAAACATAAAGAAACGGCTTATCATCATCACCTTCTGGACTATTATGAACTCTGAATGACGAAATTACTCTCTAACAGAGGTCACACATGTGCTGGTGAAGATTACAGACAAAGATGAGAGGTTTGCACTGACTGTGGGCTAGATTTCGTGTTGTTTTTGAACCTAAATAAGGCATAAATGTCTACTTTGTGTAGTTCTTAAGCAAGTGGTAATATATCGGAGGCTGTAAGGGGCTGTATGTGTTCATATATAGGTGATAAAGGTGACCCGTACTGACCCGTACCGAACTGTTCCACTAAGTGGAAACGGGCCAATTTTAACCCTGTTATTTACTCTATTATTTTATTTTTTGGCTTCTGTTTTTGTTTTTCCTGCTGTTTGAAACTGTCCTTCACCAGACTCAAACCCTGTCATGCCCCGTCAAACCCCTGCACCATTTTTGACTTTTTTTTTTTTCATGTTTTTTAATGTTGATTTGACATCAAGGCTCCCGCTGGGTTTTAATTTGCACATTTTTGTGCTCATTTGTCCTGCCACGATGTAAATATCATTACAATGTTACAAGTTTAGACACCATTACTTGGAAGTAATCAAGAAAATGCTTGTTTCTCTGTGCAAATGCACGGTTCTCAATAGTCCAGGAAATCAAGTATGGTTTTTAGCGAGTGTTAGCAAGGTTGTAAATTTAGTTGGCTTTTCCAAAGAGAGCCACGCTTATGGGTCTATTTCTTATTTCCCTCTATGCAAAGCCAGAGGTGAGTGATGTATTTTGTGAGCTCGGTTACATTACAGCGGGAATGGAGGTGTCAACGGGTGAAGGACAGAACCTTTAGTCTGGCTGTAATCGAATGCAGATGGGACTAAAATCATCGGAGCAGCAAATCATCACTCCAAAGAGCCAGATGCCCTACCGCCGCCTCCTCCTCCTCCTCCTCCAGGAGTTTTAAAACAGAGCTTCTTCTTTAACAGGTTATGCTGCAAGTCTGATAAAGCATCGATCCCGGCGCACGACTATTCACAAATCAATTGATGGGGCTGAAATCTGCAGAGGTCAACGCTGTGATCTGAAGCGTGAGAGAAGGTGAGAACGAGATGGAGAGGTGGCAGATGAACATGACAAGGTGAGGTCGAGTTTAAAACAAAAAATTGATGGCATACTTTGAAAGATAGTGGATTCCATTGTGGACGAATGCATTAAAGGGTGGCTAAAACATTCGGGGCTACAATAACTATTATCAGTTCCTAGGAGCCTTAAGGTGATAGACTTGACCTTCTTCATTTTGAAGATAGTGTAGAGGCATTATGGGTTTGAAAGTGATATCTAAATTCTTCAATTAACCCTTAACAGGATAGTTCACTCAAAGATGATATCACCTCATGATTTACTTTCATTATGGCTGGTTGGTTTGGTGTGTTTCACACATTGCCTCTCCTTGGGTTAACATCGGAGCTTGTTGACCTGACTCAACATGTAGAATCAGCGTCAGACTGTTGGCTGAAGAAAATGCTCTAATTGGTTATTAAAGAGTCCCTATTATAGGCTTTTGAAAATGACCTGCCATGCAGTGCGTAACACAACTCTAAGTGAAGGAAAACATCCAGCTCAGGTTTAAATCTGAAAGTGCAACTTGTTTAAAATTATCGATTTATCAATAAAAGATTAGACTCAGAGTCTTTTAAATAATTCCTCGTTCGTCCAGATCTTTTACCTTTTTAACACGAAATAATATTATATATGAAGTGCTGGATCCGGTAAAACGTGAACGCGCCTTTTCCCTTCAAACACCAGTGTGGGTGAATGATCATGACTGATATTCATAGCATTATATACTTTAAATAAATGACAAATGATATGCATTTAGGTGTTAGAAAACATTACAAGTGTGTTCTTTAACATTTCATAAAAGTATTAGTTATACATTAGATTATATAGTATTAGTTATACACATTTTTGGTGAGATTGCATGAAGGCAATTCCAGCATGCAAATTAATTTAGCCAATATTCCACACCGCTGCGGTGGACCAATTCTAATCCAAGGTGGGATTAATGGCATAATTCTGTATGCAAACTCCTGGAAGACCAGAAATATTACCTGGCCACAATGCACAAGTGTTAGTTCAGCAAGGAAAGCAATCAAAATTTCATGCCGGAACATTTCATCATCAGATTGCATTGTCAAGAGAATGAATATAAATCTCTGATGTCAAACAGATTTTCTAAAGAAACTGTTCATACAAAAAAATGCTTGGTTCGCTGAATTTTATGCAATCTCTAAGGATGAATATATGAAACCCTTTAATTTGAATGATGATACCTAAATGTTAGAATAAAAATAAATACTTCCCCACATGTCGTTTACAATAAAGTTTTTTACAGTCACTGAAAAAAAAATTATTAAAAGATTCATTAGATTTCTTCAATTTCTTTCAAGCTAACTGTTTAAAAACAATTTATTTGGGCTTAATTTAAACAAAGAAATTAAGTTGAATATACTAAATTTAATGTGTTTGTTTAAATTCAGCCCTTATAAATTGTTTGCAAACAGTTACCTTGAAATTTTTTTTATATCTAATAAATCTTTAAATCATTTTTTTTGTCAGTGACTGTAAAAACTTTATTGTAAACGACATGGGGGGGGGAAGTATTTATTTTCATTTTAACATTTAGGTATCATCATTCAAATTGAAAGGTTTCATATATTCATATATTCAACTCACACTTGGGTAAAATGTGGTCACTGTAAGTGAAAATCTAATAGATGCTTAATAATAGTCCAAAATAGACTATAAATCAAATTCAAGATTATCAATGGCAGCCCCAATGTTTTGGCGGCCTGGTTTTAGCCATTTAGTTGTCCTTTAACATGTGGTGGGTATGGCCTTTCATGCAGAAAACAGCATTTTTATTTATTTTTTTGTATTAGTTGCACATTTGGTAAATGGGGACTGTTTTGACAATGTTCTTGTTGTGTTGCGCTTGTTGGTCATGTGAACAATGTAAAAGTATTTCGAGTTTTTTTGGCCACAAACATTACTTTAGGCGTTTATCCAAACACCCACTCAAATAACCTTTTGACTTTGGGACGATGAAACTGGAACTTTAAAAACTATAAATCACAGCCCACTTTCACTGTATAGAATGCAGAAATATAGAAGTATTGCCTCCAAAAATATGTACTATTCGTATGAATGAGTTCCCTGGGTTTGTTATTAATATGTAAATTATATTGTCTTATATTGTCTTTCATTGTCTTATTATATGCATTCTCCAGCATTTACTTGCAAGAAATCACAGCATGTCCATATTTCAGACCTTAAATATTTTTTTTAGTACATACAGTAAAAACAAAACCCAAAAAAATAAAAATAATAATACTTTTTAGCATTTCCTATTGTATTTTTCTTCTGAAGGAAATCTTGTTTCTTTTAGCTCGGCTGAAACATTTGGGATTTTTAAAAACATTTTTCCTTTTTCTTTTTGACTGGCTGCAGAACAAATCATGTTGTTCAGTGACTTGCCTAATTAATCGAATATCCACAGTTAACCAAACCCAATTAAGTCTTTAAAGTGCACATTAAGCTGATTACTATGATCCAGCAAAGCAGGTGATAAAACATTATGTATACTGTCATGAGTAAAGAAGTTGTTAAAACTATTATGTCTAAAAATGTGTTTACAAAAAAATATCTCGATAAATCAGTACTTGAGAAATAAACTATATAAAGGTATTTACATATTGAAGACACAATTATATTACCTTATTTGCTTAAAGTAATGAAATTTGCCCTGAGCACTTGCGTTTTTTAAAGAAACTTTTTGGTGCGTTAATCTAGTCAATACTTTCGTTCAAAGAGCTAATGATTCGCACTCATCTGGTAATTGCTTTGTGTTGTTTTTGTTTTTACATTCTTTGGGTGACTCAATGACACAAACGTTTCGGCACAATGCCTTCCTCAGTGTGTAACACAATTCTCTCCATCCACCCCATTTATTTCACAGTCAATCACATTGCGTCATTAGACGACGGCTTCATAATTAGACAAACAATCTCATTTTCGTTTCATCGTTCCATGATTAACCACCATATTCAAAACACTACTCCACGGCGAAACAGCATATTAATTATCATCAATTTACCAAGTGTACATCAATACAGTGTAAATCCGACAAGGGAGAGAATTGTGTTACACACTGAGGAAGGCATTGTGCCGAAACGTTTGTGTCATTGAGTCACCCAAAGAATGTAAAAATAAAAAAAAACACAAAGCAATTACCTGATGAGTGCGAATCATTACCTCTTTGAACGAAAGTATTTCCATATTTGCTGTCATTTCTTCCATGCCTCTCACCACCAAAAGACTAGAATACGCAAGACGTGTCACTCGTATAGTTTTGAATGGGAAAAGTGTAAAGCTGCGTCCGAAACCACCTACTACTCAGTAGGTACTGCATTTGAATTTAAACGTACTACTCGGCGGTTAGAAAAGTACGTTCTATACAGTATGAATGTGTGAAGTATGAATGGAATTCGGACATACTACATCCGTCATTTTGTCACGGTCACGTGACCTACCTGCGTCAGTTGCGTCGCTTCACTCCCATTCATGAATTCTCTCGCGGGGCATCATGGGATAGCGCAGCGTGCATGGGATGCGCACTTCAGAATCTCGCCGGAAGTAGTAAGTCATCCGGGTACTTCTCGCATACTGATTTTCGAATTCTATGAATTCGGACATACTACTCGGCACGCATACTGATTTTAGCGTACTGTATAGTATGGAAGTATGCGGTTTCGGACGCAGCCTAACTGTCAATATGCGAATGAATCTCCGCCTACTTGAACAGGAGCCAATCATCGATCGCTATAGACTGACGGAGAAGCTGGTATCAGACGTGAGCTTTTACGACACTTTGGTGGTCAACAAACACACTGGTATCACAGCAAATACTTGCTTCACAGATATAAGAAATATATCCTCACTAAAGCTTGAAGTCTGTGCTTTTAAATGAAGCAAGTGGACTTGAAAACATAATTAAAAAAAAAAAATTATAATCTGTATGAAACGAACGCGAGGTACAGTTCATCCTGTCAAAACCACATCACATGACAGCATTTACTCAAACGCCCAGTGAACAAAGAGTCGCTGTCGTTTCTGGAGGAGATTCACCATCAAGACCAAGTTGTGAATATTTCAGAAGAGCAGCGCGATCAGATGACCATTATCCAGAGGATGATAATATGTAGAACGGCCATAACTGAGGCTGGTGTCGTGATCTCCTTCCGTTCGAGTGCACATACGCATTAGCAACCTGAGAATATGCTGATTTTATTTGATTTGGACAATTAGAAACTAAACTTATGAGTCAGATGTTGTTTAATTTTATTGCTGGTTCCAAATAAGTAACGTAATCATAATCTTGGTTTTAGAGATTTTGATGTTTCCCCATTCAGACAGAATGCCCAAGCATACTGCCCGAGAGGCTGTTCAAAGATGGCCGCCAAGTAAAAATACTTGCCTTAAAGGGACGTTGTCACTACTCATTGTTTCTAAGAGTTATTAGACATTATTAGAGTTATTAATTATTAGACAGACATCTCTCTTTATTCAATATGGCGCTGTCCATGAAAAATCAACCAGGAATTATTGTCATTTCAAACTTACTTCAGGCTCGATGACTCGCAGAACAAAGAGAAAAGAATATCAGATCTCAAAAGGAATGTTTTATCAAAAAGGCAATTTCTGCCTACTGATGTAAATGTATTCTGTACGCAAATACTGTAAGTTTGTGTAGTGAGAACTCAAAACTGAGAGGAAATATAGGAGAAACTAAATTCGACACAACACCAGTTCTGTACTCTGAACTAACACAGCTAATGGTGTACCTTGTCGTCACGGGATTAGTCCAACAAATCGATAACAGAATTCATTGACAACGAATTTCATTATCGATAATTGGTGATTTTATTGATTAGTAGTTTGAGCCTTAGAGAAAACTTGCCCTAGTAACGTATTTGGAATTGTCAAAAATTTCCCAGTACCGAGTTGTGGCTGTAAACGCATCCGCTGCATAAAACATATGCTGGGATAGTTGGGGGCCCCTGATAAATAAGGGACTAAGCTGAAGGAAAACGAATGAATTAATGAATTGTCAAAAATCTACACGGCGCCCTCTAGTGGATTTGTTAAAACAAAAACTGAAAGACAACATATAGTCCTGGTAGGGCTGAGCCAATTGGCCTAAAATCAAAATCTCGAGTAATTGAACATTTCAATTCAATTACGATTAATGAACGCTTATTTGATTTATTAATTCATTTTTGTTTTGTCCTCATAGCTCACTGACAAGTTTTATATTTTGTCTAAAGGCATCTCTGGCGCAGCTTCCAATCAATGTCAATGTATTGCAAAGTAAGGCTCAAGAATGAGTCCATTGTCCTACTTGACCAGAGATCAGATGTGGCTGCAGAGTGGCCGCAGAAGTAGAAATCAGCCACAGCCTTTAACAGAGCGGGGTCACATGACACGTAGATAAGAAATTGAAAAAAACGTCCTGGAAAATTTTATCGATTACAGGTTCTGAATGTCTATTTTGATTACTTTTTTCGATTAATCCCCCAGCACTAATTCCAGCGTAGATATTTGTAGATTCTCAAGAATGTAGTCCTGGGCACATATCTCCAATGAGCCTGGGTTGCAAATGTATGTTTGTGAGTGAAGGACATACTTCCAATGAGACTGTTGGATAATCAGTCAATAGACTACAACATGTAAATCAAGAAAATGAAAGGACAATTCTAATAGCAGCTCATGTAAATAATTAGATTACTGAAGTGATTTCCATGTAAATGCACCAGTTATACTAACGTTGCCTATACAATTCTATACAAACGTCTATACAAACTGTGTCTGTGCCTATGATCCAGAAGCCGATGTTAGATCAACAAACCAGCTGTTAATGTGGACTGTGCATTATTTCCCCAGTGCACAGATTCCTGTCACATCCCCTCAGACCGGAGGTTCTCTGAGGTAAAAGGTGCAGCGCTGCAGAACGTCATTGAGATGTTTGAGACCTGACACAAGTGTTTTGGTTTTCCATCAAATGAAGGGAAAATGGCTCCCTGAGGAGGGTACAGTAAGGAAGGCTAATCTGAGGGAGAACGCCAAGCAAAACATAGGGTTCGGTATGCAGGAGGAACAAAGAGCATAAAGCATGAGGCTGGAGTATGTTTTATAACATTTACAGGTTTGTCGGGAGTGTAGGAGGATCTTTTTTTTTATTTTCAAGCAAGATGGGCAGAATGTTCAAACCACTCTTCTTCATATAAGGTTAAATTTTATCAGTTAGATCAATTAGATTTTTAAAGATTGCTTTCATTCCTAAAGCATGTTTTGAATTAATTAAAATTGACAGTCATAGTGTCACTAAAAAGGACATTTTATTTAAAAAAAATATTGCATGTGCACTGTTTGCACAAATAAATATTGGCAGTGTTGGGCAAGCTACTTGAAAAATGTAGTGAGCTAAGCTATTAGCTACTCTACTTAAAGAGCCCCTATTATACATTAAAAAGGGTCATATTTTGGTTTGGGGGGTCTCCAACAGCAGGTTAATATGCATGCATGGTCAAAAAACACTTTCATTGTCTTATAATATGCATTTATTTTTACCTAATTATCTCAGCGACTCCTATATGAATCGTTCAGCGATTCATAGGTATGCAAGAGGCACGCGTCGTGTTTACAACGTGCTTTTAGACGCGATATGAGAATACAAGTTAACCAGATACACTACAAGCAGTTAAACGTTACAAAGCACAATTAAATGCATAATTTACAAGCTAGAGAAAACAATGAGGCTACCGTTTTAATCACACTTACTCACTTGTTGGATAGCAGGCCAGATTCCCCATCAGGCTCCATATGGCCAGTCTGCCCCTGCATACACCTTTTCTGATCCTTCCTTTAACAAACGGTCGACAAATCCTCCGTTGTAAGCGTGTAGATTTCAGAAGCACTCCTCAGAGGGAACACAGCACATGGGCTATAATGCTGAGGCATTTCTGCAGAAATAAACCTCAACCACTGACTCTTCAGTTTCATCTCTGGTTCATCTGCACACTTCCAATATCCAGCTGAGCACAGTGCTCTTCTCTGTGTTGCCAGATGCAGCTGACTGATTCCAGTCCAAACCCTCTCTAAAAGGTTTTTACCTGCACAATCTAATTCAAAACCGCCCAATCTGGCAACCTTTGCTCGCTGTTGTTGTTTGTGGGCGGGGTTGGGGGTTTTGAATCTTCCGGGGCTGCGCACGCACAAATGGGCGGGGCTTATGTTTCGTGTTCACGTCATGCTGAAACGGCTAAAGACTCATAAGCACGGCGATTCGTCTGAGGAACTATGAGTCGACTCTTTTATGGATGAATCAATAGTTTTACACACTGCACTTTCAGATTTAAGCCTTAGCTGGACATTTCACTTCACTTAGAGCTGTGTTACACATTGCATGCAAGCTCATTTTCAAAAACCCATAATAGGGGCTCTTTAAAATGTGGCTTAACTACACTAAAAGCTACCCTCTGGGATATGTAGCAAGCTAAGCTAAAAGCTACTTGGTAGCTTAGCTACATCTAAGCTATTTTTGCAATTTTCATTTTTAAATCGAAGCAACTTAAATCCAAGTCAATCACATCTGAGTAATCAATAAAACTGTCAATGCAGTTGTTCAGTTCAATCATTTACTGCAAATAATATCCTGTACTAAACAGAAACAAATAATAGCATATAATTAAAAAAACTAAAAATTCAATAAAATCAGGTGTTACACATTTAAAATACTATAGTAAAGGGAAATATTTAGGAATGAGCATTGTATTGTATAAATACATTAACAACTCTTTATTAATGAATTACACTACATAATGTAGTATCATTAGCGGCTAACTAATGATAGCTTATAGTGTGTTTTGTTTTAACATAAGTCTGACTTTCGAATAAACTCTTTGTGAATAAATGTGTTGTTTTGGTCATAAAAAAAATCCACATTAATAAAAGACATTAAGTCACAATTTCAGAATGCTTCCACAAGCCAAGATTTGAACTTACTGTAGGTCACTCATGCATGGTCCACTTGTCTATGAGAGATTATGGCTTTGACTTTGACCCTGTCAATCTTAGGCAGATTCGTCAGCTCTCGTAATACTTGTGTAGTTACTGATCCTTTGAACCGATTTACTCACGTGACCTGGGTGTTTTGAAACATCTGCGATTCAAGATCTCGACACCGTCCTGAAACGTCAGCTATCCCTACTTATTTGGATTTCCTTTTGCTTCTGTAGTAACCTTGCCTGCCTGAATACTCTTAATAAAGCTGCATTTGGATCTGATCCCTTGTTGACAAACACCTTGTTCGCCTATTCAAACAGAAAGCCCGAACATACTGGCCCAGAGGCGTTTCAAAGATGGCCACCCAGTGAAATGACTTGCCTTAAAGGGATGTTAACATTATAGCAGCAAACATTATGACTCCTTTTGTATTTTACTGGTGAGCATAACACATATTACCATGAGGGTGAATTCATCAACTCATCTGTGCATTTTAAAAGCCATGACTTTCCTGCATAACATCAATCTCTCTTTTATTTTAATGCCCTCTTCACAAACATACATGCAACTGAGCTTGGGAGAAAATTGTCTTATTTTCTCTATTATTGCAGTCTGACTTGAGGCCATCACGCATTATGTCTTTCTCCCCCATTACAATGGCTTTAATATTCATTGTGCAGCGGCCGGGGCTCCTTCCAGACTGCCCGGGTCTTCATCTTTTCTTGATTCTCTCAGAATAAACCATTTCTAGCTTGAACTGTCCTGTATGAATGGCATCTGAAGCGATTATCGGGGTAGAGGAAATCAGATAGGTGTATTCAAAAGAGCTGGAACGGCACACATCATTATCATAATTACAGACTGGAAGTCCACGCAGAGGTATTCAAAAAAGCAGCCCTTTAAATGTAAAAACCTGCGGATGGAGAACTGTCCTGATTGCTTTGAACAGAGTTCGTGGCCCTGCAGAGCAGATCTGTGTGCTGCTCGTGGGTGGTGAGCCATGTTTCTCTAGCTCTCGACTTGAACTTGAACCCAGAAGCCCTAACACTGATTGAAGCTGGGAGAGCTTCCCGTGGGACTGCTGTAAAGCTAATACAGACAACAGCCACAGCATCATGAGGATGTTCGGCTCTCTCCCCAACACACACTTCCAGATGCATATATGGCGTATCAATGTAGCATGTCCTTGGAAGATCAAAATAACATCACTTTATGTTCACTTTAGCCGGTGAATGATTTATTTATGAGCGCAAATGTAGTTGCACATACTCGAGACACGATAGCTAATATACACTTGACTTAAAGGGCAGGCTTGTGTTTTGGTACGATTTCAAATCGAAATAGTTGCAGTCTGAAATAGTTGTGTCCTGGTGACACAATGAGGTCTTGTAAAGCGAAACGATAACAATAAACTCTCTAAAGAATTGGACATAATTAATCATTTTAACATAATTTACTATTTTAGTGCCGTTGAGATTTCACATTCTGAGCAATGTCGTTTTTACCTACCGTGTTCAACATTAAAATCAATAAGACACAACTTGCAGAAAGCGTGGGCGTCGTCAAGGTGGCTTCTAGACAAAAGCTTGAATTCTTCCGTCCAGTTGTTGGTAAATTTACATGTGTATATATATATTTTTTTTTTTTGCCGAAGCACAACCTGACTCTTCCTTCCATCATGTGTGCTACTACTGAAGCAGCTGCTTGTCGCTACTGCCACCGTTTAAGTCCCGCATCTACCTCCTGCGCCGTAATCAACAGCGCACCTGATTTGTATTGTATGTTGCCAGATTGAGGTCAAATATGTTACAAGATTTGAATATTGCGACAATTGTGTGAGGTAATGAACTTCATTTAAGATCTGGAAACTTGACAAATATGAACAAAAGTGCTTTTTTTGAAACTGCATTGGGACGTACAAATTACAGGAGTTTCCCGGGAGAAATAACAAACTGGGAGGGTGGCGGGAGATGGATGTGAAATACGGGAGACTCCCGGGAAAAACGGGAGTGTTGGCAGGTATAAATTAGACGGTTGCTAGTTTAATTGAATGGACTTCAATTTTAGTGGAGTTTATGCATAAACAAATTTCGAGAGGATCACATGCTCATGTTTGCTAGCAGCTGACCTGCATTATCCAATTCACAACGCACCAATCAGACGACTCCTAAGTTACTTTAAATACCCTTGGTTACGTATCACAGCTATCTTCGCTTTGAAGGATCCCCCCTTCCACCCCATTCCTCCTCCTTTCTAGATGGGTGGCACGGCGGCCCAGTGCTTAGCACTGTCGCCTCACAGCAAGAATGTCTCTGGTTTCAGTCCTTACCAAACCAGCCGACGTTTCTGTGTGGAGTTTGCAAGTTCTCCCCGTGCTCACGTGGGTTTCCCCCGGGTTTCCCCCGGGTTCCCCGGTTTCCTCCCACTGTCCAAAAACATGCAACTTAAGTTAATTGACTAATCCAAATAGACACCATAGACATGCTCCTAGTAAGTAGTTATCTCCTAAGAAAAATCACTATCTGTCCTTCAGCTACTCCAGCAGGGGAGTTCTCGAGATCTGCCGAGCTCACACTACCCTCTCGCCTTGCAACGGGAGGGAGCCCCGGGCTCGAGGATCTTATGAGCTTGGGGCTCTCTGCCGGGACAGCATGCCAAACTAGCTTTATTATCAATCATCAGCTAAGTGTGAACTCTTGAAATACAAAACATAACAGAGGCATTACATCCTTTAAAACAAGTAAAAGATATACTGTAAAAGATATACTGTAAAAACGGTGAAAATTTAAAAATTTTAAAAAGCGGTAAAAATGCGTCAGTAAGAATCCGTAGCCTGGTTAACAATAATCCTAAATATATACGGTGAACAACCATAAATTGACTTGATTTCTTGCATGGCACATCACTTTTTATACTCTGTTGACATTACTATGAATCTTTTTAAGTTGTTTCCTCATCTGTTATGTACATTAGAGATTTATGTTACATCTATGTTTCAAGAGTTTACACTTAGCTGATGATTGATAATAAAGCTTGTTTGGCATGCTGTCCTGTGAGAGATTTTGGGTTAGTTTTGACTGGCGAATGAGAAAGAAACCTGAAAATCATCCAAATTGCACTGGTGCAAATGATATCATGTTGCATAAATTCTAAATAAGCTTCAAAATGTGAAATAGTTTGCACTAGTGTAATTTTGATGGTTGTCAGGTATTTTCCTTTTCGCCAGTCAAAATTAACCCAAAATTAGCTCTCTCAATATATAAAAATGTATATAAAAGTATATACAAAATATTTTTTATTTAAATTGTATTATTTATTTTTGTTTTGGCAACTTTGGTGGCTACTTGTGTGGATTTATACATGTTCTTATGATCTGCTTTCATCCCATTCCAGCAGGCACAGGACATCAACATGATGTCAGATTGACGTTGTACAACAACGCCGTGGGACGATGCATTTTGTTTGAAAATGAAAATTGGGTTGACGTCAGAACCCAACGTCAGGCAGATGATGCATTTTGGTTACTTTCCAATGCAACCTAAAAGAAAACAAAAAATCAACATCTATTGATGTTCCAGCTTGACGCTGTGTGAACGTTACTGTTATGACGTCTATCAGACGTTGGATTTTGGTTGTCATTCCAGATCAATAAATGTCAGTATTTGACAACAATATGACTTTGGTTTAAGAAGTTAAATCGATGTTGGGTTTTGGTCACTTTCCAACACAACCTAAAATCAACCAAATATCAACGTCATTCCACACCGTTATTGGATGTCAAAATAACATTGTCTTCAGATGCTGGTGACCTAAATCTAAGCTTTTGTTTAGGTACGATTTCGAATCGAAATAGTCGCAGTCATTTATAATTAGACAGTTGCTAGTTTAATTGAATGAAGTTCAATTTCAATACACAGCTCAGGAGATGTAATGGTTGTTATGTTTTGGAAGATGTTTCCTTTAAAACAAGTAGAAGATATACACTGTAAAAACAGTAAAAAACTGTAAAAAAAAAAAAAAATGCTTCAGTAAAAATCCATAACCTGGTCAACAATATGTTTGCTTAATTTACACAACCTAAAATCAACCAAATATCAACGTAATTTCACATCGTTATTGGATGTCAAAATAAGGTTGTCTTTAGATGCTGGTGATCTAAATCTAACCTATTGTAAACATCTCATGATGTTGTGTGTTTGCTGGGTTGATGTTTATGGATTTTCCTTAAAAAAAATTCCATGTGAAAAAACAAACATACAATTTTATGTGGATCACATCGCATGCAGCAAATTCATATGAAATTGCCACTGCATAAAAATATTTCATGTTTAAAAAAAAAAAATCAGTAAAGATGTAAGATAAGAAAAACAACACCATCAAAACCGTCCTCTCCCGTGGTGTCCATTTCTTTTGAGCTCTCTTTGTTTTGTCCAAGCCGCCGAGCCCCAAACCGCACTCCATCACACATAAAAAATGACACAAGCCGTTTTCATTATTACAGATAGCATGCAAATAAATATGCATTTTGAGGAGTGGCCTAATGCCACGACACACCGGGCCCTCATGCATATTTAAATAGCTCCAACCCCGTGTCTGGCCGCCAAGCAATTTCCAGCTCCATCCCCCAGCATGCATATGTATGAAGCGCTGTTTCATATGTATCGGGTCCATCATTTTCTCCTGTTTCACTGAGGGCCGATGACACGCATGGCATCAAGAGGGATGACCCTCACAGGGGGCCAGCCGCTCTCACAGGAATACAGCAGAGCCAAAACAAACTGCAGACTCCCATCATGCTCTGTAGGAGAAGGAGATGAATAATCCAGATCTGCAGGCTGTCGCTGACGACGGCCTTACATGGAGATCTGCAAGAGGTGAGGATTAGATGCAGCTCATTCAGACGAGATATATCCAGCTGTAGGCCTGCAGACCCACACGTTTCACACCACTAGATCCAGTAGAGAAGCAAGAAGGTCACTGGTTCGAGTCCCAGCTGGGTCAGTTGGCATTTCTTTGTGGAATTTGTATGTTCTCCTCGTGTTTGTGTGGATGCTTAAGTTTCCCCCACAGTCAACGACATGCAGTATAGGTGAATTGAACAAGCTAAATTGACCATAGTGTATGTGTGGGTGTGACTGCCAGAGAGTGTGTAGGTGTTTCCCAGTGCTGGGTTGCGGTTGGAAGGGTATCCGCTGGGTAAAACATATGCTGGATAAGTTGGTGGTTCATTCCGCTGTGGCGACTCCTGATAAATAAGGGACTAAGCCAAAAGAAAATGAATTAAAATACTACAAACACAAATATTTAGTTAATGTCCGTTCAACCTATTATGTTTTATTAATGTCTACACCTCCAACCATAAACATATCCAATTACATCTTGCCCTAACTATACACGACATGACAAGATTACAGCGATAAGCAGTTTGCCTGTCTGCCTAAAACGTGACACAAGAGAAACACCAGTCGTTTATTTAAATATCAGCCACTGCACTAGTCAAATTAATACATATTTAATCTACTTAATATTATTAAAATTACATACCGAGTGACCGGTGTTGTTATTTTGCATGGAGTCACAGTTCTGACTTTCATTTTCAAACCGTTTGCTAGTTATTTTATTTTCAAGATCTGAGGTGAACTTCTGCTGCTGCTTTCAGTGGTATGGTAATAAATGTCATGTAAAAGGGTGTTCAAACTCACATTAATAGCATTTAACGCTGAATAAATCACACACGCACACACACACACACATACAGTTGAAGTCAGATTTATTAGCCCCCCTGTTTATTTTTGTACCCAATTTCTATTTAATGGAGAGGAGATTTTTTTAAATACATTTATAATCATAATAGTTTTAATAACTCATTTCTAATCACTGATTTATTTTATCTTTGCCATGATAACAGTAAATAATATTTTACTAGATGTTTTTTAAGACACTTTTATACAGCTTAAAGTGACATTTAAAGGCTTTACTAGGTTAATAAGGTTAACTAGGCAGGTTAGGGTAATTAGGCAAGTTAGTGTATAACAATGGTTTGTTCTGTAGAATATAAAAAAATTATAATCTTAAAGGAATTAATAAGTTTGACCTTAAAATGGTTGTTAAAAAATTAAAAACTGCTTTTATTCTAGACAAAATAAAACCAATATTATCTGAAACAAAAATATTATCAGACATACTGTGAAAATTTCCTTGCTCTGTTAAACATCATTTGGGAAATATTTTAAAAAGATTGTTTAAATATTTAAAAAACTGTATATATAAAAAAAACTGATATATATATATATATATATATATGTGCACATACACACACACTCACTGACCACTTTAGGCACACCTTACCGGGTTGGGCCTTCGGAACTGCCATTTGCCTTAAGAACTGCCTTAATCCTTCATAGCTTCATAGCATAGATTCAACATGGTACTGGAATATTTCTCAGAGATTTTGGTTCATACTGGCATGATAGCATCACGCAGTTGCTGCAGATTTGTCAGATTTGCAGATTTATTAATTAAAAATGAGACTTAGAATGAAAACTAACGAGGAAATAAAAAAATGTAAGCAGAATAAAACAAATAAATAAACAGAATGAATAAGCTGATTGGACGAACAAATGATCAAATAAATCACATTTGAAATAACACTTGAAAGAAGGAATGAATGAAGCATACTAAATAAACAAAAAGATAAATAGATAATGAATTGGTTGAAAAACAAAAAACAAACATTGCATAAAAAGAAGACTAAGGCCCAATTCTAATTCTACCCCTTAGCCCTTCCCCTTACCTCTACCTCTTGTTTTGTGCATTCACATGAAGGGGTATGGATGTCCTAATTCTCTTTAGCTTGAAGACGTAGGGCTAAGGGGAAGAGCAAGCCCTTGAAACAGAGATTTTTCAGGACCACGCTCAAAACCAAGAGGTAAGAAATTTTCCCAGAATACACCGGTTACAACATTGTCATTATTATGAATCTTTATGACAAACAAGCATACGCTATGTGGTAATACATTCATAACCATCCTTGTGTTTACGTCAAAAAAAAAAAAAAAAAGCTAAACTGAAAACAGCTAAATTTCACTATAATTCTTAATAATAACCCCTGTATAGCAGTCCCACAACATTCTGTCATTCAGTGACACTGGAATACCCTGTCAGAAAAGACTAGTGGCTGGGAATGAGCTTTTCACAGTCTCTGGTACAATGTTAATGTTGTTTTCGTGTGTTTACATAGATGAATATGGCCAGGGTGTAAATGCACAGTACTGTTACGATCTTATTGCTGCATTATATCATTATGATAACATGATATACATCTTCAATGATTTCCTGAAGACAAATACTAAAACATGACCCAACTGGAATAACTACAGCAGTCGTGCTCGTCGATCTCATTTGTAGTAAGAGATCGCGATGACATGATGATGTGTGCAGGTGTTGTAGTGCTGTCCCATTTCTTAGGGGTAAATTTTGAAGCCCTTCCCTTTCACACTCTGTTTCAAGGGCCAAAGGAAAGGGGGAGCGGTAGGGGTACAAAACTAGAATCAGGATTGGACCTAAGTAAATAAATTATTTTCAAATACATTAAAAACAGATGCCGATTTCTGTGTGGAGTTTGCATGTTCTCCCCGTGGTTGCGTGGGTTTCCTCTGGGTGCTCCGGTTTCCCCCACAAGTCCAAAGACATGCGGTACAGGTGAATTGGGTAAGCTAAATTGTCCGTAGTGTATGTGTGTGAATGAGTGTGTGTGGATGTTTCTCAGAGATGGGTTGCAGCTGGAAGGGTATCCGCTGCATAAAACATATGCTGGATAAGTTGTCGGTTCATTCTGCTGTGGTGACCCCAGATTAATAAAGGGACTAAGCCGAAAAGAAAATGAATGAACATTAAAAACAAACGTACATGTATACATACATACACATACATAAAACCTTTTTAATAATGAGAAATAAAGCTTCAACGCACACACACACACAATTACATCCTTTACCAATAAAACTAATCATAACAATTTAGCAGCAACCTGACAGGCGCTGCACTCTTAGCCACGACACCAGTGATGAAGCACTTGGCATTTTGGCTGCGCTCATTTATTAGAGAAGATGAGATGGAGCTTCTTTCAGTGGCAGCGGTCCATATTAACACATATGTCTAACTCATGTTTGATAATTGCTAGCATGTGCTAATTAGCCCCAAAGCTGCAGAGGAGGTCACTGATACCAAAGAGCGGCATAGTGAGAGGGAGAATCAGGGCACGTTATAAATGTCACTTTTAGTGCCCTTGAATTGCACTGCAGAACGAGAAGTCGTTCCAAATAAATCTGTGGCAAATGGTGAGCAACTAAATGCAATATTAAAATAATTTGAGACTATTTGAAATTTCTAATGATAAATTTTAGAAAAGGAACAAGCTGGTTCGAGTCTCAGGTGGGTCAGTTGGCATTTCTGTGTGGAGTTTCAATGTTCTCCCCGTGTTGGCGTGGATTTCCTCCGGGTGCTCCGGTTTCCCCCACAGTCCAAAGACATGCGCATTAGGTGAATTGATTAAACTAAATTGGCTGTTGTGTATGTGTGTGAATGTGAGAGTGTTTCCTGTTGGAAAGACAGCCGCTGTGTATAACACATGCTAGAATAGTTGGCGATTCATTCCACTGTGGCGACCCCTGATAATTAAGGGACTAAGCCGAAGGAAAATGAATGAATAATGCTAATAATAATGACCCTTATTAGAGTACTATTTGTAATAATTATCAAAAATATAATATAAAGTCTGCAGCAGGTTTGCAGATTTTTAAACAACCAGATTGCAAAATGATGTCATTATAATAAGATTATATTACATTGTAAAGTACTCATAGTCAGATTACAGTTACTTTTTACTGATTCATTCATTCATTTTCCATCGGCTTATTTATCAGGGGTCACCACAGCGGAATGAACCACCAATTATTCAAGTATGTTTTACAAAGTAGATTCTGACCGCAACCCAGTACTGGGATTTTTTTTATTTATTATGTTATGATTTATAGTTGTTGTTTTTGTGTTTTTTTTTAATCATATTTTAAAAAACTTGACAAAATAGATTTCGTCTTTTAATATAAACTAATGAATAAATAATTTATTAACTAATAATAATTGTCCTGAAACCACTATCAGTTAAATAAAAAATATATATATAAATAAATAAACTGTTATGTTATATTATTCGCTGGATAATTGGCGCCACGGTGGCGTAGTGAGTAGCACGTTCGCCTCACAGCAAGAAGGTCGCTGGTTCGATCCCCGGCTGGGCCAGTTGGCATTTCTGTGTGGAGTTTGCATGTTATCCCCGTGGTTGCGTGGGTTTCCTCCGGGTGCTCCGGTTTCCCCCACAGTCCAAAGACATGCGGTACAGGTGAATTGGGTAAGCTAAATTGTCCATAGTGTATGAGTGTGAATGAGATTGTATGGATGTGTTTCCCAGAGATGGGTTGTGGCTGGAAGGGCATCCGCTGCGTAAAAATATGCTGGATAAGTTGGCGGTTCATTCCGCTGTGGCGACCCCGGATTAATAAAGGGACTAAGCCGAAAAGAAAATGAATGAATGAATGAATGAATATTCGCTGGATACAATCCATAAGATTAAGACCTCTAAGTTAAGACAAGTCAAAAAGATTTTGACTTAAATTTTTTGAACGGTGTAAAAATACTGTGTTTCACACAAATCCTTCACGTTGTTCCAACACAAATCGATTAAGTTAAGTTAAAGGTGCAGTGTGTAATTTTGACACCCAGTAGTTGAACCACTGTAGGTATTGTATTACTGGATCATTACAAACGCAAGCGCAGGTTGCCAGATTGAGGACCAACAGGAACCTGATCGAGTCTGACAATCGAGTGTAAAGGCTGATTTAAATCTTGTTCTATTTAAAGTAATGGCGCGATAGATGAAATATTCTCCATATTAAAAGGAGTTTTTGGCCTAACCAACACCCAAGACCGGCACGTCCATAGAGGCGACCTAGGCGGCAGAGTAGTCAGGGTGACGCGCATCTTACACCCCCCCCAAAAAATGTGAATATTCTGACTATTTGTTTATGTGTCAGTTTTAACAGAGTTAAGAATAGTTCTAATATAAAATTTATATAGGGGAATATTTTAATCCAAATATTATTTTCTATCTTGTCTGAAATATATTCAGTAGGCGCATACGGAATCTGGGTGGCGATACTGTTATTTATATGAATATTATATTAAAGAGCCCATATGGTGGGTTGAGAACGGTTAAATTTCACTTTTTGAAGTCCCAAACAACAGGATGATATGTATGCAAGGTTAAAAAACACTTTCGATGTCTTATAATATCTATTTATTTTTACCTCATTTTCCCACCGACTCCCATATGAATCGTCTGAGCGAGTCTTTTTCCCCAAGCACCTCCTTTACGTGACGCTACCACGTCACGTCACCACGTCACGTCTGTGTCAACAGCCCGATGCCAGAACATATTGAAAACAAATCACTGCTTTTGTACAACAGCGTATTGCTATATTCTTCATCATAACAACAAACATTCAGTAATAATTAACACTTCATGGACTATTGTAAGCCAACAAATAGTTACATTCGGCAGTAAGCTAAATGGCTACCGCTACATGCTGCACGCACGGAGCAAACACAATACAGGCAACTACATCCATATTTACCTTGTTATAGTCAACACGACTGGAAGAACACGCTGGTCCAAATAAACTGGGTGTTGATCCATCCTTTAACAACAACCGTGCAATAAATCCCGCGTCGTAAGCTGGTAGATTGGTGTAGCTCTCTTTAGAGAGATGACGTGAACACAGCACCGTGTTGGGGATGTAATTCTCAGGTATTTTACGAAATAAACCTCAACCACTCCAGGTAGGGAAAAGAGGTTTCCAGGTAGGGAAAATAGCACAGCTTTTCCCTCGCGCTTCAGAGCATAGCGTCTGCGGGACATGATTTAACCGGAAGGGCGATTAGTTCAGTAAAGTTAGCAGCAGTCGTGTTTTCCGGATCAATAACTCATGACTGAAACATTGTTCCTACACAAATAGCACCTCTTTTCAACCGTCGCAATGTATACAATCACCTACAACCTTATTTTCCTAAAAATGAGCTTTGCCTTTGCGCTGGATGCATGATATTAAACTCTGTGCAGGCGGCAGAGAGACCGGTCCTTAGGGACCGTCTACAAAGAGCAAAACGCGAAAACCAAAACTAAAAAAGCTGTCAATAACTTCTCTCTAAATCTTTATACTGCCATCAAACAGTATAAAGATTTACTTAGATATTACTCAGATCACACGTCACTGCTGTCCCGCTGGTTATGCTACAACACTTACTGCAATACAGTGCTTGTTGTCTTCCACTTTCCCTTCCTGTCTGTGGGCGGGGCAGTTCAATTTCTCAGTTGCAATCCTGGGTCTGCGCGCGCAACTATTATGTTTCGCGTTGACGTAAAGCCGAAACGGCTAAAGACTCGTTCTAATAACGATTCATTTAAACAACAATGAGTCGACTCATTTATATATGAATCAATCGTTTTAAACACTTTGCACTTTCAGATTTAAGCCTTAGCTGGACATTTCACTTTACTTAGAGCTGTGTAACACACTGCATGGAAGGTCATTTTCAAAAATCCATAATATGGGCTCTTTAATATAAAATGCAGGATAAACATTTTTAACCAAAAATATTTATTTATTTTTATTATTTGAAACTTTTACTAAAGATAATTTCAAAAATAGTTTTGGCACAATGGCGCCCCCCTATGTGTGGCGCCCCTACTGCACAACAGAAATCTGACAATGATCCCCTCAGGCAAACCTTATGTGCTTTATTCAGTATTAAATGCTAACAATGTGAGTTTGAATGCCATTTTACATGACATTTATTGCCATATACTATAAGCAGCAGCAGATAGTTCACCTCAGATCATGAAAATAACTTTAGACTCAAAACCAACACATATCAGTGATTCAACATCTACATTTAATAATGTTAAAGAGCTTTAATATGTATTAATTAGATCATAAACCTTACCATTTTGTGAGCGAGTGCATATTCTGTGCTTCTGAGGGGCTGTATTTAAATTTCTTTCGTGTTTCGTCGGGTGCAAACAGCCAAGTTGCTTATCACTGCAAATCTGGTCACGTAGCGTGATGCTAGGACATGCGGTTACAGTGTAACCTGCTCACCTAATTTCTACAGTTGTAATATTTATATTATTCGCTAATTAATGGCCACCTCATGTGGAACTCGGAATCTGCGTCTCATTTCAGAGTCTGTCCACCTAAGGTCGCATTTCTGTCACGGACACATGCTTTAAAAGCCTTTCTGAATGAATGAATGGTTTTCCTCTATGGTTTTCCATAATGGCAACCCGGGGTGCTGAAAAATAATTGGTATTTACTGCATATACAGCAATGTAAATGTGTAAATGCAGTAAATGTAAATACAGTATTTCTGCTGTAATTGATTGACAGTATATTTCTGTAAATTCTACAGGAAATTGTTAACAGTGTGTATAATTCAACCTAATGAAAAGTTTTGAAGACTTTTATGTTCGATCTTTCCGTTTGGCCGATGTCTGCGCAAATCAGAAACGGTTTATTGTGGTCATGCTGCAGTTTGCTCTCTACTGGACCAAAGGTTGGCCAGATCATATCTGGAGCTTTCACCGTTCAAGAAATCTGGAAGGCTGACATCGGTTATGGATCCCAAAAGACCAATTTTACACAGACTGAGACACTGTGTGACATTCATGGAATGAAAGCCCGAGGCACAAGAAGACGGGGTGAAAGAGGACAAGATGGAAAGAGAGAGCGTTGAAGATTGCAGAGAGAGAGAGAGAGAGGGGATGAATAGTCACCTTAGTGGCGGCTGATGTGCTGATATCTCTCGTGGCTGTGGGCAATGTTCATGTGATTGGGTGTTTGTCAAACATACGCAAAAGATATAGCGGCCATTCACTCCAGATCATTCCAAAAGCGCACACACACACACTCATACATGAATACATGGTTCACAGGTACACTCCATAGGCGTAATGTATTTTATACAGTAAAAACGGTTTATTATCTGGCCCCAAAACACGGCCCCTGCACAGTGGCTCAATGGTTAACATTGCCTCACAGCAAGAAGGTCGCTGGTTCGAGTCCCAGCTGGATCAAGCTGGATTTATACTTTCGCCTGGCGCCACATCGCGCACCTCCGCTAAGTGCGCGCGCACCTCACGAAACGGACGAGGCTTTTATACTCGCCGCGTTCGCCGTTGTGATAGTCTTTAAAACGACAGGGGGCGCTCAAATGAAACTGACCGTAAAGTCAGACAGATAAACAGAGAAGTAGAAAGTTTTAGGAACTACGTCATATCATTAACATTATTGATGTTTATTAAACTAGTTATTTTTATTGTTTTTATAAATTATTTTAATGATTTTAAAGATTTTTGTATGGGCGCCACGGTGGCGTAGTGTTTAGCACGTTCACCTCACAGCAAGAAGGTCGCTGGTTCGAGCCCCGGCTGGGTCAGTTGGCATTTCTGTGTGGAGTTTGCATGTTCTCCCCGTGGTTGCGTGGGTTTCCTCCGGGTGCTCCGGTTTCCCCCACAGTCCAAATACATGCGGTACAGGTGAATTGGGTAGGCTAAATTGTCCGTATAGTGTATGAGTGTGAATGTGTGTGTGTGTGTGGATGTTTCCCAGGGATGGGTTGCGGCTGGAAGGGCATCCGCTGTGTAAAAATATGCTGGATAAGTTGGCGGTTGATTCCGCTGTGGCGACCCCGGATTAATAAAGGGACTAAGCCGACAAGAAAATGAATGAATGAATGAAAATTTTTGTAACCATTCAAAAAAATTTTAATCAAACTTTGATGCATCACTTGCTTTTGTTCATATATCGGACAGTTTTACCTATTAAAGTGTATTAAAATATTAATGACAACAGAACACAGGTTCCTCAACAAATATGTTTTTATTATGGCAAAAATAAAAGCAAAAAGTACACTTACGAAATAATACAGATGTTTATTTATTTATTTATTTATTTTTTACCCCGCTTTACAATTCACACATTACTGTCTGACTAGTTTCTGTCCTCTTCTCATGCTAAAAAGGCAATAATGGTCCAACATTCCTGACCATTATCCCCAATAAAGCCTAGAAAATGGCATCATGTTTGTAAACCGATAGGTTCAAACATTCCTGTCTAGTTATCAAAGAAATAATTTGTTACTTCATTATAGTTTTGTTACTATTAAATTGTTTTAAATTCAATTGTAATATATACATCAGTGTTGAACCTATGACTGGTGGAAAAACTTATTCTGTAATTGTGTAGCTGTGTCTCCATTGGCCTCTTTTGGCTTTAATAAACTTATCCCTCAGGTTTTTCCAAACCTTTTAACAAAAACTTTCCTCCTTTCCCACTGCTGTTGCAATTTCTAGCCAAGAATTATTGATCATCTGGTTATCTCTATGATCACTGATCATAAGGATATCTTTACATTCGTACCTGTTTCAGACAAAATCTCTTCAAAGTGTTTCATATACAGCTCAAATCAGACGTGGCGCCGTGCGCACTGTTCGCTCGAGTCTCAAAAAATCCCATGCACTCCGCCAACTGAAACCATGTCACGCGCACCCAAAGCAAACATCGGGAAACTCCGCAATGACGTTATAGTTGCTGCGCGCACTCAAGCGAACTAGCGGACACGTCGAGTATAAACCAGGCTTCAGTTGGCATTTCTGATTTTGATTTTGCATGTTCTCCTCGTTGGGCTTCCTCCGGGTTCTCCGGTTTCCCCCACAGTCCAAAGACATGTGCCATATAGGTGAATTGAATAAACTAAATT
The DNA here is from genome assembly GCA_903798035.1 of Danio albolineatus. Lineage (NCBI taxonomy): Eukaryota > Metazoa > Chordata > Actinopteri > Cypriniformes > Danionidae > Danio > Danio albolineatus. The sequence continues at coordinate 6,272,422 of CAIGQQ010038854.1, read as the reverse complement.
GGCCGTAGTGTATGTGTGTGAATGAGTGTATGAGTGTGGATGTTTCCCATGAAACATATGCCGTAAAACTATGTGAATAGTTGTGGCAACCTCTGAGATAGAGGTTGAACAACAGTATTTAGAGCAGGGGTGGCCAACCCTGTTCCTGGAGAGCCACAATCCTGCAGACTTCAGTTGCAACCTTGATCAAACATACCTGAACCAATTAATTAGGACCTGAACAGCACTTGATAATTACAGGCAGTGTGTTTGATATGGGTCGCAACTGAAATCTGCAGGAGGGTGGCTCTCCAGGAACAGGGTTGGCCACCCCTGATTTAGAGCGTCATACCGCCCCATGGCGTCCATTTTAAAGATGAAATGCAGCCATACGTAGCTCTGGCTACATAATTTGTGATCTCCAGAAATGTATATAGGGCTACATTTTCAGAATGAGTTGAAAAAGTCAAGGGTGGATGAAATGTCAGAGTATTTGATTAAACATTATGAGGGCAAATGAATTTATTCAAAAATAATGACATGCACAGATACATTGTTAATAAAAATCACTAATATATACAATAAAAAAATATGAATATATATTTAGACTTCATGCCAACTTTAATATTTGCTGATAAATTGAAGTCAAGTCAATTAAAGAGTAGAAAAAGCATTCAAACAAATAAAAACAAATCAAGAAACATTTTGAAATCAAAGAAACAGGCAAGTAATCCATTGCGAACATCAACCTTACTGTTCAAATCCAGTATCCAGTCTTGTGAATAGCGTGGGACGGAGTGTGTACATGTGTATGTTTTTGCGCCGAGAGGTTAGCGCTGGTCAAGGTAGAATGGCTTGAACCGGAGGGTTCAGGGAGAGGAGGCTAATGCAGAAAGCCACTTCAAAAAACACTTTTCATCTTCTCTCCTTTTTTAACCATCCAGCCCTCCATCATTTTCCCCATGCCCTCCACTCCGAAAACTCCCCTTTTCATCTGGAGAGGGATCAAGACCGCGGATGTGTTTGACGTAATTATGTGCGATCAGGATTCTGCCTGTCCTCCTGTAGGAAATGATTTCATCCTTTTCAAAAGCAGGTCATAATCGAAAATAAGATGGACTGCATTTCACGTTCTTCCTTTTTTTTGCATGATGATACTCCGCTGTCCGTGAAGACCTCTGCCTTTATTCATAATTCATTTTAGCATGACAAATGCAGGCCTTTTTTCTCCCCCGCTGAAAAGATGATGGACTGAAAGCCGCATGTAGATGACTTTGATGATCAATAATGAATATATGGAACAAGTTTACAGGTTTGGACAAAAGCATTTTGATGTTGTGGTACATGTTGAGATCACGGGTCAAAAGACATCGGTAAGGAATTAACAGCGCCTTTTAAGCTACGGCTTTAAAAATTCAGAAGATTAAAGAAATATTGTCTGGTTGTTTGCAAAACCCTATTTGTAACCCATTTGTGACCCTGAACTATACTCTTAAAGGAATAGTACATTCAAAAAGTAGTTATAAACATTTAAGAGCTTCTTCTTTTGTTCAAAACAAAGGAAGATATTTTAATTTTACAAAATTACCACCTGGGTGACATTTTAAAACAATTGTCAACTAGTTAATATTAGTTAGCCCAGCCAAAATCAGCTATGTCCAGCATAAACCAGGCTGGACTAGCTCGTTTTAGCTGTCATTTCCCAGTCTGACCAGCTAAGACCAGGTTATGGCTAACATGGCTAACATGAACAAACCTTTAGTAATACATTTATTATAGTATTTATTCATCTATGTTAATGTTTGTTAATGTTATTTAAATGAAATAATGTTACGTCATACGAACTCATTGTGCATTAACTAATGTTAACAAGCACTAACTGTGGATTTGCAAATTAGTTAATGTTGAACTATGATTAATAAATGCTTTACAAGATTATTGGTTTTTAGTTGATGTTAGTACATTGTAAAAAAATCCATAATTTTACGGTTTATTTCTGGCAGCTGGTGTGCCGAAAAAAAAAAAAGTAAAATAACGGATATTAAATTAAATAAATGTCCTTACATTTAAATTTCTGTAATTAACGGCCGTCATTTTAAGTTTTTTCCCGGCACCCCAGCTGCCGGAAATAAACCGTAAAATTATGGACTTTTTTACAGCGTATTATTAACTAATGAACCATTATTCTTAAGTGTTACCAAAACCTGCAATCAATGACATCCATTGTAGGAAGAACAAGTACTATGTAAGTCAATGTTTACAAGTTTTCAGCTTTCTTCGAAATATCTTCTTTTCTATTAAGGAGAAACTCAAACAGGTTTGGAACAAGAAAAGGGAGAATAAATGATGACAGAATTTTCATTTTTGGGTGAACTTTGGCCCAATCTCAATTCTACCTCTTAGCCCTTCCCCTTACCCCTACCCCTCATTTTGCACAATTACGTAAAGTGGTAGGGGTGTCCCAATTCTCTTTAGCTTGAAGGCCTAGGGCTAAGGGGAAGGGCTAGATAACCCTTAAAACTGAGATTATTCAGGAGCACACTCGAAACCAAGGGGTGTGAAAATTTCCCAGAATGCACCATCTACTAGATGCACAAATTAGTAATTTTAGTAACTATTACAAATTTTTACAACAAACAAGCATATGTTTTAATACATTCATGACAACTTTTTTTGTTTTATCGTCATGGTTTTTAAAAAAAACAACGGTACAATAAAATCTAAATATTGCTAATCGCTAATATTAATAATAATAATAATATAGCAATAATAATATAGCAGTCCCCTAACATTCTGCCACTCACTGACACTTGAATACCCTATCAAAAAGGTCTATAGTGGCAGGGAATGAGCTTTTTACAGTGTCTGGTACAATGTAAATGTTGTTTTCGTGTGTTTACATAGATGAATATGGCCACTGTGTTAATGAACAGTACAGTTACGATCTTATTGCCACATTAGATCATTATGATAACATGATATTGTTGCCTTCAGTGATTTCCTGAAGATAAATACCAAGAAATAACACAACTGGAACTACAGCAGTCGCTATCGTCTGATCTCATATGAAGTAAGAGATCACGATGACATATGATGACGTGTGCAGGTGCTGTAGTGGTGTTTCATTTCTAAGGGCTAAATTCTGAAGCCATTCCCCTTCACACTCTGTTTCAAGGGACAAGGGGAAGAGGAAGGGGTAGGGGTATTAAATTAGAATTGAGATTGGGCCTTTATAAAGGAATAGGTCACCAAAAGTTAAAATTTTCCCCTTATTTACTTGTCCTCATGTACATATGACGTCAAACAAACACCGTCATAGTAGATTTTATCCCGACTTTTGCTGTATAATGGAGTTGGATAAAGGGCTTTTATTTTGAAACTTCTAAAAGAGCCAGTGAGGTTTGTTCCTGCATTCGACACAGGTATGCTTGAGCCCATCACTATAGAAGCCCGTTAAAAATAAACAATTAAACAAAAAGTCTCAGAAATCTTAGAGATTTGCATGATAAAACTCATAATTATGACTTTTATCACATATTTGATGTATTTTTTGTATTCAAAGTATTTTATTCAGTGGTGGCAACGGGCTTCCATAGTTCACTGATTAATACTTAAATGTTAATAAAACCGTTAAATACATGTGGTTATTATATAAAGCGATCATGTCTCTTCAGAAGGCATGAAATAAACTGCTCAATTGACACTGATTTATTTTTGGATCTCCTTGAGAATGATTTGAAGCAGCAGTTTTGGGTGACTTTCAGTGGACATAGATAAATCTGTCTGATTGAGATTGATTTCTTACGGAATCAGAACGGTGTGAGGGTGAGTTAATTATAAATAAGTGATAGAATTGGTTTATTGGTGTGAATTAAAGGCATAGTTCACCCAAAACTGAAGCTTCTGTCATCGTTTACTCACTCTTCAACTTGTCACAAGCCTGTTTGAGTTTCCTTTTGCTGTTGGACACTAAAGAAGATATTTATGTTCTCATTTTATTTATCTAAATATGTTGGAAAATGGTAACCATTGACTTATAGTATTTTTTTTCTGCTTTGAAAGTAATCAACTACTGTTTTTTAACATTCTTCAAAATATATTCTTTTGTTTAAACAGAAAAAAAAAAAAAGATTAGGAACCACTTGATTTACTCACCACTTGGTGAGTAAATAGTGAATAATTTAGAATTTTTGAGTGAACTATGCCTTAAATCTTTAATGCATGTCCATTCTAATTTCATTTTGGTTTGGTACATTGCAAAAAAATGCTGTTGTTATTTTTTTTTGTTTTATAAAAAAAAGGGGTCATGAGACAATTTGCATCATGTGACGGTTAATACATTTAACTGAGACCATTTACTTCTTCCATATTTGGAGGAAATGCACTAAATGTATTTTTATTTTTTTTTATGCGAAACACTTTCAAATGCATATAGACTGAACATATTCTGACAACAAGACTGCTTGTTAATGTTTTCCATATTATTTAATGCACTTATATGGTTATGATACCTTTTTCTAGACTCTAAACATCCCCTTCATGTAAAACATGGTTCAGATATTCATACAAAATGATGTTGAATATAATTATTAGAATATTTTGATTATTAATTTATTTTCAATTGCTATTGTCATCAAATGGAAACTCAAACAAACAGTAATTACTATACAGTATACTTTTATTTTTAATCTAAGTACCTTTATGGCCTGTTTCACACTACAAAAAGCAAACATTTTGGTGACGTCATTGGAAGGGTACTGCAGTAAATAATGAAAACGTCAAAACAAATCACCAAATAAAAGTACAACACCCAATTTGTCCTATTTCCAGTCAAGAATCCTTTTATAGACAAGCGAAAAATATTGTCTGGTTTTCAGAAATAATAAGTCCACATTAAGCAAGTTTTTCCTCTTAATATTAATCTGTTTTCACGTTGAAGTAAGATTATTTTGCTTGTTTTAAGGAAAAACTCACTTAATTTTGACTTAATGTTCCGAAAACAAGACAATATTTTTATTTCATTCATTCATTTTCTTTTCGGCTTATTCCCTTTATTAATCCGGGGTCACCACAGTGGAATGAACCGCCAACTAACCCAGCATTTGTTTTACTCAGCGGATGCCCTTCCAGCTGCAACTCATCTCTGGGAAAATATTTTTTATTTGTCAAGAAAAAGCTTCTTAATTTCAGAATTTCTATACATTCGGGCTAGAATCGAAGCGTAAGAAAGGTATTTTTGCAGTGTGCATCTCTATTTAGATGATTTTATCCATTCATGCCTACTTTGCTACAGTACAACACCATACCATAAAGCAGGGAACTCAAAATACAAGATCTGCTGTATAATAATGCTGTTGTTTTCATTGAATCTCAACGGATAAGCATCTTTCAGCTAAATGTTAATGTGCATGTTCATATGCATATATTAATCCGACGGCATCATAATCTTAAGTGCAACCACCCAGGGAAATTGACCGAGCGCTGTCTTTGTGGCCGCTCGGAGCATCAGGACAGGTTGCATTCAACAACACGACGTTCATTAATCGATGAATATTCAAACCGTCACTTTAATATCACTGACACGCGTGAACTTTGTGGCGGTCACCAATTGCAACAGGTGACCACCAGTAATTATGCAGATTTATTCAAGACATTAGCATGATTAATTAGGTGCAAACCGAGGTGGCTACACTTGAATTAGTAAGCATTATGAATAATTACCATGCATATTTTGCTCTTTATGCGGCTGGGTTTCGTGATAAACAAAGCTTTAATTACGAGAAAACATCTGGGAATAGTAGTGACCTTCATTAATCTTACGCAAATTCCCTCAGCTCTCCACCCTGATGCATAATTATTGCATTAATAACAGAGGCTGCACTGTATTAGTCCACTTGAGGAAATTCATACTATCAGCCTTTAGGAAGAACCAAACTAAAAGTTATAACCTGTTCTGAGCTAAGACCCAAATGCTGTGTCTAAACTGGAGAAATGTTGAGGAATGTAATAGCCGCTCGTTTACATATAACGAAAGTAGAACCAGGCCTGTGGAGTTACAAAATGATCTTATAAAATGCTCTCCCTCGGGTGTCCACAAGACCGCGGCGCACAGACAAACACAAACGGCGGATCTGCATAAACGGGTGCTCTGATGCACAAATGGGTCGTTCTTGAACGATTCGTTCATTTTGTGACTCGAGAACGAGGAGTCCTCTCAGGGAGTGATTCGTTCATTCGCGCCTGCGCACTTTTGTGCAGATGGAGGAGAAGATTAGTTCATTTTTCGAGTCCACTATCGGGTTTGAGTCATTCGTTCATCACGTGAAAGACTGAAGCCAATCATATGCAGTCAGAGCAGGAAAAAGATTTGATCTGTTTATCACACGGGACAAGATCAGGAGAATGGTCAGGCACTAAAACGATAAACTTTCTAATCTGAGAAGAAGATCAGCAAGGAAACCAGTTGTTCGGGTTGTCTCGATCATGCATCCTGAGCCCCCCGCTTTGATCCTGGACTTTACCTTCTCCACCAGAGCAGCTCAGGGTATTCTCATAATATGTACAGTTGCCTTGAACCGGGCCGAAGCATGCTTGTCCCCCCTCCCGTCTACCCCTACAGCCTCCACTCTCATTACATCCGGGCCTCACTGCTTCTACGTCATCGATGATGCGCTGTTCAGTTTAAGAGAAGTGCTCTCGCTCAGCACAGTGGAGATTTCTTTATATCATTATATCATTTTAGTGGTTTGATATGCAGTGACACGCAGTCAAATATTTCGCCGAACAGATCAGCCACTTTTGACGCTCATAAACAATCATAAAGTCCTCATGCTGCAGGAATTAGGAAGTTTGCTGAAGATGCAGCTGTTGTTCAGTGAGGGGTTTGCGTCTTTAATAATCTTCGACATTTTGCGTTCATTGAACAGTAAGAATGAATAATAAATCCATATGAAACAGTCCCTAAAAGTCACATCTCCTCTTCTGTTTTGGACTAAGGCATGCTTTGCACTCACGCTACAAGCGTACTGCACCAAAGCCCAAGTGAACTGTGCTCAGGCACACCTCTTCCAACCGGGCCATGGCCGGCCAACTGTACCGTGCCTGAGCCCCATTCAGAGCACTCACACTTCTCAACGATCCGGGAAACAGGCCTGGGCATGGTTCGGATAGCATAGTGTGAGTACGCCCTCAGTCACATTCCACACAGCATGTCCAAGTTTTTAATATGGTGTATCTTGTGGCTTTATATTAATGTTTGGTGTCATTTTTTTGGTGTCCCTCTGTGTGATTGGTAAAGTGGTCTTAATTTCACTGTAATATTTTACAATCTCCCCTATATCTGTTGATTTTGGGTTTTGACTTTGATAAGATCTTTGCCAGATGCTCCACTCCAGGGAAAATGGTCTTCACATCAACTTATGACCAGGCAAGAGTCTTGGTGAAGATTTTATTGTCTTGAATTTATGGTGATTTAAGTATTGAGGGAAACCGTGCAGAAGTATGTTGCATTATATAAGCCTTAATGCAGAGCTCAAAGACTTATACACTGAAAAGGGGTCTCCTGGCTAAAGAATCCCTCAGACACTTCTGCACAGTCAACTCTTAATCTATCCTTGAGTAATTGATGTTGTACAATCTGGATTGGCTTATCTTGTTTAATTATGTGAATTGGAATGGAAAATCTTTGCCTGACAAATAAATGTAAGATTCTTGTTTACCTCTAATATCTCCTAAAATCACTTAAATCTAGTAGATTGTTTAGACTGATATTGCTGCAGCCTACGACCAGGATTACTCATACATTCAAGCTCAATCGATGGAGCATAGGCACAGCTTTAGAGACCTGTTGATTTCTGACAATCACTGAATTAGTATGATATAATCTAGTGGCGAAATCAAATTCTTTATGTATGAGCAAGCATGGGGCGGCTTAATATTACTTAGAACAATGTTTCTCAACTGGTGGGTCGCGACCCAAAAGTGGGTCGCGGGAACATTTTTAGTGGGTCGCGGAGTGTGTGGAAAACATTAGTTTTTAACTTATTTACCGGACTTTTATTTTGAAATGTGTATACCGGACTTTTATTTTGAAATGCGCAAGCGTACTTTGTAATATTTGTATAATTTGATACATTTTGTCCAATGAAATCAATAAAAATTGTTTATTTGTGAGTCTTGGGGATTTTCTTATGATTTATCTGTCACTACTTGTGTATGTTAACAAATAAATACAAATTAATTCATTATAATTCCTAAAATTAAAATATAGTTCCTAAAAATTTGGGTCGCGACTTGATGACCATGTAAAAATGTGGGTCCCGTGGCCAATCCATTTGAGAACCACTGACTTAGAGGATATAACTGTCAGTGGTGGAGAGAGTACTGAAAAATCATACTCAAGTAAAAGTACCATTACTTACCCAAACATGTAGTGCAAGTAGAGAAAAGTAACTAGTAAATATTACTCAAAGTATGAGTAAAAAATAGACCTTTTAAAAGTACTCAAGAGTAGTGAGAAGTGAGTATTACACTGTAGAAAAGTTGATGCGTTTACAGAATATTAAGTTTATACATCCCTGCACAAATAACATGTGGTGTATTCTTCCTATTTTCGTTCATTCCTTCCAACCTTCCATCAATTATTTGTTTGTTCTCTCCTTCCTTCATTCATCCGTTTGTTCGTTTCCTTCCTTAGTTTGTCCAGTCCTTCCTTGAATTCTTCCTTCATTTGTTTGGTCCTTCATTCTTTCCTCCTTTCATTTGTTCGCTCATTCTTTCTTTTATATTTTTGTTCCTTCCTTCATTAGGTCCTTTGTTTATTCGTTCATTCGTTGTTTCCTTCCTTCTTCCCTTCCTTAGTTTGTTCAGTGCTTCCTTGAATCCTTCCTTCATTTGTTTGGTTCTTCGATCCTTCCTTCCATTCCTTGTTCGGGTCCTTCCTTTTATTTGGCCCTTCCTTCCATTCTTCATTCGTTCCATTTAGGGTTTGTTTAAGGCTGTTCGGTGATTTCAGTCATCATACAGTCAACATCCATAATTTTCAGTAACATGCAGTCTATAAACAGTCTCTGGATCATTGCGTGTAAAGATTTTGGACATCTTGGACATTTTTGATGTTTCCAAAAGGTTTGCTGCGTTTATAAAGCGCCCATGTCTTGAGGTTGTTCAGTATGATGCGATTTACTTTCTATGTGTGATTTAATTGGACAGGAATCACAGGACTGATATCTCTTCTTTAGAAAATGACCACAGACAAGAAAGAAATAAAGTAGTGACTGCAGATTGAAGGAAAGTAGTGGAGTAAAAGTACCGATACTGCACTCAACATGTAATCAAGGGAAAGTAAAAGTCCACATTTTTAAAACTACTCAGTAAATTACAATCCCTGAGAAAAACTTCTCAACTACAGTAGTTTGAGTATTTGTAATTAGTTACTTTACACCACTGATAACTGTAAACTAATTTCCTCTATCTAGGAACCAGAACTGGCGAGGATGTGTCCATGAGCAGATGGAACTGGCCAGCATACTGACTCTAAGCGACTTTGGGTAAACGATGAACCATTAACTGAGAATAAGGATTTATTAGGTTAATCGATCTAAATTAGACCAAATCACAAACTATAAGGTAATCAGCTTGAGTTGGATGAATCTACATTTAAATTATTATAAGTGAAGTTTCATAAACTCATTTCGAGAGGAGAATGTGATATGATTAAGCATGCCTGGCAGCTCATCAGTAATCAGTAATAATCCAATCAGAGCGATCTAAGCTTACTATAAACAGATCATTTTGCTCTATTTTCGTTGTGGAAGAATCCACCCTTCCACCCCATCTCCTCCTTTTTTCCTCCCATTTCTAAGGTGGAGCTTTCGAGACCTACCTGATCTCGGATCCCCTTATATGCTTATTGACTGGGCGGGAGCTTTCGGCTCAAGTATCCCCGAGCTCAGGGTTCTCTCCCGGGACAGTATGCCAAACCTGCTATAAACGCTAAGCATATCTAAGTGTGAACTCTTGAAATTGGAGTCAGATTAAATTTGGAGTTGGAAACAAATTAAAATACATTTTGATAAATAAAAATATTTCTTTTCACATCTGCTAAAATGCTTACATGCGTTTAACCTTCACGCATATTTTAGTTCCATCATAGGACTAATAGATGGACCCTTACACTCGAGTCCTTGGTGTTTGAGTCATCACGTGAAAGACAGAAGCCAATCATATGCATTTGGAACCGGAAAGAGATTTGATCCGTCCATTTCTCGAGTCCTCGGATTTGAGTTATCTCATTATATGCTGTCACGTGATGAACGAACCACTCAAAAACCCGAAGACTCAGAAGGTGAACTAATCATGGGTGTTTCAGACTGTGTGCACTGGTTAAGCTCATATGGGACTGTCAGTGTCAGGTGAACGAACGACTCAAATTTGACGACATGCCAAAAGAGGTGAGCAGAGATAATGAAGGATTATTTTCTCTTTTTTAGTAGCATTGTATTGTACAGTAGTATTCTAGTTATAACTTGTAGTGTGATCAATGTTTGGGCTAGTTGTAGATGTGTTTGGAAGCATCTTATAACAATTTAATGTTATTTTGGCAAATTGAGCAAATTGAGCAAATTGAACGAAATGACTTGAAAAAAGATCGAATGAACGAGACTCAAAGGTCTGAGTCAGTAAAATAATCCAACCTTCCCATCACTAATCTGCATTTGTTGACAGACAGTTTGTGGCTACTGATCAGAATTATGGGAATTATCTGCCTGGCAAATTTTAATTGGATGAACATTTTTTAGTCTTATGGCTTACCCAGAAAATAAAATTACATATAAATACATTTAGATCATTTACTTTAATCAGTACTACTGGAATGTGGGGAGACTTTCAACCAGCACAACAAAAATATTTCTGAAGACAATCACCTGCACCTTCAACTGTCAACATATGAGGAACAGCCAGTTTAATCTTCTTATAATTCCTATTATTCATCTACCACATCACAAATATACAGTCGACATTTTGCCTTTTTGATGTTTTTCAGCCTTCTGTAAGTCGGCGGAGTCAAAAAGGCGTGATGGATGAGAGCAGCAGAGGAGAGGGTGAAAGGTTTGTCCTCTCGCAGTGACTCTGCCTCTTTGGCCTGACTTCACACAAACAGATCACCAACTCTGAAAAGGACCAGAATCTAGAAGAGGGGATCAGTTTTCCCTGAGCCGAACCACTTACCCAGCACCGCGCACACACACACACACACACACTCTCTTCATGTCAGGGTTGTCACAGTAACCCGATCCTAAGGCCTCTTGACATGCAGCAGTCCAGTCTGCTCTCTCTGCCCGTTCGCTCACTCTGGCTGGAAAACAAAGGAATTGCTTCCACATGTTTCTAAAGGCTGCAGAGTCTCCTGGTACAAACCTTCAGAACGAGAGCCTTCTCTGCCAGGACACTTGCTTGCTCACTTTCTCTCTCTCTCTCTCTCTCCTCTGTGCGCACACACACACACACACACACTGATAGACACACATCAAAACTGCCATCTAGTGTCTTGTGTTTAGAATTGTTTTGCATATACGAATATGTTTGTACAGTTGAAGCCAGAATTATTAACAGTCCTGGATTATAAGCCCTCCCTGCACAGCAATAATTCCAGTGTTAAATACATAGTGTGATTTTTTTTTGGTGTTTTTTTTTTTTTTTTTTTTGGTGTTCAGTTTTAAAACCAGAGTACATTTTAATCCACAAGTGTGAAAGAGCGTATATTTAAGAGTTTTTTTTTCAGTGTTAAACTTTTAACCCAGTATGCAGTGTATTTCCCACTAGTGATGGGAAGTCCAGTTATTTACTCGAACCGGTTCTATCGGACAAACAGTGATCAAACCAGTGTGTTTAACTTAAACTTGAAACATGTCTTGTTGCATTTTAAACTATTTTCAACATATTTGATCACTGTTATCTGTCACATCAATTGATAAAATAGGGAAAAAAGGTAATATATTAACACTTTAAAGGGTAACACACACTCCAGTTTGATGTAAGAATAAACTCTTACTGTGTTAAAATGAACTTTGAGAGTATTGTACAAATTTCACACTTTAGAAAGTGTTATTTTAACTCCAAAATGGAGGGAGTCATATGTACACCCAAGGAGTGTTAAGTTAAACTCAAATTATATGTACACTGATTTTTTGCTGTGTGTATATTTCCCCCCCAATTTTCATATTGTTTTCAACACATTTCTAAACAAAATAGTTTTAATAACTCATTTCTAATAACATATTTATTTTATCTTTAGTACATAATATTATACTAGATATTTTTCAGGATTATTCAGCTTTAAGTGACATTAAAAGGCTTAACTAGGTGAATTAGGCAAGTTAGGGTAATTACGCCCACTGTAAAAAATAAATCCGTAAAACTTACGGTAAAAAACGGCAGCTGTGGGTGACAGTATTTCACAGTTAAAAATATGGTACAAACTGTAAAAGTAATTGTTCATTTTAACAGTAAACTACTGTAAGCTCATTAATTTATAGAGGTAATATGTCTGTATTCGGAATTATATCACAGCCATCATCACAGCCATACGCAGGTGGTAATGAGGAAGTTACATAATGAACTAATGCTCATCACAAACAACTTATCCCACACTCTCAGAAATAAAGGTACGCGAGCTGTCACTGTAGTGGTACATTTTTAAAAGGTACACATTTGTACTTAAAGGATCTATATTGGTACCTTAGAAGTATATAATAGTACCTAAACATTTTAAGAGGAACACTTTTCTTTTTAGGTACTTCTGAGAGTGCACAAGCAGAAAAGTGTATCAGTGTATAGAAGGTGCTCAGTGCCATTCACGCAGCGACTAAACACCAGTATTGTAACACGCATACAATTAAAATCGTGAAATAAACATTGTTTATCAACATTAGATGTGACATAAACCTCTAATGTACATTACTGATGGGGAAACAACTAAAAAGATCCATAGTAATGTCCACAAAAAACATAAAAAGAGATGTGTGGATAGTCAATTTACGGTTATTCACTGTATATATTAAGGAAACATACTGTTAACCAGGTTACAGATTTTTACAGTTTTTTTTTTACTGAAATCACAGGAGTAAATAATTCTGACTTCAACTGTATTATTAACCAATTTAATCAGAATTTACAGCACACAGCATAACATATGCTGTAATCCATCTGTGAAACTTAATATTTTCAACAATTTCTCAGTGAATATAGATAATGTATGGTATGTAGTAGAGAGAAAGAGGCTTTTCTGATCTATTATTATTTTTATTGATAAAAATGAATATGATATATCTGAATGATATGATGTACTGAATAATAATATGATATACTGAATATTATGATATACTGAATAATAATATGATATACTGAACAATAATATGATATACTGGATTACGATATATTATTTATATTTTTGTTTAATTATTATATGTATATATCTTTATTTTTTACTGTGTTTTTTATTATATATGCATGTTCTTTTATTTTTATGTAAGCTTTATAAATGCTTTGGCAATACATTTGTAACATTTGTCATGCCAATAGACCATTTTGAGAGATGCAAACAATAACATTAATCCAAATGTATTTACTGTATTACATTTTGAATTTCCAAAGATTCCAAGAATCCAAAAAGCTCCTCGTATCGATAAATAAAGTTATGGCAGCCATTTTCGCATTAAGAAATTATTAAATTACCTCTTGTTACAGTTGTAAAATAGTCTGGAAACAAGCAGGAAATATGGGCCAGCGACAGCGCCACATTGATATGGTCTTAATAAAATGTTCATCAACTAGTACACCTATAGAAGCATAGCTTTAAATTCAAATCAAGTACAACAACAAAAATAATTTAGTACCAAAAGTTTAAATAAGGGGGAAAACTATAATGAACCTACAATGTGCATACTCAGCTTTCATTAGCCTATTATTTTTTCTATGTTTCTTTAAAAGTTTTGCCTTAAATTTCACAAACAAAGCAAAAACCGCATCCTGCATCGTCGAAAAAGTTGCAAGCTGCTCATATTCCGACCAGTCTTGACATGCTGGTTCTTCATTAACCTAATTAAAACCATGATAATAGCACGGAGGACTTCTTCAACCGGGCAGCAAAACAAAGTCTCATTTGCATATAGAGACTTAATGAGTGCATGGCAGCAGGTGCAGACGGATGATAATTATCAGTAGGCTAATGATAGTCACCTGTGACCATCCACACCTTTTCTCAAGGATCATTCCTTCATAACAAACTTAACATGAACATCACGGAAAGCAAAACTGACGCAGAAAAGCTACGAAGTCAATTAATAAACCGAGTAAAGCGTATATATAAACATAGTAATGCCTCGTACTGTACGAAGTCAATTCGTGCTTACAGGTTTCTTTTTACTTAATTGCATACTCATATTTGGTATAAATTGGCTTTACATCAAATACGAGGAACCTAAAATGTATTTTGTAGGCTAATTTGTCTCAGATGATCGACGGAGTGTTGCTGTTCTCTACTGGTAAAATAAGGAAGGTGCTATACATCATGTAAACGTAAATGAGCTAAAAGTAATTAAATATCTAAAATAATAAATAAATAAATAAATATTTTACCCACAAATAAAACGTGCCTTTATAGCCTTTACAATATTCTGATATTGCAGTATTCGTTTGCATGTGATCTACCTAAGTATCAAAGTATCTTACTTCCAACCAAATATATTTTAGGGCAATACAAAGACGCTTTTATATATAGTAAAATATAATATGTAGTAGTAGTAGTAGTAGTAGTAGTAGTAGTAAGCCTAGTAGTAGTAGTATTAATAGCAGCAAGAGAAAACCATATATATATATATATATATATATATATATATATATATATATATATATAATATTTTATTATTATTATTATTATTATTTATTTATTTTGTAAATATAAAATCCAAATACAACAAAATGGCATTCAACTTACAAAATGTGACACATGGAAGGCTCAACACAAAATAATATAACATCATGCAAAAACTTGCACAAAAATGTAAATGATACAAAACATCCAAACTAAGGCCAACTTAAAAGTAAACATAAATAATTAAATAAATAATAGAATAAATAAACAAGAAATCAATATAGCATAGATACCAGCTAAGGCAAGTTATAAGATATAAATAAATTAAACATTTTTAAGGCAGTTTTTGTTTTCATTTTAGACAGGGCATCCGAGAAGATTGTAAGTTCTTTTATAAAGACATTGTGTAGTGGAGGGGTTTTAAAATATCTGCATTTATGAATATAATATTTGGCTAATACAATGAGCATATTTATCAAATCGTGCAAAACAGAACAATCTTTAGTAATTCCATATAGTACATCATGTAATGTGAAAGTCAAACCTTCGGCATTTACATTCTTTATTATCAACCAATCTTGCACTTTTTCCCAAAATGAATGTACTAAGCTGCAAGTAAAGAATATGTGTGCTGTGTCTTCAATTAAGTGTTTACATAAATGGCATGGTGAATTTTCTAAATTAAATTTCAAGTGTAAAAACCTATTAGAAGGGTATATATCATTTAATATTTTAAATTGAACTTCTTTTGCCTTGGGGAGAATTGGAAATTTAAGATATGTCGTTCTAAAATGTTTAACAGTATTTTCCATTGACTGAAATAGTTTATTTCTTAATACTTGATAGGGGAAGCAAGATTGGATAATCATTTGTCTTAGATGTTTATTAGTGCAAAGTTTATTTTCGATTTCAATCTCACCAATATATAATAGGGGACGAATTGGAGTAATTTTCGAATAGGCTAGGAAACTTTTCATTAACATTTTTATACCTGAGGGTATTGCATTAATAACAGTGAAAAACTGTTTTGGATGACAGGCAAAACCATGTCTTAAAGTGAAAGTATTGTAATCTAGAATGTTTCCCCTACCATTCATTATGTCTGTCACTGACCAAATATTTTTATTTAACCATTCCTCATAAAAAATGAATTTGTTCCTTTGTAGAATATACTTGTTATTCCAGATAGGGGTATTGTGGGGTGTAAAATTGTGGGTGTGCGCTAGTTTCCAAAACAACAAGACTTGTTGGTGGAATGCTGAAAGAGTTTGGGCAAGTCAAAGTCACATGTAAGAAGAAATCGGATGCCTCCCAGTTTATTAAACAAGGCACGAGGAACTGTGTACCAGAAACTCTCAATATTACTTAAAAATCTTTGAAGCCATTTAAGTTTTAACATCGTATTCATACTTTCAAACTCAATTATATTCAAACCTCCTTCTTCGTACGATTTGATAATATCTGCTTTTTTAATATAATGAGTCTTACTGAGAGAAAACCAACTATCAACGTTTGCACTGATTTGGGAGAGCAAGGCAATGACGTAATGTCGCACGCGACGACGTAACCGCCCATAAACAAACATGGCGCACTACGCTCGGTGTTTGCAGGTTTGCCTTCTTGTTTTGAGAACGTATATTAACATACAAAGTAATTTAATTCAACGACTTCATGCAGTTCAAAGACAATGTCACAGACAGCGTCTACGCACAAGACGACAAGTAAGTATTTATTTGTTTATATGCGTTATGAACGTGCAGGATTCTCAACTACACGTGCTGGAACACTGGGGATTTTACAATACACAAATAATTCGACGCTCTTGACTGTTGACCAAAAATACGAATACAAATATGTAACATGCGAAAAAATAAAATAACGGAGCGGAGAATTGCAAAATAGTCTCATGTTTAATTTCTGTTTTGGCCAGAGAGAAATTAAACCGAATTGTTAAGATAAAAATAATTCAATAAATGAAACTGTCTCTGTACGAATTTGTGGCTGATAATAATGATATGTTTAATTCACATAACTTAGAATGATTGATAATCAACAAACTATATTTACAAATGCAAATTATTTGAAAATTTAAAACCCTACATTAATTCCTAACGGGTAAGTGAAAATGTTTCAATTTCAGCTAGAATAATTACAGAAATGGAAAAACAAGGCTCTTCCTGTCACAAATATGTATTCTTGTGTACTAACAATAATAATTATGTTTGTATTTCATTCCATTTTAAAAACTTAGTTTTAATAATAGTAACTTGTGTTTATGACTATGCACTACCTGACAAAAGTCTTGTCATCGTTCCCAGTTGTAAGAACAACAAGTAATAACTTTGTTGATCATTTGGAATAGTAGCAGAAGGTCGATTTTTTTATTTTTTTTATTCCTGATGAATCATCTGTTGAACTGCATCCCAATCATCACAAATACTGCAGAAGACCCACTGGAACCCGCTTGGACCCAAGATTCTCACAGAAATCAGTCAAGTTTGGTGAAGAAACAATCATGGTTTGGGGTTACATTCAGTATGGGGGCGTGCGGAAGATCTTCAGAGTAGATGACAACATCAGCAGCCTGAGATATCAAGACGTTTGTGCTGCCCATTGCATGACAAACCACAGGATGGCGCTCGTTCTCAAACTTCAGCCTCCACATCAAAGTTCCTGAAAGAAAAGATGATCAAAGTGCTCCAGGATTGGCCAGCCCAGTCACCAGACATGAACATTATTGAGCATGTCTGGGGTAAGATGGAGGAGGAGGCATTGAAGATGAATACAAAGAATTTGATGAACTCTAGGAGTACTGCAAGAACGCTTTCTTTGCCATTCCAGATGACTTTTTATTATTTAGTTATTTGAGTCATTGTAGAGATGTATGGATGCAGTCCTCCAAGCTCATAGGAGTACACAATATTAATTATTTTTCCACTGCACCATGACCATGAATATTCTATATTGTACATTATTTCCTGTTAAGTGACAAGACTTTTGTCTAAGCAGAGTCAGACCTTGCTATCCTAATTAAATAATTAAAAATCAAGTCATGATCATATTCTATTTTGGTAAAATAAGCATAATCTTGAGGCCTTTGCCTTTTCATATAAGCCACTTCTGATAACAAATGATCAACTAGAAGTCAAGTTATTATTTGTTGTTCCAAAATCTTGGATGCTACTTTTGTCAGGTAGTGTATATTCCAAGCCTGAAATCCTGTAGCGCAATGTCATAAGGGATAGTTCACCCAAATGTTACAGTCTGCTGTTATTGTATTTATTTTAAATTAGGGCATTCAAAGATTATTGGTAATTAACTTTGAGAGAAGAAAACAACATACAAAAGCATAATGTGCCTCCTGAAAATAATCTTGTGTGTACAGAAGCAAAACTGTCTGATGCACTTTTAACTACATTTTAAATAATAAAATAATGTTAAAATAAAATTGTATTATTTTTAATACATAATAAAATAAAAACGTTCGTTTTCTTGCCAAGATCGACCATTTATCTTCAGACCATAATTTTTCATTAGAAGCCATGCGTATATTTATTTATTTTTTTAATTTTTACTCTAATAGTGCCAATAGCCATTGTCTTGCATTTTTATGAGTCTCCAGTGGAAAAAAAAAAGAAGCTGATAAAGTTTTACTGTTGAAAAAGTAATCTACATGTTGGAAGGTCTGAGGGTGAATAAATTAACTCAATTAAAAGACAATACTTAAAGTTATATGCATAGCATATGACTTAAATACTTGAGGCTTTGTTTGTTGGCTCACAACAGAAAGACACCTGAATTTTTCCATTTCATAAAATCCAAATGCTTTCGTTTTCCTTACAGATAGCCTTGGTGATGATGAGAAGACGGACAGCAACTGTGTGGTCACATCCGCGAGAGCACCGCTGGTGGGACGTCATCGTGCCTGAATTCTCTCCAGATGAATTCATCCAGAATTTCAGAGTCTCGCGGGAGTCTTTCGAGTACATATGTCGCCGTCTAAGACATATGCTTGAACGAAAGGACACCAATTTCCGCTTGAGCGTACCTGTAAAAAAACGAGTCGCCATTGCGCTCTGCAAGCTCGCCACTGGCAGCGAGTACCGATATGTCAGTCAGCTTTTCGGGGTTGGCGTGAGCACGGTATTCAATTGTGTTCAAGACTTCTGCAATGCCGTCATTAAAATTCTTGTGCCCGTGCACATGAAGTTTCCAAATCCCGAGAAGCTGAAGGAGATGGCAGACGTTTTCGAGAATCGCTGGAACGTACCACAGTGCGTTGGCTCAATTGATGCACACCACATCCCAATAATAGCGCCTGAAAAAAACCCTCGTGGCTATCTTAACCGAAAAGGCTGGCATTCGGTGGTACTCCAAGCAGTAGTAGACGGCAACGGGCTCTTCTGGGATTTATGCGTTGGTTTTTCTGGAAACCTGAATGATGCGAGGGTCCTACGACAGTCTTATTTATGGAGTTTGTTGAGTGAAGGGGAACTGCTGAACCACAATAAAATGCACATCTCCGGTTGTGATGTTGGATACTACCTGATTGGAGATTCAGCTTATCCCTTGCAGAACTGGTTGATGAAGCCGTTTCCTGATATTGGCGGATTGAACCCGCAGCAGGAAAACTTCAACTCCAGGTTGAGTGTCGCAAGGTCGGTTTCGGATCTGAGCTTCAAGAAGCTGAAGGCACGATGGCAGTGTCTCTTTAAGAGAAATGACTGTAAAGTGGAGCTGGTAAAGAAGATGGCATTGACCTGCTGCGTGCTACACAATATCTGTGAGGAAAAGGGAACCCAGTTTACCGAGGACCATTCAACTGACCATTTGAACTTGCAGCCTCCTGTTCAGGCATTAATAGAGAACGGACAACCAGAAGGAACGGACGTACGAGAAGCATTATTAGACTTATTTAACAGACATAGTGATATTATTCAAGTAGTAGTTTGATGCTATTGTGGTTTTCGGATTCTTGGTGGAATTTTTTTAAGAAATGTTGTGATAATTGATGTATAGAGTATACAGCGGGGAAAATAAGTATTGAACGTCATGTTTTTTTGGTTCTGTGCAATCTGAAAAATATTGTTTAGACAAACAAAAAAATGTATTCAACAGTTATATATATTCAATATATTCAAGTTACGACAACATCTAAAAAAATGAAGTTCAGACAACAAACTTTATTATGTTAGCCAAATTACCTTTTCCTGTTCAATCAGAGGCATTTTTACATAGCACAAACTTCATTTTTTTTTTAAAGTTGAGTACTGAAAAAATTGTTTCAGCTACTTTATTATTTTTTTTATTATTTTAAATAAATTCTGTGTCATGTACTTAATTACCATAACTATACATGCAAATTTAAGTTTAGAGCCTCAAATAAATTAAGTAGCTGAAATGGTTGAATGTTTTTTTTTTTATTGGTTTTTCAAATTTACTGCTCATTTAGTTGCTTGTAAGAAATACATTTAACAACAACATTTTTATTTCCCAGTAATTTTTTATTGCTTTTAAACCAGTTTTCAGTATTTTACAAGACAAAAATGTGTGCTGTCTCATATAAACAGTATGAAAAATAACAAAAAACATCAGTGTGTGGACTTAAAAATACAAAACAACATAAAGAACAAAATCTACTCTGAAATAAGTAGAGACTTCAGAATATAATGTTCTTGAGACACATTACTTTAGCACTGGGCTTCAACCATGATGGTTTCCATCTTGTTCAATTGAAGAAATTTGATTTAAAAATTAAATAAAACTCAGATATCTCACCTAAAAATGTTAATTGTGCCAAACACTCTGCCTAAAACTTGTCCGGACTTGTTCTTGCTCTTTCAGTGGGGAGGAGCTTTGAAAGCTTCATTTGTGTGGAAAAATTTAGTTATCGACCCAATTTCTTTGGGTTGCTACAGGTTAAATATTGTTTCAAATTAGTTGACACACTTATTTACCTTTTAAATTAGCTGCATCTTTTAGTTGATGAAATTATCAATATTTTCCTGTTGTGAAAACTTAATAAAAATATTCTGACAACTTAAAAGTTTTAATCTAATCAGCAATTTAGAATTTTTAAGTTTCAACAATGTATTAAACTATGTAGTGGTAACAGACCTCGAGTTATTTTTTAGAGTGTGGGTCTCGTCTATCAAATCTGGTCTTTAATTTGTATTTTATATTGGATTCAAGTCAGGTGATTGGCTGGGCCATTCTACAGCTTGATGTTCTTTCTCTGAAATCATTGCCTATCATTCTGCTATAATGTAGATGTTGAACTGAAGCAGCTAATATTCATTTTCAATGACGAATGGGCAGAGGGTTGCTGAAGAACTACTAAGAGATTTCAGCTGCTGTCTGGGCTTTCACTGCCTTTCTACTCCTTCCTTTCTTCATGTGTTCTATACTTTTTCCCTGAGTCATTTTCGCTTTATTACGCATAACTAGGCATGGACTGGTATAAGATTGTGACTGTATGATAACTTTGGATTAAAATATCACAGCATCACGATATTGTGATTTCTGCTCTAAAATATATTCTTTTTAAATGTCTGGATAAAAAAAATAATTCCCCTTTGAACACAATATATTTTATTTTGAGAAACATTTCAAATACTTTGGGACAGTCAACGTCAGCCTAAATAATTCAAGTGAATCATTGACTTCACACAGATGTTTTTACAATTTACAACAGCATCTTGGGATATCTTTTCTGTCCTAAAAGTAAAAATTTAAATAAGAAATCGCACACCTTCCTTTTTAACGGTAAACCAGACAATATTGGTGGTTTTAAAACATTGACTTTTCCAAACCGCAGTATACCTTGAATACGATTATGTTCCCATGCCTACACAGAACTTCATTTGTAAACTAATAGATTTGTTTTCTTTGCATATATGGATTTCTTTGATTGTTACCAACATCCGGGGAAAATTTCAAGCCAACAGCACCTTTAGAAATATGTTTCTGAAAGAAATGGTGACGTGTCCAATACTTATTTTCCCTGCTGTATTGATTTATTACAAAACTGACTATTGTACAAACAAGAAAAGCGCAAAAAAAAGAAACAAAGCAATGCAGAATGTAAACAGTTAATAAATGTAGCAATGAATATGTATGGGTCAGTGTCCAACATACTACATATCAAACACTTTATTCTAGAAATTCTGGTGGGGAGGCCTCTGTCCTTTAAGAGTTATTTAAGCTCTTAATGTGTGAATGTTAAAAGAAATTATGATCAAGTTGAGTGCTCATGAGAATCTTCTATCTATTTACCACAATTAATGAGATCCTTGTTATTTGATATTTTTTTGCAGCCATATCCTATAATCGTCAAATAAGTGAATTTAAGCACATATGAAGCCAATTAATGATCAAAGAAAATACAAACACTCCCTCCTAAGTATATAAAAACAGTCAAAGGTTTTCTTTAATATACTCTGTTATATTTTGTTACATTCGGGTTTGTAAGGCTCCTGCTTGATATCTTAAAAGTTTAAACAAAAAGAGAAGCATTTTAACATCGCAGCATTTAAAACAAAATCATTTTGGCCCATTTAATTTGGGTTTCGCATTATTAACGGCCAGCACAAAACTAACTGTGACAGTAATGTGCAATCAGTACCTAAAAATGTTCTCAATAATCATCTTCATATTTTTATCTTAAATCAATGTACTCAGGCTGTTTAGTGTTTTTATTCATTCGGCTATGCAATAACCATCTCAAGCTCCTTTAAAAGAACACAGTTGCAACATATTACAATAGATTTCTCGAAAAATCACTAAAGTTCTCCAAAAGGAGTCCTGCACCATGAAGCCAGATTAGCTGAATGGCCAGTTAAGTTCCAGATTAGATTGCACCAATTCTGTTCTTTAGGTACCATGAAGGTAGCTCAGCTTAGCTGCTCTGTAAAGCCATGGCAACAAAGAGTGAATACAGTCGAGCTGCTTTCGACTGTAAACCCAGGATTGGTGCAAGTTAAACTGAAACTTAACCAACTAGCCAGCTAATATAGCTTCATGGTACAGGGTTCATGTCTAGGACTTAATTTTCACTTTTTGGAATTCTTGACTGACATCAGCTATGTGGAGAAATCTGTTGGTTCATTTATGGAACGGGTGTTCATTTTTGATCAACACACCTGATCAAACTATAAGTGAGTCTTTCAGTGTTATTCCCAACCTACAGATAAAGCCCTGCTGACAGTGATTTCAGCCATGATTTCGTTGTCTGAGACAAATCTAGGAATTACTAAAAGATTCCTGTAATTGTAGACTAAAATCTGTGTTTTTTTGGTCATTGGTTTGACTTGTTAACCGACAGCTGCTTGAATGAAGTCTTTTGTATGAAGTCTGCTTGAATGAACTAATTTAGGGAGAAGCGCATAGAGATATTTATTCAATCATCCAATCATTTCTACGAGATATTCCAATAAATAATTAGAAAATCCTTTGTTCCTCATATCTCTCGATCCAACACTCTACAGCACAAACCATGAACTCATTTTTGTTCAGTCTATGACAGGAACCAGCTTGGATAAGAGCTGAATCTGATGATGCAAATCAGCGTGGGGAAGTCAAAACAGCTTTTTTTTTTATTTTCGAGGTACACTGTGAGCAAATTACCATTACAGTTTGTTTATGTTTGCCTTGTTATTTGCCTTATTATTTCAAAATGTGGGATCGTGAAAGTGTCACGGATGACTGACGTCAAACTCCAGGTGAGTTTTTTTTTTTTTTTTTTTTTATTTTTTTTCAGTCTGACATTGACAACTGAGGTCTTACAGTCTGACATGCTACTAAAATTTTAGTCAAAATCACAATGTGTGAGTCAGAATTAGGTGTTTTGAAGCAGGGAACTAAACGCTGTAGGACTTGATGGTGTTCCCTCGAGAGATGCTATTTTACATCAAGAAGTCTGAGGCTCTCAAATGTGTTTATCACAGAAAGTTCACAACATAAAAATTAAAACCACATCTGTTAAAAACAAGTAATGGTTTATTCATCAATAGTGTAATTTCACACCTGTCAAAAAATGCTTATATGAGTAAATCACGGTGTCTGTATTTTATGTGAGGTTATGTCCACACATACACAGGTTTTTAAATGTGTAGTACGTAAGATTGACACCCAGTTGTTGAACTATTGCAATTCAAAATCAAAACAAACTTTCACCCAGCCCCTCCCTGACAACTCCAGACAAATGTATGTGGATACACGTGCTACAAACAAAGACCTTCTGACACGGAATGCACATTTTCAAAAGAGATTAACTGACTTTAGCATTATTTTTCAGATAAGCAAATATGTTCACTTTAGAAGTTTCTTAAATATCTGCAAACATGTATTTTTAGGCTTTCGAAGAGTCAAAAACGTACATATAGCACCTTTAATCTCTTTTCATATGAAAATCATTCTATCATGCCCTGTTAAGAAGTTAAGAACATGCCAAACCAGGAAATGATGATATAACACTGAGGCCCAATTCCATTTTTGCACCCTTTCCCCTTCCCTTTGGCCCTCGAAACAGTGTGAAGAGGAAGGGCTTCAAAATTTACCCATAAGAAATGGGACAGCACCACAACACCTGAACACGTCATCATACGACATTGTGATCTCTTTGGGTATATCATGTTATCATAACGATATAATGCGGCAATAAGATTGTAACTATAGTGTATTTATACCCTGGCTATATTCATGTAAACATACAAAAACAACATTAACGTTATAGCAGAAAATGCAGAAAGGTCAGCCACTAGACTATTTGTGTGTCATTGAGTGACAGAGTGTTGTGGGACTGCTGTACAGGAGTAGTTATGGCATATAGTGAAATTTATCCATTTTGGTGCTTTTTTTATAAAAGCATGACGATAAAACACGAACGCAGTTACGAATGTGTTAAAGCATATGCTTGTTTGTTGTAAAAATTCATAATAATGACAAAAAATAATAATTTGTGCATCTCCTGACTTCCGTGTGCAGCCCTGCTACCGTTGTAGATGGTGTATTCTGCCAAATTTTCTTACCCCTTGGTTTCGAGTGTGATCCTAGAAAATTAGTTTGAAGGGGTATCAAACCCATCCCCTTAACCCTATGGCAGGGGTCACCAAACTTGTTCCTGGAGGTCCGGTGTCCTGCAGATTTTAGCTCCAACCCTAATCAAACACACCTGAACAAGCTAATCAAGCTCTCACTAGGTATACTTGAAACATCCAAGCAGGTGTTTTGAGACAAGTTGGAGCTAAACCCTGCAGGACACCGGACCTCCAGGACCGAGATTGGTGATCCCTGCCCTACGCCTTCAAGCTAGAGAGAATTGGGACAAACCTACCCATTCACATGAACGTGCAAAACAAGAGGTAGGGGAAGGGCTAAGGGGTAGAATTAGGATTGGGCCTAAGAATAATTGGGTCAGATTCCTGCAAAAGAACAGAGCTGCAGAACCTGATGTCAAACAAAACTGGGAAAAGTTGCATATGCTGACATCATTAGGCAGAAACTCTGATTTCACTGGGCAAATGACCACACAGTTACCAAAGTTTCAGAAAATCTTCACCCTGGCTGGAGTTGAACAAGTGTTTCAGTCACCTGATACTGAACCTAGACAAACACCCAAACCACGTACCAAAAGGTTTTGAAAATATCAGTGTTTGTGTGGACAAGACCTCAAAATGCCAAAATAATCCACTTTCGTAGACAATTTTTGTTTGCGACACTACTTCCATGTGAAAATAAAGATGGGACAAGATGATGGTGTTGTAAAACAAAAACGAGTTCGGGGATAGAACAAGTTATGAAATTCAATGACAAGGCTTTCCTAAAATATATAAAATAACCATTCAAAATGGAGGAAAACATCAAAAATGTTACGTACAAAGAATCGATTTCAGTTTAGCTTTGACTGTGTGCAAACATGAATGTGGTGTGCATTATCTATGACTTGTTTTCCTGCTGTGCCTCCATAAGAGTCACCATGCGGCCCAAAAGTCCAAGCATAGAACTGGTAGCTTCGTCCATTTTATTAAGAATAGCTGTATTAAGTTCTTTGGCATGCGCCATAAACCGTTCATCAGCAGTCTGTAAATAATCAAGCAGCTCCTGGTTTGAATCGTTCTTCCTTATTCTGCCTGATCCCAAAGACTTTTTTATTTGCGTCTGAGAAGAGCTGAGGGACGGTTCAGGTTGGTTCAGCACTTCATCATCTGTAAGCAACATAACAACAGTAGCACATTACTTGAAGAGCTAAATGTACTAGGGCTGTGCAATATGACAATATACATTTAAAGTCAGAATTATTAGCCCTCCTGAATTCTTAGTCACCTTGTATATATATTTTTTTCACCCAATTTCTGTTTAACTGAAAGAAGATTAACACATTTCTAAACATATTTTTAATTACTCATTTTTAATAATAGATTTATTTGGCCATAATGACCGTACACAATATTTTATGTACAAAGATACTAGTATTCAGCTTAAAGTGCAATTTAAGTTATTGTATAACAGTGGTTTATTCTGCAGACAGTCAAAAAATACATATTGCTTACGGGGGCTAATAATATTGACCTTAAAATACTTTTAAAAAATTAAAAAATGATTTTATTCTAGTATAAAAAAAGTATTCTGTATTTTGTTGAAATAAAACAAAAAAGAAATATTATAGAAAATATTGTGAGAAAGATCTTTGCTCTGTCAAACATAATTTGGGAAATATTTGGAAAAGAAGAAAAAATAAATAAATAAAATCACAGAAGAGCTAATAATTTTGACTTCTATATCGTATGGACAAAATAAAATGGTTTCGCATTATGCTCTATTGTTTAATTTTGTGGTGGCACAAAATATATTGTTTACAGTAATTACTTTTTCAGAATTTATGAGCGCAATATTACACACCATAACAACGACATAGACAGAAACATGAACAACAGCGTTGTAAGAACATTGATATCTTGAAAAATACAATATTTGCAATTTATTTAGCATTTTTTTTATGTTGGATCTGTAATCAATCATTTTTGAATAGGGCTTAATATTTTATTAACATGTATTTGCTATTTAATGATTAAATTAATATTAATTTTTACATTAAACATTTGCCCTAAAGTTCTATACAAAGTGAGAAATATGATTAGATAGAAATGAGTACATTTAGGTACAAATAAAAAAAAATCAAACCTAACCATTTGGTTTTGTTGGCTCACATTGCTAGTTTTGTGGTGAACAATCCATCTGTGCGTGTCATTGAGAAAACCAAAAGCCCTTCTAATCTGTAATTGAAATCTGAGGTATTGGGCGTGGCTAACACTTAACCACGCCTCTCCAACTGTCAGTTCTGACACCAAACAGAAATGCGGAGGACGACTTTATTAGGTTGTAATAACTCTTCTGATACCCATTTCCCAATATTTTTAATGAAATGCCTACTTAACTACTTCCAATCAGCTCGTAGTAGGGGAAAAAAAAACAAGTCAAGCCCACTGTTTTCTCATTTAATACTCCATTTCTCTAGGAGCAGTATCACAATATGATAAAAAAAAAACAAATAAACAAGCAAATAAAAAAAATAAAAAAAACGGTCGCAACTTTCGTTTCATGTGGACTTTTTAAAATGTAAGAAAGTAACTGTCATTTACATGTGGTCAATATATATCAACTATTAAGTGATTGAAGTTACAAAAATGGTTCTATATCGTGACTTGTATCGATATGAATATGTCATATCACCCAGCCGTTTTACATCATGCATTGACTAAAGGCTGGTTTATACTTCTGCATCGAATGATCAGCGTAACCCACAGCACCTGCCATGTTCGTAGTCGTGCATTTATACCTCTGCATGCTGTTTGTGTTGCTCTGCAATAACACTTCTGAAATGCTAGCTGGCAATAGGTTATGTTCCTCTGTGCAGAGTTTCTTTGAGTGTTTTTTTTTTTTTCTGAATGTTACTTTTTATGTACAAGTAGCTAAAACTCACTCATTCAGAAGAGGGAACCGGTGGACGTTCAATAACTCATAAGTAGGTCTGTCACAATAATTAATATATCGACTTATCGCACAATACATGGACATGACCAATCATTTTTGGTGATGCAATATATATCGCCTATACGTAAAAAAAAAATTCTTGCAACATTTGAGCTGATTGCACAACCTCTCTATAGTATTTACCATAAATGACTAAAGTATATTTTGATGTTGGTGCCTGACAACTGAAAATAGATCTGCTAGCAGATATCGCAACCTCTTTTCACATTCTGATTTCAATGCCTGATCATTAAATTATTAAAATGGCTAAATTAATTTAAATATTCTTAAGAACAAAATATGTTCTTTTTAAGTGTACTTGCGTTATGATGCTATTATATTGCCATTCTGGCATTAAAATGAGAAAAAATATCGTTTATCGCGATATATTTTGGTGCAATATATCGTACAACAAAAAATAGATAAAGTGACAGGCCTACTCATAAAGGTAAACACAAAACAAAAGTTTCTATCTAGACCTCCTTTTCAGGACTCGACACTTGTAAACAATTGCTCCAACGAGTTAATGGCTCTCAGCACCGCCCACACTCATCACTGCTACCAAGCCGACCAATCAGAGTGTGAGCTATGCGCCGTTGTGACGTGTAGTTAATATTTATAGGTGCTTTTTTGAGATCAGCTATGGCGAGGGGTATGTGATTGCGCTTGATGCAGAAGTATAAATCAGCCTTTACTAGTCAAAACATATGAATGCAGCTACATCAAAATTAGCAACATCCAAAATGTAAAGAAACAGTTGGACAGTTCACATTGCAAAAACTTGTAGAAAAAAAAAAACAACTTACCAAGATCAGCTGCAGAAGAAAGTGACTCAGCCTTTATCTCAAGCATGGCCGAAGCTGAATTTAATGCTTCAGACAACTGATTGGCGGGTAAGTTTTCCAGCTCATTGTCCATAAGGTCATCATCATCGGTTTTAATGTTCAGTTGGCTGCTGCTTTTACTTGGTTCGATCTTTTGGTCCTTTAACTCCTTTTTAAGTTTTTTGATTTTGTTAACGATTTGCTCAGTTGTACGGGCAAATCCAGCATTTACCATCTCCTGGCATATGTCTTCATACACCCTCTTCCGTCTTTTTGACTTTTCCAATCTCTCCTGGAATTCAGTGGAAGACCATATAGTGAGCAGTGTGTTGGTTTCTTCTGAAGTCCATTGTTGTACAGATTTGTGCTCAGGTACTTTGCTACCTACAAAAAGAGGAAACAAATTGTGATTTTTTTTTTATCTAGATATTCTTGCAGGGATGTATTGTGATTTTGGTAAAAATTAATATAAATAATAACATGTTATTTGACAAGCACCATTTAAATGACGTTTGAAATAGCATCCTCTTTTTTCTCTCTCTCTTTAGCGAGTTAAGTGTTAAAAAATACTTTACAAATTTTTAACAAATATTGTAAAAAAATAATAATTATAATAAGTTTACAGTTAAGTTCCACTTCAAAAGAAAGACCCATTTCATTTTGCTAATGCAATGATTTAAAATAAATAAAAATAACAACAATCATTTGGATCATAGCAGTTTAGTAAATATCCAAGAGCAATCTAGTACGACCTGTTCATAGTGACTATACAATTTTGTTATGGCCATTATTATAATAATATAGCACTATACAATTATTTTATAGATTTATGCTAATTGTATTTAACTTTGCAGCCCTCCACCCTAAAATGTAACTAAAACACATTGTGTAACATAACATTGTAATAAACAAGCATGTCACAATGAGAACGTTATCACTCATAACACATCTGGATGCATTCGTGCATGACATTTATTGCTTCACAAATTTAGCATTTTCCTCTAATCTTACACACTTTGGGGGATGATTTTTACTTTTTGTATTTTTTTTTTTTTATTTACTTTATTTTTGATAATGTTGACACTGGATAAAAGTTTACGCAAGTAAAAATTATTTAGACTTGAACGGTTTTTTTTGTTTTTTTTTTGTTTTGTTTTTTCAGTAAAATGAGTAGGGCCAGACAAAATCTGCAGACATTTTTGCTGAGAATTTTGTAAAAAAAATAAAAAATAAATAAAAATAATCTGCAGATTTATGCAGAATAATTTTAGAAGTATCATAACTAAAAACTTAATATATGAAATAAAAAAATAATACATTTTAAACTTTTTATTGACTGTTTACAATGCAAATCCAATTAGATCCTCTTATTTGGTAAACAAAGCAAGTCTCTCATATAATATATGTACTAAAAGACTAAATATTAATACTAAAATATTACTTTACAAACTGTATTGTACATAAATTATATGAACATTTTAATATTACTATTATTATATCCCTATAATATTAGTGAAATTAATTTAAAACTGAATAAATATAAATGTAGATACATTTACACAATTAAATGCATGAACTCGAAGGGCTAAAAAAAAATTACAAGTAAATTAAACTCATATCAAATAATGCTAATTCTGAGATTACATTTCTATTTCATACAAATACTACTCAGCTATTTAAATTACACATGAATGCGTGTGTATAAATATACTTTTAAAACCAATTTTCATTTATTAAAAATATGTAAATGTAGTAACAAAATGGTTTTAAAATTATTTAGCATGCTCATCTTTATAGTAAATCTGTTTTTTTTTTTAACTCGCACATTTGTGACACGCTACTTATATTGTTTACCATGGTACTTTGAATATTTGGTCTGAAATCACATAAAAGTATAACTTTAAAACA
Source organism: Danio albolineatus (assembly GCA_903798035.1). Classification (NCBI taxonomy): domain Eukaryota; kingdom Metazoa; phylum Chordata; class Actinopteri; order Cypriniformes; family Danionidae; genus Danio; species Danio albolineatus. The sequence goes on along the minus strand of CAIGQQ010038854.1, from coordinate 6,241,810 downwards.
ACACTAGCACTAATTATTTGACTGTGGACAATGTTGTACTTTGAATTGAGGCAAAGTTGGTTTTATATTCACACATTCATACTTTCTCCTTAATACACTTTCAGAAAAGTACTCTTTTGACATTTTAAATAGTGAAATGATATTCGCAGCCAAAGACTATCAAACTACAGCATTATTCAGTCAGATAAATAGTGCTAATGTTGTTTGAAGTCATAATGTGACTTGCATGTGATTTCAGACCGAATATTAGAAATACCATGGTAAATATAGAGAGCGTGTTACAAGTTGTTACTGAACGAATGTACGAATATAAAACCAATATTAACCAGTTTTCATTTATCAAAAAAACATGTAAATACAGTGACAAAATGGTTAAAAACACAACTTCACATTTTGATCATTCAGAGAAGTTGACGATTAGTTACAATGGGTTTTAACGTTAGTTGTACAATATTTTGGTACACCTGTTATATAAAACAAATAAAATGCGAAAAACATACAAATTGTGTTTGTGTTAAGAGGGCTAAAACAGCGGGAACTCGCCTAATTCCTCGTCCCCAGAGCACACGGGTGATTCAGGGCTTGTTTCCACAGTGGCCGTCGCTGAATTCAAGGCCCTGGTGAAATGACTGGATGGTCGGTCTCCCAGGATCGACTCCATAACTCCGTGGTCGAAGGTTCTCTTGTTCTGTCCTCCACGGCCGCGTTTGCTCGGTTTCATCTTCAGATCCCTATATTCCTTGCGAAGCTTTTTCAGCTTGTTTACGATTTGCTCGGACGAGCGGTTGAAGCCGCCGTTCATCATTTCTTGGCTTATCTCGTCGTACACTATTTGCTTCTTCTTCGACCTCTCCAGCTTCTCCTGGATCTCTGAGGAGGACCATATCGCGAGCAGCACGCTGATTTCCTCCGAAGACCACAGCGTGTGTTTACCCTCGGACATTTTGTGGGATGTTCAGTTAAAGGCACGGTCACTGCAAACAGCAGCGTGGTTGCTACAGACAGAAAGGCTGTTGTTTTGAAACCGTTTCCTGATGACGTCATATTTACCCGCCTCTGGATGTTTGGGTTCCTGGTTCGAGGCGAACGGACTTTTTGGTGCCTCATTGTGATCCTATCGGCTCTAAAATACACACTCAATATTATCTCAATATAGATGTTTGGCTTTTCATTATAAGACGAGAGTGACATTGCATTTTATTACAGCTCTACGTCAGTAGGCGGCGACATTACAGGGTCACGAAACACCAAAACACATTTTTTTTTAGATGTTACCAGTCATATATGTGTCCCACGCTGCTAAAAACACCATTAGGACACACATATTTCACTAAAAAAAGTGATAATTGGTTGGTTTTTGCGTCATTTCGAGCAAACTCGTTCTTTCTGGTTTGAAAAAAAAATTTCAAGCTAGGTCACAGCGATTAGATCCTTGCGTGTATTCCAGCGTGGAGACTGGATGTTTGTAACGGCGAGTACAACATGATGTGTTTGAGCTTTCAGCATTAATTCATGAGAAAGACTTCCAAGTCTTTTCAGATTGCCAATTAGCGCGATCTATTGGGAATGAGGTGCAACTTCATTAATATGCATGATAGCTGTTTTGACCTGTTACAATAATCAGATGGCAGAGAGACGCCACGTTGTTTTGCCAACTGTAATTAAAACAAGTGGAAGAAGAATTGTTTAGAGACATGGGTCGTCAGTGTTGCGTTTATAAATGTGCTGCAATGAAAGTTGTGTTTTTAATTCCCTGCTATGAGAGCGCAGCAGGACCCACATGTGGATTACAGTGCACACGACAGAATTATGTTTGTCAGGAATATTTTTACCAGAGAGCTTTTAACATCTGGAAATGGTGGAATCCGGATCTGCCGCTTATCTTCTTTTTAAAAAGATGCTGTTCCAGTTGGTGTTGATTGTCCTGTCTCTACAGATTTGGTAAGTGTGTGATCAGTGCTTTTTGTTTGTTTTATTCAGAGGCAAAGTTAGTTAGTATCGTCAGCAGTACTCTTCAGTTTTTAAAGACATACCACAGCAATATCACTACAAAATTATAGGCTAAAAGATCCGCTGTAAATGCTGCTCTCTGGATGTAAACATGTAAACTCCTTAATCAAACTATAACCATCGTTTAGTTTTTTTTTTCAGTTTACTAGATATGGCGCCATGGTGGCGTAGTGAGTAGCACGTTCGCCTCACAGCAAGAAGGTCGCTGGTTCGAGTCGCGGCTGGGTCAGTTATCATTTCTGTGTGGAGTTTGCATGTTCTCCTCGTGGTTGCGTGGGTTTCCTCCGGGTGCTCCGGTTTCCCCCACAAGTCCAAAGACATGTGGTACAGGTGAATTGGGTTGGCTAAATTGTCCATAGTGTATGAGTGTGAATGTGTGTGTGTATGGATGTTTCCCAGAGATGGGTTGCGGCTGGAAGGGCATCCGCTGTGTAAAAAATATGCTGGATAAGTTGGCGGTTGATTCCGCTGTGGCGACCCCGGATTAATAAAGGGACTAAGCCGACAAGAAAATGAATGAATGAATGAATTTACTAGATATAATCAGTTATACCATTAGTTGTACCCTTTGAAATCCCTCACTCCAAAGTGGCCTGTTTTGAGCACTTTGGTTTGAAATGACACTTCAACATCGGGACTATCCCGCTTGGAATGCAATCGGTGTGAATTTGGAGTGCATTCATTTATTTTTGATTTACTTCCTGTGGCATACACATGCTCAGGACCCCAATTTACGGTATTTGGCAGCATTTCTCAATCACGGTCCTCATAGCCACCACTCTGCACATTTCATAGAATTGAGAATGACTTGTATTTGGACAAGGCAAGAGTAATGCCTTGGTCACACTTGAGTTTGAGTATGCGAAATCCTGTCGTACAGTGCTGTGAAAGGGGCGGGAATAAAACGTTTAAAAAGCGAGCGATTGGTCCATTTAATACATTTATGTCCAGAGAGGTCATGTTTTGATCCTCAATTGGTCTCACGCAGTCACATGTTGCGATTTCACGGGTCGGGGTTCACCAAGCTTGAACTTTACACAGCAGTGAACTGCAAAATTTGTTGCATGAGCTTGCATTTTCGGTCTGATGCATTTGCGTGCATATGAATAGAAGTCTATGGGGAGAAAAGTCTAATGTGACCACAGCTTAAGTAGTATTCAGCTGGTCATGTGATCCTCATGGGACATCCCACTTCATTTGTTTAAAATATAAGTTTATTGGGGTATTAATAACTCGTCTAAAATGAGTGCATATAATTATATTCTTGAATACTTTTTACTTGCACAAAACAGAGTTTTTAGACCAGTTGTTTGTCTTGCATTCAAGCTACATTTTCTTGCTATGTTTAGCTCCAAACCTAATCAATTACAGCTAAACCAGTTGATCAATACTTTCTAGATCATTTGAAAGCTACAGGCAGATGAGTTTGAAAAGGGTACAAACTGAACTGTGCAGGAAAGTGAACCTTGAGTTAAAAAGTCCTGGCTTGAAGTGTCAGTTCAGAGGATAAAATATGTACCTAGTTTGAAGGCCTTTAGTTTTTTTAAGCCTTTTTTAAGCCTCATAAAAGCTGACAATGTAAAATATTTTGTTCTATTTCAGTGGAACCACTAGAAAACCTAAATTGTTGACACCGAAGCACTGGCCACGAGGTGGCAGTATACACTTACAAATGTGCGATCTAAAACCCTTGAAGCCATGTAACAAAGATAAATGCTACTCTAGTACTTCTAACCCAGAAGTTGATATTTCAGCTAGTTGAGTATGACAGTGAGATTCTTGAAGGTCTTTTAGATCTGAGGCTTGACATGTATTTATAGCAGAGCGGCTTTCATTCATTTCACACAGAGCACAAACCTCATGGGGGCAGGAAACACTGGGAGCAACTCATCCGTCGTTTCAAGAGAGGGTGCAGTTATAGCAACACCTTATAGACCATTTTGAGGGATGTAAACAATAACAATAGTCCTAATGTATTTCCTGTTTTATATTTTTAATTTCCATAGTATCTGAAAATCCAAAAGCGTCCACATTCATTCATTCATTCTCTTTTCTTAGTCCCTATATATTCATTCATTCATTCATTTTCTTGTCGGCTTAGTCCCTTTATTAATCCAGGGTTGCCACAGCAGAATGAACCGCCAACTTATCCAGCATTTGTTTTACACAGCGGATGCCCTTCCAGCCGCAATCCATCACTGGGGGAAACATCCACTCTCATTCACACACACTACAGACACTTTAGCTTACCCAATTCACCTGTGCCACGTGTCTTTGGACTTGTGGGGGAAACCGGAGCACCCGGAGGAATCCCACGCCAACATGGGAAGAACATGCAAACTCCACACAGAAATGTCAACTAACCCAGCCGAGACTCGAATCAGCGACCTTCTTGCTGTGAGACGACAACACTACCTACTGTACTGCGCCACCGTGTTGCCCGTCCCTATATATATATATATATATATATGGGCGCCACGGTGGCCGAATGGTTAGCATTTTCGCCTCACAGCAAGAAGGTCGCTGGTTCGATCCCCGGCTGGGCCAGTTGGCATTTCTGTGTGGAGTTTGCATGTTCTCCCCGTGGTTGCGTGGGTTTCCTCCGGGTGCTCCGGTTTCCCCCACAGTCCAAAGACATGCGTTACAGGTGAATTGGGTAAGCTAAATTGTCCGTAGTGTATGTGTGTGAATGAGAATGTATGGATGTGTTTCCCAGAGATGGGTTGTGGCTGGAAGGGCATCCGCTGCGTAAAACAAATGCTGGATAAGTTGGCGGTTTATTCCGCTGTGGCGACCCCGGATTAATAAAGGGACTAAGCCGAAAAGAAAATGAATGAATGAATATATATATATATATATATATGTTATGAATGTATCACCATTTGTTATACAGTTCTGAAATGGTTTGACGACAAGCAGAACGTGTTCATGGACCAATGACATTGTCATAGTGAAATCTGCAGACAGTTTTGATCATTTGTCGAAATCATTTGCGTCCAATGTAGACTCCTATTATGAAGAAGGAAACAGCAGCACCCAGAAAAACAGTGATTTCGTTTAGTGTTGGTAATATCAGGGAGGTTAACTTTTTGTGTGGTATTCATTTTTCACATAGGAAAGACTAATAAACAATGAGCAACACTAACCAGCCATGAGGTGAATTCACAACGTTAATTTAAAGTGACAGTTAACCCAAAAATTAAAACTCTCTACTGTACAGACATGAATTTACATTTCCTTCAGACTGAGGTTTGTTATTATAAGAAAATATTAGTTTTTATGTTAAAAACTAATCAGCAAACCCAGATTAGACAGCCATAACTCAAAGGAGAATGTGTTTTTATTTACGAATTGGCAAAAAGAAAGTCATTTAAATATTTCATTCATATTGTATAATTGATCAAAAGAAGTGGCCTCTAACCCCACCCCAAATCACCAGTCACTGGGGCAATGCGCAGGCCATATATTATACTATATAATTATTGTATTAATTAAAAAAATAATAATTACAAATTTGGGGCCTCACTGTGGCATAGTGGGTAGCACCATCGCCTCACAGCAAGAAGGTTGCTGGTTCGAGCCTCGGCTGGGTCAGTTGACATTTCTGTGTGCAGTTTGCATGTTCTCCTCGTGTTGGCGTGGGTTTCGTCTGGGAGCTCCGGTTTTCCCCACAAGTCCAAAGACATGCGCTATAGGGGAATTGGGTAAGCTAAATCCCTAGTGTATACGTGTGAATGAGTAGGTATGGATATTTCTCAGTGATGGGTTGCAGCTGGATAAGTTGGCGGTTCATTCCGCAGTGGTGACCCCAGATTAATAAAGAGACTAAGCCAGCAAAAAAATGAATGAATGAGTTACACATTTGCTAATTAAATTAATTAATTAATGAAATAATTCACCAAAGCATTGATGTACAATTAACCAACAACCTCAGAACTGTCTTTAAATATTTTTCAGTAGAGGTTAACATCAAACGTCTTAAACATTATTTGGAAAATAAAAAATAATCACAGGAGGGCTAGGGCTGGGCAATTTGGCCTAAAATAAAAAATCTTTTGATTGATTGAACATTTTAACTTGATTACGATTAATGAGCGATTTTTTTTTATTTATTTAGTTTTTGCCCTCATAGTTCACTGATAAGTTTTGTACGGTAAATATGCTCACAAGTGAGTAATTTTTGAATGAAGGGTGCATTTTTTTTTAAATAATTGAAGAAAACACACACACTATCTACTATCTATGATTACTAATTCAATATCAACGCTGAACAACTGAAAGGAAAACACACACTGCCTAAAACCATCAGTCACGTTTGTCTTATAAAACAGTGAAAATAAATAACTCGCACTTTTGGAAACAAAAATAAATTAGCTTCAATGTTTTTTATATTAAAAGTAGAAAAAAAAGCAGCATCTCTTCTAAATAAAATAACTCTTGTGTATCCTCTAAATAATATTTTAAACAGCGCATTTCTTGCATCTTCTGTAGACAAGTATTTTAATGAAAATAATCATTTTAATGTAATGGAACATATGCCATCTCAAGGCATCTCTGGCGCAGCTTACAATCATCGTCAATGTAGCGTAAAGTAAAGCTCAACAATGGATCCTTCGTCCAACTTGACAGCAGATCAGATGTGGCTGCAAAGTGCTGAACATTTTTCAGTTCAGCAGCTACATTTTTACAATGTGTCGTGTACATGAGCGGGGTCACGTGACTCCACATGCGATAAGGGAAGTAATTGAAAAAAATGAATCTGGAAAAATTCGATTGATTATAGGTTGGGCGACGCAGTGGCGCAGTAGTGCTGTCGCCTCACAGCAAGAAGGTTGCTGGTTCGAGCCTTGGCTGGGCCAGTTGGTGTTTCTGTGTGGAGTTTGCATGTTCTCCCTGCATTCGCTTGGGTTTCCTTCGAGTGCTTCGGTTTACCCCACAGTCCAAAGACATGTGGTACAGGTGAATTGGGTAGGCTAAAATGTCCGTAGTGTGAGTGTGTATGGATGTTTCCAAGAGATGGGTTGCAGCTGGAAGGGCATCCGCTGCGTAAAACATGTGCGAGATAAGTTGGCGGTTTTCTGCTGTGGCAACCCCAGATTAATAAAGGGACTAAGCCGAAAAGAAAATGAATGAATGAATATTATTATTATTATTATTAATATTATTATTTTTATTATTATTATTATTAATTTTTTTTTGTGAGTGTGGGAAGGAGGAATGTGGATAAGTGAAGATAAATAAAGTGAGATGCTTGACCCTGGACTCTGTCATGCAGCTCAAATATATCAGAGTTTGCCATCTGTGCTTCTGTCTCCCTCTCGCTCTTGGCTAATCATCTACACGAGGCAGACGAACGCAACAAAAGTCAGCAAGGGCCGGATGTTCACTCATATCTTTCCTATAGACCGTCATTCACCCAGTGCCAATAGACGCCTACGTCCTGGGTGAGCAAATGGCATCCTTCTACTGCCAAGGCCAATGAGGTTTTATCTAAAGGTCTATATTAAACCAATTTGACAATACCAGATGTATTTGACAACATCAGATCCTACAGTGATGCCCTTTAACAAAGAATTAAATTCTAGAAATTAAAGCAGAATATTGCTGATTGAATTATTACAATAATGAAATCAGCAAGAGGGCGGCATAGAGAAGGTCGCTGGTTCGAGTCCTGACTGAGCCAGTTGGCATTTCTGTGTGGGGTTTGCATATTCTCCTCGTGTTGGCATGGGTTTCCTCCAAGCACTCCGGTTTCCCCCACAGTCCAAAGACATATAGGTGAATTGGGTGAGCTAAATTGTCCATAGTGTATGTGTGTGAATGAGTATATGGGTGTTTTCCAGTGATGGGTTGCAGCTGGAAGGGCATCCGCTGTGTAAAACATATCCTGAATAAGTTGGCGGTTCATTCCGCAGTGTTGACCCCTAATTAATAAAGGGACTAAGCCAAAAAGAAAATGAATGAATAATCTAGAAAAATACATACAGTAGTCAAACTTTGAAGTGGATAAAACCCTTTCGGGGTTTTGAATTATTTGATTCACTTCAAATGTTGACAATCTGTGCAAAAGCAACATTTTTAGTTGACTTGTTTTTTATTTATCCTGCATAGTTTTTAAATCAGGAGCAGTGCAACAGGTTTTTCCTATTGCTATAATGATCGATTACTCAGTTGGATTCTAGGCTTTACATTCAGTATCAAACCATTTAAACCTGTACAGCAGATTCTATATGTATACATTATATATATACCAATTCTATGCTGCTTTTCTTGATTACACATGACCCCATTGGAAAATATTGTGATTTTTGTGTCTGGGAAATATGATACGGGGCTGTGACCTTGCATACCTCCCTCTGGCAGAGGCAGTGTTTCCTCCTGCATTGATTTTCATTTCAGTGCCGCGTTATTTGGGCTCCTGCTTATAGTCTAGAGTCACTGCCAAAATGAGAAGGAGCCAAGACTCCACACCTCACAGACGTCTATTATCCAGTATTTAAAAAGCGATGGAATAGGAAATAATAATAAGACAGTCAGAATGATTCAGTAACAAAAAGCTTATGTACTATACTGTATATATATATATATATATATATATATATATATATATATATATAT
>CAIGQQ010038854.1:6193322-6232782 GCA_903798035.1 Danio albolineatus | reverse complement strand
TTTTTTTTTTTTTTTTTTTTTAATATCAGTACAAATACATTGTTAAATGGTTCAATATAGATTCAAAATAAGCAGTTAGTGATCATATCTGAATTAATACTTTCAACATTCTTCTAACTCAGGGGTGCCCAAACGTTTTTGTATGACGGGCCAAAAACCAAATATCACTGACGGTAAACACACCAAACTAAACTAATTAAAGTTGCTATAGCTGATTTATTTTATAATATTTAAAAATAAATAGAAGATTACTTTAAATTGTATTAACTAATGCATTATAAACTTATTTATTGTAACTTCTGACAATCAAAATGCAATCACATTTTTTATAGCACAGTGGAATTCAATACTGAGTACACTAGTCAAGCAGAATCAGCTTTTGCCTCCATTTGCTCACTGATGTCTCTTTCCATCGAGTGATAGTATGTGCTTTAAAAAAATCGAATTCATTTTATTGAAACATTTCATTTCCATTAGCTTTTTGGATCTTGGCAATAAACCAATCAAAAAGTTACGTTTGATCAGAAATTGCAGTCTCTAAACTGCTCCTAAAAACTGCTCTCTTGCTTCTCATCAGATGGGTCGGTGGGCCAAATTAAAGAATACCATGGGCCAACTTTGGCCCGCAGGCCCTAGTTTGGGCATCTCTGATCTACAGTAACTACAATACACAAAATTTGACTCTGACAGGAAGGCTTGAACAAGCAAATCAAATCAGTTTCTTAAGATAAACTTTTTTTTTGTGGAATGTTGTTCAATATTAATAAAACACAAACAGTGAGGTTGTGAAAGCAAAAATTCAAAATAGATAAGATATTTTCCAAAAAATAAATAAAACAAAATAAAATTCACAGTATTTTTTTTCTTATTTTTTCTTCTGGAGAAAGTCTTTGTTTTATTTTGGCTAAAATAAAAGAAGTAGTTTAATTTTTAAAAACATTTTAAAGTCAATATTATTAGGCCCCGTAAGCAAAATTTTTTTTGATTGTCTTCAGAACAGACCACTGTTATAAAATGACTTGCCTAATTAAAGGTGCAGTAAAAGAAATCCGTAATTTTACGGTTTATTTCCAGCAGCTGGGGTGCCGAAAAAAAAAACCATAAAATAATGGCCGTTAAATTACAGAAATATACCATAAAATAACGGATATTAAATTACAGAAATTTAAGTTTGGGGAAATTATTGTAATTTTATATTCTTTATTTTATGGTATATTTCTGTAATTTAATGGCCGTTATTTTATGGGTTTTTTTTTCCTGCACCCCAGCGGCTGGAAATAAACCGTAAAATTTCGGATTATTTTTTTTACCAGTTAGCATAATATCTTTAAAACAGTCCCTCCCCTGTCGTCCAAAGCCATGCCTACCGACACATGAACGCGCATGGTAAAGATGACAACAGACAACCCGCTAGTTCATGTCATTCGCCAGTTAGAAATGTAGTTAGTGGTTGGCCGGCGGCGTGCAGGAATCACCAATGACTGTAAGGGTATTACACTTAATTCTAAGCCATACTTGCATGCTATCTCAGACCGAATGTTCAGAGTAGCATGGTAAACAATATAGGGAGCGTGTCACAGACTGTCATTGTTCAAAAATGAACTAATGCGAATATAAAACCAACTTCACCTCAGTAAAGCAGGCTAGGCGGAATAGTGCTATTAACTGATGTTTTGTTGATTAAATAAATATCTACATTATGGATGCTGTAAAAGGCCCCTCAGAAACTGAAAATAGTCACATCAATCAGTTGCCGGAAGATTTCAGTGGCTGAACAACTCTTCTGTGCATATAACCCATTCAAAACAACACAATCTACATCAGCTGTGCGTGACTAAAAGAGGTTTAAAACACAACATTACCTGTCTAACAGAAATACTTCCTTCCTCCAGCATGCAAAAGTAAATTTGATTCAGCTTTTGATTTTACCGCGACTGTGATTGTCTCATCTGTACTGTATATGCATGCGCTAATGGTGGATCTGCGTGAAGAGATGCGCAGTGGGTACAAATCTACATTTTGTTGACAGACAGTTTGGGCTACTTATCAGAATTCTGGGAAATGTCGGCCTGATAATATTTAAATGGATGCCCAATTGGTTTTATGCCCTACACAGAATATAAAAATCATACCTGTCAACCCTCCCGTTTTTCCCGGGATTCTCCCGTATTTTACAGTTCTATCCCGCTATCATCCTGTAAAGATATTTTCCTGTATTTCTCCCGTATTCTCAGTCTTTCTCTGAAGGGTGGCATTAAAATTAAAGAGCTGATGATCCCTATATGCAACCCATACCGCCAAACCACCAGGGACCGCCCCTTGCTCTTTAATGTGAGTCCGTTCTGTGCTTTCATTTTATTTAGGCATGAAACACTCTGAAATTAATGTAAAAACGACGCGATTCCCTCCTTTTCATTACAAGTGTCCTCACTTCTCCTTTGCTATACTTGAAACAGTCATAAAGCGGTGCGTGACTGCCAGCTGACGCGCTCCATAGTGATAAACAGACGCTGTTTCCCAAATGGATTCTGTACATGTGATTTGAAGCAGAGCGAAATTCTGGGTTTTGGGTGCATGTTTGAACAGACATATACACATAATTAATAATAAAAACATCTAAAGATGTCGATCTTAATGTTTTTTTTTTGTTTAGTTTTTTCAAAACAACTAATTTTGTCCTAAATGAGCATAAACTATTAGGAAAGCAATCGATTGCTTTCATTATAAACGTTAGATGTGTGCATTTTTAAAGTGACTCCTCTGTTATTTAATGTAATCAAACAAAAAAATCGAAATAAATGAGATTCATTCGTTGCTCTTTAAGTTATACTGTGAGAAAGATTAATGAGATTTGATAAATGAATTCTATTCCTTTATAATAGCTATTAAATTTACAGTAATAGACCCTTTTCACACTTCCGCATTCGCGAAGTGGAAGTCGTCATAGTAGGGCAAACACAGCCATGGCGGCAGCTGGAGCGTATGCGTTTTCGCAGTACCTCAAAGATTTGCCAACCTTTACATTTGGAGATGTCGACCGGCTTGACCAGATGAATTCATCGACCTTTAAGTCAAAGATCGACAAAGGTTACAAGTTTTTTTTTTACGAGGGATATCTGCATGAATACGTAGGTAAGCCAGTCAAATACTAAACTGTTTGCAATTTTTTTGCTGCTAATGTATACTATTTATTTTTTCTTTTCTAAATAATAATAATAAAACATAATACTGACCGTTTAACTGTTTATTTACAATGAAACAGCTCTAGATTAACAGATTTAGTAATTTGGGGATTTTTTTTTATCTCTTATTATGGTGGGCATATCCCAATGTTGACAGGTATGATAAAAATACATACAAATACATTTAGATCATTTACTTTAATCACTACTATCGGACTGTGAAGAGACTTTCAACCAGCACAACAAAAATGTTTCTGAAGACAATCACCTACAGCACTTTTAACCTTAACTTGCCTAATTAAGATTTTAAATGTAACTTTAAGCTGAATACTAGTATTTTTAGTAATTATCAAAGCCAAAACTGGAACTAATCTAACAATCTCAAATAATCTACTACATGGTTAAATCATACATTTGTAATTTATGAGTCAAGCTGGACATCACCATTAGAACATTCAGTTCAGGACATTTGTAAGATATACAGTACTGTAGTTCAGTTGACAAGGACACCTGCCAAATAGATGTTCTTTTGACTGATTGTTTGTGCTTTGCTCTGAAACCATTTCTGTCTTTGTCTTCATTTTGTCTTATTCACCTCAAACAAGCTTGCTCTGACTCGCTGGAATCTTTCTTGGAAGCAAATCTGCCTCAGGAAGACATTCATGCAATGGTAAATGACGGCCATAGCCAATTTATAAGAGCAAGCGTCTCATTTCACCTGGAAAATCAGACACAGCCTACAGCTTAGCGCAGCTGCTGTAAAACCAGATCACAGGGAACAGAAGGCAAAGGGGCGGGAGATGAAGGGAAAGATGGTGATAAAATCAGGAAGTGATGAATGAGGCAGAGGAAATCGGTGGAGATGGATGACGGTAAGCGTAGATGAACAGAGGAAGCCAGTGAGATGCTATGTGCTCCAACAGCTGTTGTTCTGGCAGTGCACGTTTTGTTGGCGGTGCTTCATGTGGTTGTACTCTAAATCAGTGTTTCTCACCCCTGTTCCCAAAGGCACACCAACAGTACGCATTTAAACCTCTTTTTAATTAAGCACACTTGAATCGAATCATCAGAACATAAGAGACTCCAAAACATGAAGTGAATGGTGCAGATAAGGGAGACATCCAAATTATGTTCTGTTGGTGTGCCTACTGGAACAGGATTGGGAAATACTGCTCTAAATACCCTCCAAAAAATAATTTTCTCTGCTCGATCAAACAACTTACTTGGTGGAAATGGCAGTTTATTTGTAATAAGTTAAATGCATTAAATTGCTTTAAAGGACACCCATTTTACCCCTTTTTCAAGATTTAAGATGATTTTTTTTTGTCTCCAGGATGTGTCTGCAAAGTGTCAGCTCAAAATACTCATACAAACATACAAACTCCACACAGAAATGCCAACTGGCCCAGCCGGGACTCAAACCAGCAACCTTCTTGCTGCGACAGTGCTAACCACTGAGCCACCGTGCCGCCCTTACCATAAGGTTGTATTCGTTAATTTGTTTACTAACATGAACAAACAATGACCAACACATTTATTACAGTATTAGTTCATGCTAGTTAACTTCAGGTAATAAATATACAGTTGGTCATTGTCAGTTCATGTTAACTCGCAGTGCATTGACTAACCTTAGCAAGCATGAATTTGGATGTTAATCATGCATTTGCAAAAGTTGAACTAGAATTAATAAATGCTGTCCTAGTATTATTAATTAATTATAATGGTATTATTAATTAGTATAATTAGTTTGCGTTGGTAAATACATTAACTAATGAAAGCATATTGTAAAGTGTGACTGGATAGTTTTTCAGAATTATTCCTTTAATGAGCATAATACAATAATCACAAACTCATGACCAAATATTGTATATATGTGTAAAGATTCAAAGGATTCAATATGTTTAATGCATTACCCTATAGAGTTAATCTTCATAGAAAGAGCCAGCTACACTGAAAAAAAAAGATTAATTAGATATACAGTAATAATTTTGTTTTTAAGGTAATTGGTTGCAATTTACATTGGCTGAATTTATACTAATTAAAATAAGTAATGTTCAGCTTAGTTTGTTCCCATATACATTGTTTGCAACCACTTACCTTAAACAAAAGTGAGTAAATCCAATGAATCATTTATTTTCAGTGCAACTGTCTCCTTCAGACTTGTTTCTGACGTGAATTGAGCATGTGCTGTTGTTGTGGGGGGAAGTGCACAATGCAACATGATCCTGCTGGCTTAGAATGGATGGAGGCGGACAGGAAGAAGCGGCATCAAACGCACATACATTCAGCACTTCTCACGCCGTGTCCCCAAGGTCCTGTGGACGGACAGTGAGATGCTGAAAGATATAAATATGCTTATTGAACATTTTTAGAGAGGACAGGTGAGGACGCCAGGTGCCGCTCAAATGGAACAGGGAGCCTCTGCATTCTTTTATTTAAAAGCCTCACTCGTTTTGACGATCCTATTATGTAATCGAAGTATTTTATTAAATTGTTACTCACAGGCAAATCAGTCTAAAGAGATGAGAGCTACAATTTGAAGACAATGAAGCATCCATTTCCATAAATCTCATTCATAAATCCGTATTTATTTTTGCAAAAGAAAAACATTAAACCTATCGGGACAGGTAAGAGGAGATTTTATAAAAATATTTTCACCTCCAATAGAAAACCTAAGATTATCAACAAAAATGCTAAAGCCTGGTTTATAATTCTACATCAAGTGATCGAGACCCACGGCGCTTACAATGTGTGTTGTTGTTTGGCATGGGACGATAACCGTTTTCAAGGTATACCGTGGTTTGAAAAAGTCAAGGTTTTCATACCGCCAAAATTTTCTGCAATACCGTTCCTAAGGTATGTGTAAGATTTTTTTTATTTACATTTTTTTTGTTTGTTTTTAGGTGTAAATTGTAAAGAAATCTGTGCTTTTAAAAACAAATGAAGACCACAGAAGTCAATGATTAATTTTCATTATTTAGCCTGACATGTTTACAGCTCCAAAATACTTGAAATGTTTCTCAAAATAAAAAATATATTGTGTTCAAAGGGGAAAAAGGTTTTGTTTTTTACCCAGACACTTAAAAAAAGAATATATTTTAGAGCAGTAATCACAATACCGTCATTCCGTAAAACCGTGATATTTTTATCCAAGGTTATCATACCGTCAGAATCTTATACCGGCCCATGTCTAGTTGTCGAGCATTTATACTTCTGCATGCTGTTTGTGTTGCTCTACAATAACACTTTAGAAACGCTAGCTGGCAATAGGTTAGAAATATGTTTGCAAGTAACATTTTTTTTTTACTCGAGAGCTTTTCACATCTGGAAATGGTGGAATCTGGATTTGCTCCTCATCTTCTTTTAAAAAAGACACGGCTCGGGTTTGTGTTGATTGTCCTGCTCTACAGATTTGGTAAGTGTGTGATCATTGCTCTGTTTGTTTATTCAGATGGCAAAGTTAGTTTGCATCGTCAGCAGTACTCTCAGTTTTTAAAGACGTACTATAGTCAAAATGACTTAGTTATTAAGTTTATAGTACTTTACTGCAATATAACAGTACAATATTATAGACTGAAAGATCCGCTGTAAATGCTGCTCTCTGAATGTAAACATGTAAACTCCTTAATCAAACTACTACCATCGTTTTGGATTTTTGCCGCATTTTGTGACGAGATACACTATAGCAGGGGTGCTCAACCCTGCTCCTGGAGATCGACCGTCCTGCTGATTTCAGTTGCAACCCATATCAAACACACCTGTCTGTAATTATCTAGTGCTGTTCAGATGCTAATTAATTGGTTCAGGTGTGTTTGATCAGGGTAGGAGCTGAACTCAGCAGGAAAGTCGATCTCCAGGAGCAGGGTTGAGCACCCCTGCACTATAGTCTATACACACACGGCTTTCTGAGGCTACCTACCGAGTGCATCTAAGTTACAGAGAAATGCAGAGATTTTTTCTTTTCTTTTTTCTCCCACTTACCACGCAGTATCAAACACTCCATTAAATCTACACTCTTCCAGCAGTTCCTCGCATCCAATTTCTTGTTTGTCACGGGGGTAAGCATGAAATGTTCCTGAATGAAAGTAAAAGTGCTGAACTGCAGTTAATGTCGACAAATTAATAATTCGATTTCTGATGTCCATGTAAACACAGTCACTGTCTTTTTCCCCTGTGTGTGTTTGTTGTTTTGGCCTCTGTGAAAATCATCACGTGCCCAAACTGAAACTCCCATTTTTGTGCAAAACCTTCCCCCTTTCCCTCCCCCAACACTCCCACCTAAACAGAGCTGGACTAGCTCACTTTCCTGACTTTTTTTAAACTACAGGTGTGAAAAACCCCGTGTAGAGACGGAGGGGTTTCATGGCCCTTTAAAATCTTAAGGTTCCTGAGCACTGACTGTGCCAATATGATGCAAATGCTATGGGCAGGGTCTTAACGATGGTGCCTTTGTCTTCGGGTGATACTTTCAGGCCAAAGAAACCCTTTTGTTGATAAACTTGTGTGGTCAGTGGATGGCAAGTATATTCACCTACCTGTCTACCTACTTCATTTACATGCTTTGTTTAGCCATCTTCACCTCCTAAAAACATGTTATAGACTCATTTTAGACTTGTTTACTAACTTGTAAGAGACTCCTGTTAGGCTCTTGCAGACTCGTGGACTTCTTGAAGGTGCTGTATGACTGCAGATTAACCAATACGTCTCGATAACGGAAGTCTTCTTGTTTTGAGTCTCCTAGACTGGGTTCTCTCTGCATTTATATCATTTGTCCAACAGAACAAACAAAAAACTTATAAATCGTACTGTAATATACAGGTGCCTCAGATGTAGCAAGATCTATCCTGTGTTTTTACAATGCTTCATGTGGGGTGGGGGTGTACAGGGAGAACAGGAGAGAAGGGGGTTTCATAATTTATGACTGACATGTTCTCAGACAGCCATTAGGTGCACATAATGAATGGATTCACTCTGGCAGTGTGACACAGTACTGGCTCTGCAAATTGAGCCGTGATGTTCGGACAGATTGAAACTGTCACACACAAACTCAATCCTTCCAGTCTGGAAAGCTGTCAAACGGTGCCATAAATTTTCAGGGTGAACCACTGGAGCCGCCCACGCAAAAGTAAGACATCACCAGACCGACATTTCCTCATTTTAATACCGAAAATGTGACAGTAACCCTGTCATTCAATTATCCGAGATCCTCGGTCTTCCTGTGGATTTTCTCGTGTTTTACTGCGTGACCTAATCACGGTCGTGATTTATGAGGCGTCGTGAGGGAGGACAGCAGGTTATGAACTTCCTCCGATAAAATGGCCCTCATTTCTATTGGCTGCTGCTGTTTTATTTGTGTAATATATGTGTTGGCCTTGATCCAGCAGTGCAGTTCGTGTGGCGGCAACCGGATTACGAGCGCATCCAGAACTCATTGTCTGCCATCATCGGTTACACTAGAAACAAATTAATGAAGTTGTGCCAGCAGTTGTGGAATGATACGCTTCTGATGCGCAGTAAGAAAGAGAGTGACTGTAAAATGGCCACACACATGCTATTAGCTATCTGTATTCAAGACAACAAAATGAATTGAATTCCTGAAGCAGAGATTTTTATTTTATTTTATTTATTTTATTTATTTTATTTATTTTATTTATTTTATTTATTTTATTTTATTTTGAATCTGAAAATCATACACAAAACAATTCTTTAATCTAAATACATTTCAACATGGCCAAAACGGTGCAGGATGATGCACAAGCTTATTATTTTCCCCACCCCATTACCACACACATCATTTGTCTATTAGTTCAACTTATCTTTTACTTATCTCTTTTTACATGAGACATACTAGCTTTACATGAGACTTTCATGAGATATTTTATCCTTTGGCATCTTTGACATATTATATATTTATTATAATTATGTTTTTCCTTGTCTCTCTCTCTCTGTGTGTGTTTAAAGCTGTTGGTAAAGCACTGTCAACAAATACTATTCTCCAAACCCTATAAGATGGGACAGAGCATCACGCAGCTGAATTAGTCTAAAAAGGCGCAATACTTTTTGCTGTTGGGTCTGTTTTATTTCGGATCATGTTCTCACCACAAACAAACCGCTCCAGGGTTTGTTTAAAAGCGTACCGAGACCACCATTTCTTTTTTGGTCCACTTTTGGTGTGCACTTGAATGTGATTGCTACATTCACACCTGACCAAACAAACCACACCAAAAGAGAGAAAACAAACTCTAGTGTGATTCAACCGAACTAAATAAGGCAGGTGTGAAAGCACCCTAAGAGTCTTAGGCCCCGTTTACACTAGTGTGTTTTCGTTTTAAAACGCATAAGTTTTGCTACTGTTACGCCATCCATCCACACTAAGCCGGAGTTTTCGAGGTGCGAAAACGGAGCGTTTTGAAATCGCTGGAGAGAGCGTGTTCATTCTAAAACGCTGCTGCTCCGTCTCAATGTGGATGACGGGAAACGGATACCTTTGAAAACGGAGGCGTGGCTGCTGAGATCCGATACGTGATTGGGGCTTTGGGTCATTGCGTATCCTTTCCTTATTCGTCAAGCGCACATGGCTACAACGTCACCGGCAGACGGCAGACAGGCCTTCACAGTAAACACTGTATTTTCGATAGCCATGGATGTTTTATATTCATTTGTTACTTTAAGTAACTACTCAACCTCGTCGTCTGTCCTCAAAAAGACCTCTCTTGCTTTCTTTACCATCGCGTTCATCGTTCAACCAGCATTTGTTGACTAACAATAACCAAATGCCGAGCGAGACACATGCTTCCTGTTTATACTTGAACGCGCATGCCCAGAGTGCGCAAATGGTGCGCAAATGGTCACGTGATATACGTTTCTGGTGGAGGGAGATCTGTTGAGATACTCTAGTGTGGACGCGGATCGTTTTCATGCTAAAACGCCGTTTTTAAACTAAAACGCACTAGTGTAAACAGGGCCTTATATAGCAAAATGATTAGTCATTTTTTAGGAAAGCGTATAAATGTGTGTATATATATTTTAAACCACAATTGTTCATCCTGCACTAGCTCTGCCATGTACATCTGCAAATTGTAGCATATTGTAGATGGAAGTACAAACCCAGGTGAAAAACTCAACCACTGCATCCCAAATAGTGTATAGTGCACCATGTACTTATTCACTTACACACTCAACAGCATAGTATGTGAATGTAGTGTCATCCCAAATAAAACACTAAAGTTTTATACGATGACAGATGACGTTTGACTGTTGCCAAATCAGTGATAACTGTAAAATTTTGGTATTTAAAGTGCACTTATTCTTTTAAGAATAAAAATAATATTTTGCTGTGAACCCACTACTTGCATTATTTATACTACAAAATGGTGCAGAATACTGCATAAAGTATACTGTTTGGGATTCAAAACTGTATCTGAAAAAAATCTAAGATTGTTTTGCTAGATAAAACCCAAAAAAAAGTTTGGCAGAAAAACTACATTACCCATGATGCTGTACAAACAATTCCACCAATCATAGTTACAGCAAGCAAAGCATGACAAAGGAAATATTTAGCTCCATCCACTCCTATTAAGCGCTGCAAATGGCACAATAAAGTCTCTTTACACTCTGCAATGTACCTAAATATTCCCTATATATGCATATTTATTAAATATATTGTTTCTCTAGCTACAGCCCACAGCTTTAAATAAATCATTCTGTTTTTCTACATAATTATTGTTTAATCTGATTTGCAGTGCTTCATATGGTTGTGGCTCTTCCCATCATTAAATCTATTATTCAAAGTCTTTAACCATTGGTCTTTTTTTCCATATTCTTCAATCGAATCAAAGTAATGTTGCATTTCTGCTTGTAGCTGGTATGTTTTGTTCATAATACTTTAACAAAGACTCAAGGGCCATATTGGCAAAATAGGAACAATGTTCCAGAACAGTCCTGCACTGAAAAAAATGATTCATTGGATCTAAATAGGAAGGTAAGTGGTTTCAAACAATATATAAATGGGCTGAAGTCAAACAAACTAATGAATATGTTGTTCAACTTAATTTGTTTAAATCCGGCCCATATAAATTGTTTGCAACAACTTACCTTAAACAAATGTAGTAAATCCAATGAATATTTTTTTTTGGGGGGGGGGGGGGGGGGTTGCTAAAAACTAGGACAGACACTAATACACTCTATATAGCGATAAAATAAGCTGAATATATAAAATCTCTTAGGGTTTGATTGGCCCTTTGCTCTCTCCTGTTGCAAAAGCTCCATGTGTTCCTGTCTAGGGAGTCTGGGTCTCTCTTTACGTCAATCTGATGACATGCTGTCATGAAAGAGATGACCGGGGCACAAAAATATTGAAGCACGATATACATTGTGCCACTATAGGCCTAATCTGAAATGCGCATAACCTCAAAAACTAAGGAAAGATATGAAATTTTACTTTGCCCATTCAAATAACATTATATTCTTGAACAGCGGGCTTCAGAACTCTAGTGAGACCACTAAACCTTGAGTGAATAATTCTATACATTTCAAATTTATTCCATCAATGCACTGAATGCATTTTTTATTATTGTTGAAAATATATTTGGTATAATTTCAGTCGGTACAGTACACTGAAGAGTATTTATTTGGTATTTTACAGGTGATTTCAGTTACTATAAAACTTGGTGAATGTAATTCAGTATGATTTCGAGAATTATGACCAGAAACTTGTTCTTCGTTTCACATTATTAATGTTCAAATTTGATTGGGGATGTAGAAATGATGCGACATTTGAATCTAATGTGAAGTGGATGCTGACAACAGAGTGCAGATCCAGACTCAGGTTTATTAAACAGAATGGTCAGGCAAGCAACAGTCAACACAGGAGCAAACAGATGTATACTGACAATTCCAGAGTCGTGGCCAATTAACTGGCAAAGGGTCAGTACAGACAGGCAGCAGACAACATAAAACAAACAAGGCGACGGTCAAAAACACAGCAAGGAAACCACGTCACAATGTTTACAAACAGTATACCAAGACTCAGCAACCCCGTGTGTGCTGTCTTATAGCCCATTTGATTAGTCCTGAACAGCTTCAGCTGTGTGTGTTTGCAATCAAATGTGAACTGGATCAGGTGTGAGAGTAAGATGGAATTTGTAGTTCATTTGGTGGCAGATTTGTAGTTCTCCAGTGATCTGCATGGCCTAGATCGCTGGTGATCGTGACAGAAATACAAATTTTCCGAACAATATAAGATTTTCTAAAAAAAATAATAATAATTTAAAAAAAAATAAAGTAAATCAAATCCATTTATTTCCATGTATAAAATATTGATTTAATTCCATTTTGACTGTTTAAAGGGATGGTTCACCAAAATAAATTTTAAATCTAGCTTCGTTTACTTTTTATTCATTCCAAATTTTTGAGTTTCGTCTGTTGAGCACAAAAGAAGATCATTTGAAGAATGCTGCCAACCTGTAACCATTGACTTCTATAGTATTTGGGGTTTTTTTTCTACTATGGAAATCAATGGTTAGGTTTTCAGCTTTCTTCAAAATATCTCCTTTACTGTTCAAAAGAAGAATTAAACTCAGAAATATTTGTAACTACAGAGTAAGTAATGAGTTCGTTTTAATTTTCAACTATGCCTTTAATGAATATAAATGAACATGACCAGAAATAAGCAGTTTTGTCATTTGTTATAATAACCACACAGTCTAGGAACAGAACTATATTTAGCTCTCGAAACTGTAAGCTACATATATACAGGATCTAAAACCAATAAAATATACATATTCGGTTGTGCCTCTATACGCAATCTGCAGAGAGAAGTATAAAGGACTGTCAGCTCTTTGATGTTTCTCATATACAGTATATTCTTCATGCAGTAATTTTGAATATAGATGTTTTAGTCTCATGAGAAGCATCCTTAGTTTGAGCCGACAGTTCGTAAAGCTTCGAACAGAGATTACATTCAACTTTTAGACAGACACCATTTCCATGATTCCATCATTCTGGACTGCATTCTTTCCATGCCAATGTGTATTGGTTATCAGAGCTGCTTTGACTGTGATTTAAATTGCTAATGTAGGATGACAAAACTCAATCTCCCTGTTTTAACTACTGCAATGCAGATCCCATGACTAGGGTAATCTTATCATAGCTTCATCATAATCTTATCATAAGTTGCCAGGATCCAGTCTACTTAGACGTGCATTCATTTAGTTGAAAACAATGACTGTAGATAATATAAACTCAAAAGAGATTAAAAAAAAAAGCTTGATATTCACTGACTTCTACTTGAGTTTAGCTTTTCTAAATAAGTGTTGCTTTCCTGTAAAAAAAATCCCACATTGTTGATCATTTGTTCAGTGTCATATATATGTTAGTTAGTTAGTTAGTTAACTTTTTTTTGTCCCCGTATGGAAATTTCATTTGCAGCATACACTCACAGAGACTTCTGGCATTTCACATATTTTCACATATTTGGATTTGCTCCTCATTAATTAATGTGGGATGAGTTTTGCTGTGTGTTCTCTCTTTAAAATCAATAACCACCTCCTTAGTTTTACTAGTGTTTAGGAGAATGTTTGAATTTTCTCACCAGTCTAAAAAGAAGTCTGTCACGGTTGCAGTTTTGTGCTCTCTCCGGATTGTCTGTTTTCACGTGGGGTTGTCTTGTTTTGATCGTTCACGTGTTATTGTTTTGGTGTTCTGGGTTGGTCACGTGTTATGATGTCACTCAGCTATTCTGATTACTCACCAGCTGAGGGTCATTACTATGTCTTTATATGGACACCGGTTCTATGTTTCTTTGTCAGTTCGTTACGTGTTTTTTCACTTACCAGTCTATGTCCAGGTCTGCTGCAGTTCCGCTGGGTTTTGTCCGTGTCTGTCCGACCATCCTGTCTAGTGCCTTGTTCCTGTCGGAGCCGTCCTGTATATATCATTTTGACTTTGTCATTAAATCAACTTTCACTCGCATTTTGGATCCATACCCGTTTATTCTCACGTGACAAAGTCAAGAACAGGGCCGTGCTCTTCCTCCTCTTCATTTAAAAGGCTCACTAAAGTGGTATAATCTGCGTACTTTACAGTATATCTATTTTTAAATGAACTTATACAAGAATTTGTATAAAAAATAAATACTAACGGAGATAAAACACATCTTTGGACTTGTGCCGACCTCAGAAATAGAGACTAAGCTGAAGGAAAATGAATGAATGAATCTTAGGGGGACTCTTTGATTTTAGTACTCTACTACTGGTTCGAGCCTCGGCTGGGTCAGTTGGCATTTCTGTGTGGAGTTTGCATGTTCTCCCTGTGATCGCGTGGGTTTCCTCCGGGTGCTTTGGTTTCCCCTACAGTCCAAAGACATACAGGTGAACTGGCTATAAGCTAAAATTGTCGGTAGTGTATGTGTGTGAATGAGAATGTATGGGTGTTTACCAGTGATGGGTTGCAGCTGAAAAGGCATCCGCTGCATAAAACATATGCTGGACAAATTGGCGATTCATTCCGCTGTGGCAACCTCTGATTAATAAAGGGACTAAGCCGAAAAGAAAATGAAAGAACGAATAATAATACTAATGATGATAATAATAATAATAATAATAATAATAATAATAACAATAATAATAATTCAGTTGTATTCATCTATACAACTTTTTAACTTATCACCAAATTAGCAACTTTTATAGTGGAAGCTGCTGTTTATGAAATATTTATATCATTACAGGGAGAGTTCACAAAAAAAATCATCATTTACTCACCCTTTTCTAGTTTACAAACCTATTAGTTTTCTTTCTTCCATTGAACACACAAGCAGATGTTTCAAATAAAACTGGAAACCTGTAACCATTGACTTCCATATTAGGAAAAACAACCACAATGGAAGTCAATGGTTACAGGTTTTCACCTTTCTTCTAATTATTAATAAAATAACATAAATAAAGGTTTGGAGAGAGTGAATAGTTAGTAAATGTTCATTTTTGGGTGAACTATTCCTTTAAGTATTTTTCATAGTATTCATGAACCAATTTAGTTATTGAGAGACAGGGTGTGTGTTAGTAATGATGGCTGACTGTAGTGCAGGTTATGTTTTATGGTATTTGATGCATCACAGTGAACTTCAATTAAGCATCTCATAATTTCTCCATTACTAGTTTTTACTTGTCGGTCTTCCTGCTGCATTTATGCCCCCTCAATTTCAAAGACATGATGCTTCAACAGCACAAAGTCTAGTATGGGTTAGCACTGTGACTGATGCAGAGAAATACCTTTACAGCTGGAAGGATAAAAACCAGTCATATGGCATCTCCAGAGGCAATATGCTGATGTGTTAATATGCCAAGCACCCCAAGGAGAGGTGTAGATGAAGTTTACGCCATAGGTTATGTATATATAGCAAGTACAAATACACAAATCCCCCAATAGACAATAAAAAACTTCTTTGGATAAAACCTCTCACTTGCCAACCTGGAGATGCCAAACAGTTCTTTGCAGTCAGTGTGGTGAGTAAGTTCAGTGATTAGTGCAGTTCTCCAGGGAGTGTTACATGGATGACAGTCTCCTTGTGTGTGACAGTAGAGGAGTCTGTCTTCAGCTCAGCCTGTGGCCTGGTGCTCCTGCTTTTACAGAGCATCATTTTTCACATCTGTGAGTTTTTATTTTCTTCTTAGAGTTGTTGAAGCTTAGGTTAGTTACTTCAAAATGGTTTGTTATAGCACTTCCTAAGATATCCTGTTTCACATTTAACATTGTGCATAATTTACCCAACACAAGCTAATTGTAAACACATGATAGAGCCTACATTTTTGTGAAACTGCAAAAAAAAAACAAATTATTTACACATATGTTTGACTGCAATTTCTAGGTAAAATGAACGCTATGGTGTGATGCACTGTAAAAAAAAAATCTGTTTTAAATTTTTAAGTTGAGTCAAATGATCTTTTCTGGTCATCTCAACTTGCATCAATCAAACTGACTAAAAATGTTATGTTAGCGAGCCCCCATTATGGGTTTTTGAAAATAAGCTTTCATGCAGTGTGTAACACGGCACTACGTGAATGAAAACATCCAGCTGACATTTAAATCTGAAAATACACTGCGTTTAAAACTAATGATTCTTTAGCGAAATAGTCAACTCTGAGTCGAATGAATGAATCGAGTTGGGTTTGAATCTTTTGCTTGATCGAATCAACGTCGATACAGTACATCATCAAATATGTATTTGTACATTTGCAGACGACTCATCCGTAATACAACAAGGTGTACCCAATACAACTGGCCTACTGATGTTTTGCTTTTATCATTCATTCATTTTCTTGTCAGCTTAGTCCCTTTATTAATCCGGGGTCGCCACAGCGGAATGAACCGCCAACTTATCCAGCATTTGTTTTACGCAGCGGATGCCCTTCCAGCCACAACCCATCACTGGCAAACATCCATACATTCTCATTCACACACATACACTACGGACAATTTGGCCTACCCAATTCACCTGTACCGCATATCTTTGGACTTGTGGGGGAAACCGGAGCACCCGGAGTAAACCCACGCAACCACGGGGAGAACAGAAATGCCAACTGACCCAGCCAGGGTCTTTTATATTTTACATTATTATTTGTGCATAAGCATATCTAGATATAGTAATAAACATACTGTTTGTTTGAAAACATTTTTTACCTCCTGCAAACTTATATGAACTATAAAGTCATTAAATTACAATATTTTTTGAGACAAAAAAAAAAATTGGGAACCACTGCTCTAAGTAACGTATTTCAGATTTGCAATTGTAGACAGCATCCCCTAGTGGATTTGTCATCTGAAACGACCAATGAAACATACGCAATTGCACAGCAGAGCCTTGGCTGGCAACAACCCAAAAGACATAAACATTTTGCGCATGCACAGGCGTGAAACTTCATTTGAAAATGTATAAATTGGGTCCATGCATGCCGCCCTGGATTTACAAAGTACAGCTCAATTAGTATTTACACATCTGTGAATATTTCATGACCCTCTGCGCTTAAAATTAAGGAGAGTCTCAGAGCAGGATGCAGTATAAACATGTATACGCTTAACCTTGTGCAGTGAGCATCAGCTTTCTGTGGCAGGTGTGCCTGCTTAAATCAAGGTGTCAGTGTGTTCTGGCTTAACCATCATTCCTCCGGTCTGCACCAATCCTGCCATTTTTATTGATTCCTGTAAATGTCCATGCTAATTTATGCTGGTTAGTGATGGACTGGCGCTAATCCAGCTGGTGCTGTTTATCATCAGGACTTTTAAACGAGGGCTATTTCACAAAAATCACTTGCACAAGGGGTTGTGTGGTGGCAGTGTGTGAATATATCCAGCATCTAATGACAAAAATGTATTAAATATCATTCATTCATTCATTCATTCATTCATTCACTTTCTTGTCAGCTTAGTCCCTTTATTAATCCGGGGTCGCCACAGCGGAATGAACCGCCAACTTATCCAGCATTTGTTTTATGCAGCGGATGCCCTTCCAGGCGCAATCCATCTCTGGGAAACATCCATACATTCTCATTTACACACATGCACTACGGACAATTTAGCTTACCCAATTCACCTATACCGCATATCTTTGGACTGTGGGGGAAACCAGAACACCCGGAGGAAACCCACGCGAACATGGGGAGGACATGCAAACTCCACACAGAAATACCAACTGACCCAGCCGAGGCTCGAACCAGCGACCTTCTTGCTGTGAGGCGACAGCACTACCTACTGCGCCACCGTGTCGCCCATGTATTAAATACATTTTTCATAATCACACTGGGTAAAAAAGAGTCTGCAGAGACACTTTGATTGACATTCTCCCTTTGTACACGTCATCAGAGGGGAAAAGCCCCAGCCATTGGTGATTATCTCTCCCTCATTATCAAAGACAGCCCTGAGTGAGAAGCTGCCGTCCGCCATTATGCTGTGTTCACACCAGACGCAGCAAGCGAGGCAAAATCGCGCTATTCGCACGTAAATACACACGTGAACATTTGAGTTTACTCACTTCATTTGCACGTACAAATCCGCTTTGTTAAGCGCATCAAATGTGCAAAACGCTCCATTCGCGCCGCGCCATTCCCGCCTTTGCATTGATTAACATTTAAATCACTCGCGCTTGACGCGTCTTCCGCGTCTGGTGTGAACGCAGCATTAGAGTTTAGTGAAGACTCTTGCTGAAGACACTTTTGTCAACTATTTTCAATGAAAAGGTGTTAAGCTCTGCCGTAAAAGTCGCTAGATTACATCACACGTCAATTTGCATATTACTGACATCACGTTCTACTGTTTCTATTTGTTTAGCAGCCTATGGTTAATAAATGGGTATTTATATTTGCGCTATGCTTTATGTAAGCATGTCAATATAACTAAATGTATTGCTGTTTGAATACAGTGTATCAGTATAGATGTGTTGTTAATTTGCAGTGATCCCTCAGACGTAATAAACTCAGACAAGTTCCGAAACTGTGCTTCTGAAATCTACACGCTTACAACGGAGGATTCGTCGACCGTTTGTTAAAGGAAGGATCAGAAAAGATGTATGCAGGGGCGGACTGGCCATAGGGAGCACCGGGACATTTCCCGGTGACCTGAAGGTGAATCTGGCCTGCTATCCAACAAGTGAGTAAGTGCGATTAAAACGGTTGCCTCATTGTTTTCTCTAGCTTGTAGATGATGCATTTAATTGTGTTTTGTAACTTGTAACCGCTTGTAGTGTATCTGGTTAACTTGTATTCTCATATCGCGTCTAAAAGCATGCTGTAAACGCAACGCGTGCCGCTTTGTTTATGGATTAAAATGCGTTTGTGAGCTTGCGTTTCACTGCTGTTTGTCGTTGCTATGGCTACATCAGCTCTCCTACACATCTGCGGCGGCCCTGTTTCATAATGGTTCGGCTTTTGCCACTGTGTGCATTAATACTGAATGTCTGTCACTGTTTTTACTTCTGGTTAAGAATAGAGTGATATGCTGGGAGACCGGGGGGTTACTTTCGGGGGTGAGGTGTCTGAAATACGGGTGACTCCCGATAAAAACAAGTGTTGGCAGATATGCTCACGCACACACTATGACTACTTCAATATTGATAAGCCGTGGTGGGCATTCTCTCGCGCTGAATGATGTCGACCAATCGCAACAGACTGGCTCATCAGTCCAATCAGCACAGATTAGCATCGTGCTAAGGAGGAGTTTTGGAACAAATGAATCGCTGAACGATAATGATAATGAAGTAAAAATAAATGCATATTATAAGACAATGAAAGTGTTTTTTGACCATGCATGCATATTAGCCTGCTGTTGGAGACCCCCAAAACCAAAATATGACCCTTTTTAATGTATAATAGGGGCTCTTTAATTTACCAATCATGCGCAGGATCTCTTTCTAAAACCTTTTGAATCTCATTTCTCTCCCATACACAGTGATAAAGTGTGTGACCACATCATAACATTTTAGGACCTATTAAGACTTTTTCATTTTAAGACCTTAAGACATTTTTCTATTCACAGCTATTATTCTTGCACTCCATACAAATTCAACATTGTGATCCTTATTTTTAACAGTTTTGAGACCTCTAAGTACTATAAAACATAGATATTCCAATGACCAACTGTGCAGGTTTTTATATAACACAAATATAATGCATAAAAAAATCCAGAGAGAACTGTGATATTTTTATTCAGCCAGTGTGAGTCAGACGTTTGGCTTCTGTCTGCTAAACTTTCTCTTCATCTTGAGGCAGCCGGGAGCTTCGTCATGGCTCTTTTGCAGAGATTTGGAATAAAAAGAAAGGAAAGAAATTTTGCTGCTGTCAGAGGTCACTTATAATGAGCACGGCTCCTCCAAATATCAACCGATGTACTTGCGGTTTCGTGCCTTGCTATTGCTTGCAATTAATCTTTGGAAGGCTTCCAATTAATAGAGGAGAATTAGAAAAGATAAACAAAGCAAACAGTGTCCTGTGGCGAAATGCTCATTGGGCCCTCCGGTGGATCAGATTTTGCATATCTAACTATGTTTGAGATTGTGGAGAATCTACAATAGTTTTGTGTATATACACTGTTGGAGCCATAATGCATACAGCATACAGCGGGGAGTTTACTTGGCTGAGTTTTGGATAGTTGTCTTGCTGAAATGTCCACCCTGGTTTCATCTTCATCATCCTGCTAATGTAGATGTTGGACTGAAGCAGCTGATATTTATTTACAATGATAAAGGGCGGGTTGCTAAAGAACTACTGAGAGATTGTAGCTGCTGTCTGGGCGTTTTAAACCTCCCTTTCTTCATGTGTTCAATACTTTTTTCGTGAGTTATATTTAAGTTTATTACACACAACTTAATTTGTAAACTAATTAGATTAGTTTTCTTTGCATATATAGATTTCTTTGATTGTTACTAACATCTGAGGAAACTTCTAGTCAGTGGCATCTTTAGAAATACATTTTCTGAGACAAATGGTGAAACGTTCAATACTTATTTTCCCAACTGTAAATGCTTTCAGATGGTTTATTTTGTTCTGCTCGAGTCTAAACACGAGTTTGACTTCAGCATTGTTTTTCAGATAAACAAGAATGTTCGCTTGGCATGTTTCTTAAATATCTGCAAACATATTATAGTATTTTTATGCTTTGGAAGAGTCAAAAACTGACATACAGCACCTTTAAATTTAAATTAATACTTATTTTTTAAAAGTACAGTATATGTGTGTATACATAATGAATAATCTTCTGTACAAATAATTGTTTTCAAGTCATATGCCCTCATAATTGTTTATTAAAAACTGCTTCGGTGACTCATCTCTGCTCCGATGACTGAATAAGCCCCATCTTAGATTTCTCGTTCATGAAGTACATATATGCCACAAAAGAAATGGGTAGAAAGCAATTTGTGGATTGAAAATGTTGATTTTAATACATTTTTAAATACAGTGAGGAACATTTATGTACCATTTTTGAGCAGCTCTTTTCATTTCAGCTCTGTTATTGTGGTGTCCATTTCAGATTTAGCCAGTTCTCTCTCACACACACAAAACATGTGGTTAGTCTAAGTAGGCTCTCGGTCAGAATAAACCATAAAGTGGACTGTTTCACACCTATTCTTAGGTCCTTCGGCACAGTTATCCTGGCTAAGAAATCACCCTGTTTGGAGCCCTGTGGTATTTAATGGTACCAGCTGGGTTTTGCTGGAAGCTTGAGAGCCTTTCAAAGTCTTAATTACGCATCGCTTAAAGGAGAAACGCTGGACAAAGTGTTTCGTTTGATAGGCAGCCCAGCTATATATAAATAAAACTCACACCCAGACCTAATGGTGTACATTATGGAGATGGGGGTTCTCCAGTTTTTATCGCCCTTATTCATTTAATTGAGATCAGAAAGCATTAAAATAGCACAATCAATCGCAATGAGATAACCGTATAGGGTCAGAGGACAAACACACTTAACCTTGGAGCTTTACCGTCGCAGTTGTGTGTGGATGAGGTTTCCCTTGAGATTAACTCATTTGGGTGGAAACAATAAGTGTGTGCGTGTGCAGTGTGTGTGTTTGTGTGCTTTTTTAGGTGGTTTGTGAAAAAAAAAACACAATTTTGTATAATGACATGGGTATGACCTGTTATTACAATGCAGAGGTGGTTAAAACAGATAATAATGGAAATATAATATGGATGGGCTTTAGAAGTAAAATATAATAAATGTAGCAATAGTATACTATCATAAAATAAGCAGTATGACCTGTTGAAGTGCTTAAAACTGTTTAAATCTTAATAAATGACAAAAGTTATTATAATATGAGTTGAGTTTAGAATTATATTTAATAAATATAATATTATACTACCAATTAATACGCAGTTTTTACAGTATAAAATACATTATTCCTATGGAGAGTCCTCATAAATCACAAAAACCAACTTGTCACACAACCTGTGTGTGTGTGTGCGTGCGTGCGTGTTTATCTGCATCCCCACTGCAGTTTTAATCATGGAACCGCTGTTTTCTGATGTCATAATCGCAGTCTGCTGTGCATCATGGGAACCTGGGCGTCTCAGGGACCTTATTTTCCCATCACTCTCCTCCAGGGCCGAACATGCCCACCTGCTGCAAAAACACAGACTCCTTGCAGGGATGTTTACGCACATATTCACTCACAGACTCACTCACACGCACTTACAAATACACTCATATACAGACATACACACACGTATGTTGAGTTTCTGCTGGCTTTACATGTACATGTTAATTTTTACATATTGTACATACATTTAAAGTGCATTCAGAAAGTATTCATAGCGCTTCACTTTTTCCACAATTTTTTATGTCACAGCCTTATTCCAAAATAAATTAAATTCATTTTTTTCCTCAAAATTCTACACACAGTCCCCATAATGACAACGTGAAAAAAAAGATTTTTGGAAATTGTTGTAAATTTATTAAAAATAAAAACCCTGAAAAATCACGTGTACATCAGTATTCACAGCCTCATCATTCTTGAGGTGTTTCAGCATTTTAATTGGAGTTCACCTGTGGTAAATTCAGTTGATTGGACATGATTTGAAAAGGCGTACACCTGTCTATATAAGGTCCCAGGGTTGACAGTGCATGTCAAAGCACAAACCAAGCATGAAAACAGCAGAATTGTCTGTAGACCTTCAAGACAGGATTGTCTCGAGGCACGAGGCTGCAGAAAGGTTACTGAAAATTCTTTGCTGCACTGAAAGTTCCAATGAGCACAGCGGCCTCCATCATCTGTAAGTGGAAGATGTTTGGAACCACCAGGACTCTTGCTAGAGCTGGCCGGCCATCTAAGCTGAGTGATCGGGGGAGAAGGGCCTTAGTCAGGGATGTGATCAATAACCCGATGGTGACTCTGTCTGAGCTCCAGTGTTCTTCTGTGGAGAGAGGAGAACCTTACAGAAGGACAACCATCTGTGCAGCGATCCACCAATCAGGTCTGTATGGTAGGTCCTTAGCCTGGAATTTGCCAAAAGGCGTCTGAAGGACTCTCCGACTGTAAGAAACAAAACTCTCTGGTCTGATGAGACTAAAATTGAACTATTTGGAGTGAACGCCAGATGTTACGTTTGGAAAAAAACAGGCACTGTTCCTCACCAGGCTAATACCATCCCTACAGTGAAGCATGGTGGAGGCAGCATCATGCTGTGGGGATGTTTTTCAGCAGCAGGAACTGGAAGACAAGTCAGGATTGAGGGAAAGATGAATGCAGCAATGTACAGAGACATCCTGAATGAAAACCTGCTTCAGTGCTCTTGACCTCAGACTGAGGCGACGGTTCATCTTCCAGCGGGACAATGACCCAAAGCACACCACCAAAATATCAATGGAGTGGCTTCACGACAACTCTGTGAATGTTCTTTAATGGCCCAGCCAGAGCACAGACCTAAATCATATTGAACATCTGAGAGATCTGAAAACTGGCTGTACACTGTCACTTCATATCCAACCTGATAGAGCTTAAGAGGTATTGCAAAGAGAAATGGGCAAAAATTCCCAAAGACAGGTGTGCCAAGCTTGTGGCATCATATTCAAAAAGACTTGAGGCTGTAATTGCTGCCAAAGGTGCATCAACTAAGTATTGAGCAAATGCGGTGAATACTGATGTACATGTGATTTTTCAGCATTTTTATTTTTAATAAATTTGCAACAATTTCCAAAAATTATTTTTCACATTGTCATTATGGGGGATTGTGTGTAGAATTTTGAGGAAATAAATGAATTTAATTCATTTTGGAATATGGCTGTAACTTAAAAGGTGGAAAAAGGGAAGAGCTATGTATACTTTCCGAATGCACGGTTTAAATATATATATAATTTTGTGTTCCATAACATCAGCAATGTAAGATATCTATCTATACAGTGGTTCAATTCATCAAACATGTCAAGAATATGTTCAGAACTTAATTAACTCTTTTTCTTTAATTAATATCAAATAATATTATCCCAACATAATATGGTTTTTAAAAGTAACTGAGGCTTTATTGATCGAAGTGACACTGAACAGATACTGTTTAAATTAAATCTGTTCTTCTTAGATTTGCATATATAGATATGTAAAGATGTAAAGCTGTTTTCAGTATTGAAGATAATAATAATAATAATTATTATTATTATTATAAGAAGAAATGTATACTTTGCACAACAAATCTGCATATTAAAATAATTTCTTGACACTTAATTCTGGATGCTGAAAATTAGTTTTTGCCATCACAGGAATAAATAACATTTTTAAAACAGTTTCAAAGCTTTATTTTTTTAATTGCTGAAATATTTAACAGCATTACTGTTTTATTTTGCACAAATAAATGCAGACTTGCTGACTATTAAAGTTTTTCTGAATTTGGTGGGAGCTGTGACCTTGAATATTATGGACAAGTTTGTTGAAATTCACCCATGCTAACAAATTGAGATCTCTCTCTCTCTCTCTCTCTCTCTCTCTCTCTCTCTCTCTCTCTCTCTCTTTTTTTTTTTTTTGTAGAACTTTTGATTCAGGATGTGGCGAGTTATGTCTTTCATTTTACTCAATTATTTCTTGGTATATTTCACTTATAATAGCACTTCCTTCACACTGTTTCTTAGATTAAGATTATCAATCATCCCTCACTGGCGTGGTGCCAATTAAAACTGCCAATCAATTATCATACTTCAGTCCTCATTATATATTCCCCAGACATTCCCAAGAGCGCTGCCTCAGACAGTCTGAAAGTGGCTGTTTTAACAAGGAGAAAAGTGCAAAGTCATAGAGTGAGAGAATTCCTTGCTCGTTTCCTCAGTATTTGGAGAAATTGTGTGTGAACAGGAATAAAACTCTCTCAACTCAGAGCAACACACCCGCAGGAAGAAGACAAAAATACCCTGCACCAAATAATGGATGTAATACAGACAGACAGACTGACTGATTCTGGGTTCAAATGTAGGTGCTCTTACCGTTCTCAACTGAGAATTTAAATGTTAACTCCTTTAATCTGCAATCTAAACACTTTTGACAATAAGTAAATTGTCTCTTCAGATTGTGTCTTTGAAGTCTCAGCTGAAAACACCTCATTAATCATTTATCATAGCTTGTCAAATTCACTTCTATTTGGGTGCATACCTGTCAACATTGGGATGTGAAAATAAGGGATTACCAAACCCCACCAAGATCGACATCTTTAGATGTTGTTATTATTAATAATAATATGTCTGTTCAAACACGCACCAAAAACCGAGACTTTTGCTCCGCTTCTAATCGGAATCCGTTTGGGGAACAGCGTCTGTTTATCACTATGGAGCGCGTCAGCTGAGTCACGCACTGCTTTATGACTGTTTTGAGGATTGCATAGGAGGAGCGACGGCACCCGTAATAAAATGGAAAGGGAATCCTGCCATTTTAATGTTTATTTCAAAGTGTTTCTTGCTTGAATAAACCAAAAGCACAGAACCTACTCACATTTAAGAGCACGGGCGGCCCCTGGTGGTTTGGCGGAATGGGTTGCGTATAGGGAGGATCGGCTCTTTAATGTTTATTGCCAGCCTTCAGAGAAAGACTGAAAATACGGGAGAAATACGGGAAAATGCCTTTACGGGATGGTAGCGGGATATAACTGTAAAATATGGGAGAATCCTGGGAAAAACAGGAGGGTTGATAGGTATGTTTGGGTGTAAGCAAAAACACAGATTTTTGGGAGTCCCTTTAAATGCAAATTAGGTGCTGTTCCTCACCCCTTTGCAGAAACGGGAGAAGTCTTGACATAATCTGATACTCCAGAAACACCAAGAGCTCTTTTTTAACTCTTTTTTAAGCTCTTTTTTAACTTTCTAAGCATAGGGTCAAAACTGCAGTCTGAATCACCTTTTGCTATCTTATGGATATATTTTGCTATCTCATGGAATGTACATAGGGGTGAGCAAATTGTACAAAAAAACTTACGAATGAGATTGTACAAATGAATACAAATTAGCCACCAAATCAAAATGTTACAAACTACTGTGAGATTGTGTTGGAAAAACATCTTTGCAATTTGCATGTTTGTTAAATATCTAACGTATCACAGTATTTTTATGCTTTAGAAGAGTCAAAAATGTACATACAGCACGTTTAAACATTTTTATTAAAAAGTCATCGTACAGAATAAAAATAAAAGTCCTAAAGGGGTGGTCCACTACGATATCATATTATAAACTTCAACTTAGCAAAGCCTACAGCGAGCAAAGCTTGGGGTCTACAAAAATACATCCGGACTAGTGAGATCACAAGGGCTTCAGGTTAGAGCTTCATCTGTTTCTGTATTTGGGCTTCCAAAGGACACGACACAAAGAGAGAAGTGCTTACAGTTTAATTTAAATTATGTTCCAGAGAATAATAAAAAAATATATAGCTAGCATTTGACAAAAGAGAACTTCCAGAATCTCTCTCAGTTCAGTGCTGGATTCAGCTAAAAACTCTTCCAAGCGACGAAGGTGTGGATTGTGAGCCACAACCTGAAAGTATTTTTATTTGTTCAAATCTATTACATGCACTGTTTCTAGCGTTAACGGTATGTTGTAGCGAGGACGTAAACAAGGATGTAAGTCAAACCGCTGTAAACGCCCACAATCTTCAGCAGTGCTGCAGTGTCTCTCTATGCGGACGCTTTCCGTGTGTTATACATCTCAAAAAACAAACTCACAAAAGATGCGAGAACGTTTTATATTACTTACACATGCTTATTCCGAATATATGTGAAATATGCTTGTCAGATTTTATTTTAGAGAGCAGGCGTGAGGCTCAGCTGGGTGCTCTTCATTTTTCTGTCTGTTTCATTCAGCTAACGCTGCTAACAGCTGCTCAGACTGGACTGTTAACACAGCACAAATATGCACGCTTTTTGGGGCATGACATGGAGCCGATCCGCGAATCACAGCACATTATGTTAGCTGACCAATCAGAGCCCCTTGAGGGCGGGCCTTTCAGAGAAACTGGGAAATATGACAGTGGTTTTCATGTTAACTGAGCAGCTGCATATAATCAAAGTAAGATATATGAAAAAAATACCTGATTTTCTACAAGTGAAGCATGAACACACATGGCTTTGCATCTTATAAACACAACCAAGCCTTAAAAACACACAGGGGACCACCCCTTTAAGGCAGTCGAACTACAAAAAGACAAAAAGGTGAATAAATGACAACAGAATTTGACTCTTGAGGTAAACTAAGCCATTCTATATGCTGTAAAGTCAAAACATTTCTAGCACAATACTGGATGGCAGCAGTTGCTAAGGTAGGATTGGTTTTGTTGTTTGTTGACCAATTGTGCCTTCTGCACACACATAAATATGCAATGAAAGTCTAAACAACCAAAGGGGTCCGTTTGGCATCCCCTCAGAGGAAAAAAAGTGTGTGCGTTTCTTTCTCCAATTTGCAAGTCAGTCCTGGAGGCGCTTGAGATGCAGATCAGCAGATGGATTGTCCCACACCTCGCAGCCTGTTCTGTCTGCCAGAGACAATCACAGACACCAACGCTGAACACACAGCTCCAGCCAGATCCCATCACAACATTGATCCGAGACAGGAACAGCCAGAAATCCCACATGCACACTGATAAATACTGCCTTTCTGTAGCCAGTTTAGGGCTGTGTATACAGTTCTTTTCCTATTATATTGTCTAACAAAAACTGTAAATCATTTGATTATGGGGATGTTTTCATAGCATCATCATTGAATAGGATTAGACCATTAGCATTAGCAAGAATGACCAAAGATTTTAAAGCTTGAATCGGATTAGAAAACAGTTTTCATTTTCCGTAGGTCTTAGCACATGATGTAACTACAGGTTCAAGTTATAAATTAGGAAAATGATCAAAAGACGTTGCTAATTTTTGAGCGAGATGCTAAAGGTTTATTTTGATTCAATGATTTATGCTAAGCTAAGCTAAAAGAGATCGGCTAAATAGATTCAAAAATAGCTGTAAAAATTAGCCTTATATATTTCATCATTATTATTTATTTGTATTTTTTTTTTACATGTGGAGTGTTCCTTTAAGTAACTTTTTTACGATTATCCTGTCTAACAAAAACTGTAAATCATTTGCTGATTATGGAGATGTTTTAAATAAACACTGTCAGATCTAAAGGTACAAATTGATCAGCATTTTCAGTGCATCATCATTAAATGGGATTAGACCATTAGCATTAGAAAGAATAGCCAAAGATTTTCAATAGTTTTCCTGTTTAATCAGATTAGAAAATAGTAATTTTTCATTTTCAGTCGTTCTTAGCATGATGCAGCTACAGGTTCAAGTTATAAATTAGGAAAATGATCAAAAGACGTTGCTAATTTTTGAGCGAGATGCTAAAGGTTTATTTTGATTCAATGATTTATGCTAAGCTAAGCTAAAAGAGATCGGCTAAATAGATTCAAATATTGTAAAAATCAGCTGTTGATCTGTTGGGGAGCTGTCAAATTAGCCTTATTTACTTTAGCATAATTATTTATTTGTATTTATTTTTTTACATGTGGAGTGTTCCTTTAAGTAGCTTTTTTACTATTATCCTGTCTAACAAAAATTGTAAATCATTTGCTGATTATGGAGATGTTGTAAATAAACACTCTCAGATCTAAAGGTACAAATTGATCAGCATCATCATTGCAGCATCATCATTGAATGGGATTAGACCATTAGCATTAGCAAGAACGACCAAATATTTTCAAAAGTTTTCCTGTTTAATCGGATTAAAACATAGTAACTTTTCATTTTCAGTCGTTCTTAGCACATGATGTAACTACAGGTTCAAGTTATAAATTAGGAAAATTATCAAAAGGCATTGCTAATTTTTGAGCGAGATGCTAAAGGTTTATTTTGATTAAGCTAAGCTAAGCTAAGCTAAGCTAAAAGTGCTTCTGACAGACCCGGAGATTGGCTGAATGGATTT
This sequence comes from Danio albolineatus, assembly GCA_903798035.1. NCBI lineage: Eukaryota > Metazoa > Chordata > Actinopteri > Cypriniformes > Danionidae > Danio > Danio albolineatus. The sequence goes on along the minus strand of CAIGQQ010038854.1, from coordinate 6,203,686 downwards.
AAGATTTGTAAAAATCAACTGTTTAACTCTAGTGGACCTGTAAAATTAGCCTTGTTTATTTATTAATTCAAAAACTGTGGAGTGTTCCTTTAAGTAGCTTTTCCAAGTAGCCTATCTGTATTTTACTGAAGTATTTCAGTTGGGGCAGACTTTTTACTTTATATATACTTATAAATCTACTTATAAATGTTTAAACTATTTAAAGCTACCTTTTGACAAATCAGTGATGTTTTATTAATATTTGGGGAGGGGGGTGTATGCTATCTGATACCTTTTATCTACCAATACGGAGCCTTTAGGTACAGATTTGTATCTTTCGAAAAGGTGCTGCCCCATTGACAGATTTTGTACCTTAATTTCCGAGAATGTATTAATTAATAAGTAAAACATATTTCAAGTAATAGTTCACCCATAAAATACAATTCAGTCATTTACTCACTTTCCTGTGTGACTATCTTGCATCAGTGAATCACAAGGGAAGACATTTTGAAGAGTCTAACTAAATGTAGCCATTTTTATTATCAGTGACTTCTTGTGTATGGACAAAAGTGTGGATGTTTCTTAAAATATATATTTGTATATGGTATTTAATCCCCAGAGGAAAATTGTACACGTTTGTAACAACATTCGAGATGATGGAGACAACAAGGACAGACATTCTATCATTAACAGGTGTCCCATTCATTTGAAAGGTTTTTTTTAGAGATATTTGTCCTAAATCTTCACATAATTCTAGCCAGATTCACTGGAATGTTTCCTGTTAGGTATAGACAAAGCTGTTAATTCAAGATGAAAGAGAGACACGTAATTTGTTCGTTCTCCCTGAATCAATGAATCCCTCCACCCACAGGCTGATTATGGATTTTACTGATTGTGTCAATCACATTGCTGATTGCCTGCCACCCGGGTTTACTATAGTAAACAGAAGCTGTGGCTGCATTTCTAAAAAATGTTACATTGCTTCTTGTTTGTTCATTGACATATTGAAATACTCAGTCACTAACTTTGCGTTGGCTTATTCCCTGCTGAATTAAGGGTCACCACAGCAGAATGAACCACCATATTTGAAATACAGAGAGTCAAACAAATGAACATGAATTTGGCAAGATTTTCTGTGTTTTTTTTTCGTTTATATATGGTTATAAATTCATTCGTAGGACATTGATCTCTGTTGACTTTAGATTTTGAAAATTCAACATCTTTTTGACATTTATTGACATTTTAGTAGTTTGAAACATCATATTAAGAAATAATGTATATGTAAAATAACAGAAAAAGAACCAGTGGTTTATTACCAGGGTTTTGTACTGTATTTTACAACACTAACCCAGGGAATATATCACTTCAAACCATTAAAAATGTCAATAAAACTCATTTTTTCAAATTTAAGCATACAATTTTTAGAGGAAAAATCAAGGTCGCATAAAATGCAACTCAAAATCGTATCGTAAATCGTAAAAGTATGCATGGGAAAACTGAAATTTACGTATTTTTTAAAGTGTAAATATAATTTAAAAAATTTTAACGTGACTTTTAATCACTATGGTTCAAAAAAGAAAAGGTAACACTTTATTTCGATGGTCCATTTGAGTATTAGGGTGCTTTCACACTAGCACTTTTGGTCTGCACTCAGGTGCGCACCCGTGAACCGTACCTGAGTTCGCCTGAAATAGGTGGTCTGGGGTACGGTTCATGTGAACTCTGGTACGATTCACTTGTAGTATGAATGCAATCGTACCAAAAGCCGGAAGTGAACCACCAACTGTACAACAAAATTTAGTTTTCATAACGTTCATTCATGTGTTTGTCTGTGTATGTCACTTGACAACAAGCGTGACTGACCCAGTACAAACAGTAATAATGTCTGCTTGTCTCCTCCAAAAACAGCTTCTGCAGACGTCGCGTGATGTCCTGAATGTTTATATTATTTTTGCGGCAGATAGACGCAAGTCGCTTTCTGTATGTCCAAAACCAAAAGGTTCAGTAAAAGCGAAACAACCGCGATGTGCGGACTGCGGACGTCTTTCCATTTTGGCACTTTGCTTTCGTGTCCGTCACCTGGTAACAGCCGTACACAAACAGCGGCTTGATGACGCAAGCGTACCGAGGTTCAGAAGGAAAAAAGACAGTGTGAACGCAAACCAACTGAGAAGGTGGCAAGGGAGAACAATCGAACTTGGGTACGGTCCAGGCAATTGAACCAAGTGTGAAAGCACCCTAAGTAGGCTGACTGCTTAATATCTGTTGATATTGACATTCAACAGACATTTAACTGACTATAAGAAACTTTGCAAGTATGTCAACTTATACTAACCATACCCCTAACCCCAACCTAACAGTCTACTCATAATCTAATGAGAATTGCCTTCAATGTAAACGGACCATCAACAATAACAAACAAACGGACAATCAAAATAAAGTGTGACCAAAAAAAAAAAAACTTCTTTAATGTTCTGTTGAAGAAATACAGTTTCTATATCCTTTGTTGACATGGATTGATGTCCTGAGGATGAGAAAATTAAGCAATTTTTTAAATTTTGGGTGTACTTTCACATTATTAAATATCGTATAAATTTTAAAATCTTACTGACTACCTACAAAGCCCTGAACAGCTTGGCTCCCCAGTATTTGCGTGAGCTCCTGATTTATTATAGCCCATCACATCCTCTACGCTCAATTAATTCTGGACAATTGATTATTCCCAGAATATCAAAATCAACTGTAGGTGGTAGATCTTTCTCTTATCTGGTACCTAAACTCTGGAACAGCCTTCCTAGCACAGTTCGGGAAGCAGACACACTCTGTCAGCTTAAAACCAGATTAAAGACACATCTCTTTGCATTAGCATACACATAAAACACACTGCTTTGGAATCCAAATCCTCTAAAGGATTGTTAGTCTGCATTATTTAGGGCAACCGGAGCCGGGAACACTCCCCAAAAGACATTATAATTTGAACGGCATCTGCCCTCATGTTAGTCTGTTTTTTATTATTCCCAAGGTTTCTATAATCCTGGACCAGGCCGTATCCTGAGCAGCTGCTGTGGTGGTCATGGAGGAGTGTAGAGCATGAGACTGATCCCTGTAAGACGATTTCTGTGACAGACGAGTCCTCGCATTGTTTCCGAAGAGCCAGCCTGTTCACCAGCCGGTGACTCACCTGTGGTCTCTCCGTGATGGATGTCCAGCGTTCTCCAGCCCCGGCACCTAGACTGCAGCTCTGCACAAGATGTCTGGCCATAGGAGAAATGGTCGTGCCCAACTGAGCCTGGTTTCTCTCGAGGTTTTTTAATTCTTCACTTTCGCCAATTGGTGAAGTTTTTAACTCGCCGCTGTCGCCTCTGGCTTGCATGGTTCGGGACTTGTAGGGCTGCGCACCGATGGATTACTCTTCAGTGTTTGGACTCTCAGCAGTGATTATTAAACCACGCTGAAATGAACTAAACTGAACTTCAACAACTGGACTGACACTGTTTCAATTTTTTACAATACATGTGAAGCTGCTTTGACACAATCTACATTGCACAAACTACATACAAAAGCACTATACAAATAAAGATTAATTGAATTGAATTGAATTAATTCAGATTAGTTTGTTGCTGTGTGATGAATTGAGCTTAGGTTAGAACCTTGCTGTTACACTCACAACCTTTGCTCACATAAATAATAATAGGTTAAATGTAACATCAGCAAGTTGGCTTTGTCAGCCTAACATAAAAACTTCCCACCAAGCATAGTTTTTTTTTTTCTAAACTCCTTTGCTGATGTGTGGATTGTAGCCTACATCTTGACATCCTGGAATGCAAGCCTAGCTAAAATAAGATAGCGCACCTCAATTTGAAAATTCAGGCATAAATGTGCTGTTTTTATCTAAGCAGGTGAAATGTAATCAATCTCTTTGCCGGCCCTGGTTTTAAGGCCAGCTTGGCCTGTTTTTTAATATCCCGCTGGTAAGCATTTCCTCTCCTAGAAGGAAAGAGATGGAACTCACTCAGGAGGTTGGCATCGTCCCTACAAAACACACTGTAGCAAAAATGACTTGAAGGATGACAGGTGAAATGTAGTTCAAAGCAGAAAATACAGGAAAATCTTGGCTTTTTTTCTCTTTTGATGGAAACCCAATAGAAATGAAGGTCACACTAAAATTTGATGGTCCGTTTGTTGAACTTCAGTTACATTGCAACTAATTCTCAATAGATTATAAGTAGACTGTTAGGTTGGGGTTAAGGGTAGGGGTAGTATAATGCCGAGTTCAGACTGCAGGATTTTCAGAGTAGTCGTGTCACAGATGTTTTCACACTGCATGACTATCTGGGCTCGCGTTTTGTCGCTGCTTTGTTTACACTGCAAGACGGATCGGCAACAGGGAGTTTCACACTGCATGACTTCAAAATAGGAAGAATCGCAGACAACTTTGTCCAAACTATGTCTCACATCCAAAAACACGTAGAATATCTTTGGTTATGAACTTACTGTTTTACAAAGCAGGGAAGTAAGCAGTTTAAATTAGGCACCATAGACCTTTTGGAGGGGCTCTATGGTTAGCACTGTCACCTCACAGCAAGAAGGTCACTGGTTTAAGTCCCTGCTGGGTCAGTTGGCATTTCAGTGTGGAGTTCTCCTTTTGTTGACGTGACTTTCTTCTTGGTGCTTCGGTTTTCTCCACAGTCCAAAGACATGTGGTATAAGTGAACTGAATAAGCTAAATTGGCCGTAGTGTATGAGTGTGAATGTGAGAGTGTATGGGTGTTTCCCAGTACTGGGTTGCAGCTAGAAAGGCATCAGTATTGTAAAACGTATATATATATATATGTTTATATTTCATATAAAGTTTCTATATAAGGTGGCATGGTGGCTCAGTGGTTAGCACTGTCACCCCAAAGCAAAAGGGTCGCTGGTTCAAGTCCCGGCTGGGCCAGTTGGTATTTCTGTGTGGAGTTTGCATATTCTCCCCATGTTGGCCTGGGTTTGGTTCGGGTGCTCCAGTTTCCCCCCACAGTCCAATGACATGCGCTATAGGTGAATTAACTGAATTGGCCATATTTTATGTGTGTGAATGAGTGTGTATGGGTGTTTCCCAGTACTGGGTTACAGCTAGAAAGGTGTCTGTTTTGCAAAACATATTTCTATGTTTCATGTTTATATTTCATATAAAGTTTCTGTATAAGGTGGCACGGTGGCTCAGTGGTTAGCACTGTCACCTCACAGCAAAAAGGTCGCTGGTTCAAGCCCTGGCTGGGCCAGTTGGTATTTCTGTGTGGAGTTTGCATGTTCTCCCCATGTTGGCGTGGGTTTGGTTCGGGTGCTCCTGTTTCCCCCCACAGTCCAATGACATGCACTATAAGTAAATTAACTAAATTGGCCATAGTGTATGTGTGTGAATGAGTGTGTATGGGTGTTTCCCAGTACTGGGTTGCAGCTAGAAAGGTGTCCGTTTTGTAAAACGTATATATACTGTATGTTTCATGTTTATATTTCATATAAAGTTTCTGTATAAGGTGGCACGGTGGCTCAGTGGTTAGCACTGTCACCTCACAGCAAAAAGGTCGCTGGTTCAAGCCCTGGCTGGGCCAGTTGGTATTTCTGTGTGGAGTTTGCATGTTCTCCCCATGTTGGCGTGGGTTTGGTTCGGGTGCTCCGGTTTCTCCCCACAGTCCAATGACATGCGCTATAGGTGAATTAACTAAATTGGCCATAGTTTATGTGTGTGAATGAGTGTGTAAAGGTGTTTCCCAGTACTGGGTTGCAGCTGGAAGGGCATTCGCTTTGTAACGCATATGCTGGATTCGTTGGCGGTTCATTCCTCCGTGGCAATCCCAGATAATTAAAGGGATGCCGTTTAACCAGTATTTATCATTGTCCACTTGTCATTAGATTGATTTCATGTGTAAACTTGGTCTCTGTAATCATTAATTTATTCCTTTTCTCAGTCTGTTTATCTCTTTCTCTCTCTCCTGTATCTCTCCTTCCTCCACCTCTCTAAAGATACCAAGCTAAATCAATGAGAGGCTCAGAGACGCATAGAAAAGAGTCCAAGAAACAAGGTGCCTGCCTCTGACGAAGGAGAAGAGATGGATTGGGGTAAAGTCAGTCCAAAACGTGAAGGATATATGATGCATTATGGACACTGATGCTGATTGCTTTGCTGAAACGGTATATTTACGGGCTCATATTCTTGGCTTGCTCGGCTCCATCCTTTAAGGGATTTGAAATTCATTACAGATTCAGCCTGACACGCGCTGGCCACGGTAACGGAGACAAAGTTGTGCGTCTGAGAATGATGAGAGGATGATTCAGCACATTGTGAGATGTGACTGTCCTGTGTGATGATGAGAGGGATCAGATCGCAGATTTGAGTCAACAGCTAACAGCCTGAGCCAAAGGGAACCAGCCCAGAGTAATTAAAAATCAGAGCCAGACTGTGTGTGTGTGTATATGTTTGTTCGTGTGTAGGTGTGTGTGCGTATGCGTCTGCGTGTGTGTGCACCTTGTTTTCCTTACTTTGCAGACCAAAATGTCCCCATATGTATAGCAGTACCAGTAAATTTTGACTTTGTGGGGACAATTTTTTTGACCCCATAATGAAGCAAAGTCCACATAAAGATAGCTGTACAAGTGTGTGTGTGTGTGTGCACACCTTGTTTTCCTTACTTTGCAGAGACCAAATGTCCCCACTTGTATAGCAGTACCATTAAATGTTAACTTTGTTGGGTCATTTTTTTTGTGCTCCATGATAATGTGAAGTCCCCATAAAGAAAGTTGTACAAGTATGTGTATGTGTATGTGTGTGCGCCTTGTATTCATTAAATTGTGGACACCACATGTCTCCACAAGTAGCAGTGCCAGTTAATTTTAACTATATGTGGACATTTTTTGTGCCCCATGATGATGTGAAGTCCCCATTAAGGTATGTATAAGTGTTAGTTGGGAGGGAGATGGGGTGGTGCGTGTGCACCTTGTATTAATTCCTTTGCGGGGACCAAAATGTCCCCATATGTCATATGTATAGCAGTACCAGTAAATTTTGACTTTGTGGGGACAATGTTTGGGCCCCATAATGAAGCAAAGTCCACATAAAGATGGCTGTACAAGTGTGTGTGTGTGTGTGTGTATGCACACCTTGTTTTCCTTACTTTGCAGAGACCAAATGTCCCCAGAAGTACAGCAGTACCAATAAATGTTGATTTTGTTGGGGTTTTTTGGGGGGTCCATGATAATGGGAAGTCCCCATAAAGCAAGTTGCACAAGTATTTGTGTGTGTGTGTGTGTGTATGTGTGCGGATGTGTATGTGTGTGCGCCTTGTATTCATTACATTGTGGACACCAAATGTCCCCATATGTCTAGCAGTACCAATAAATTTTTACTTTGTGGGGACATTTTTTGGGCACCATAATGAAGCAAAGTCCACATAAAGATAGCTGTACAAATGTGTGTGTGCACACCTTGTTTCCCTTACTTTACAGAGACCAAATGTCCCCAGAAGTATAGCAGTACCAGTAAATGTTGACTTTGTTGGGTCGTTTTTTGTGCTCCATGATAATGGGAAGTCCCCATAAAGAAACTTGTACAAGTATGTGTGCCTTGTATTCATTAAATTGTTGACACCAAATGTCTCCACAAGTAGCAGTGCCAGTAAATTTTGACTATATGTGGACATTTTTTGCACACCATGATGATGCTAAGTCCCCATTAAGGTAGCTGTATAAGTGTTAGTTGGGAGGGGGAGGGGGTGGTGTATGTGCACCTTGTATTAATTCCTTTGCGGGGACCAAAATGTCCCCATATATATATTGCAGTACCAGTAAATTTCGACTTTGTGGGGACAATTTTTGGGCCCCATAATGAAGCAAAGTCCACATAAAGATAGCTGTACAAGTGTGTGTGTGTGTGTGTGTGTGTGTGTGTGTGTGTGTGTGCACACCTTCTTTTCCTTACTTTACAGAGACCAAAGGTCCCCAGAAGTATACCAGGACCAGTAAATGTTGACTTTGTTGGGTCATTTTTTGTGCTCCAAGATAATGGGAAGTCCCCATAAAGTAAGTTGTACAAGTATGTGTGTGTATGTGTGTGTGTGTGGGCCTTGTATTCATTACATTGTAGACACCAAATGTCCCCACATGTATATCAGTACCAGTAAATTTTGTCATTGTGGGGAGATGTGTGTGTGTGTGACGTGACAATACTAAGACACAAATGTATCACAGATATTACAAAAATGTGGTGAATTATGAGGACATTGCTGATGCCCCCATTTCTAAAAAGGCTTAAAAATAATACAAAATAACTTTTTTTAGACATTAAAACTGCATATAATTTTCTGTGAGGGTTGGGTTTAGGGTTTATGTTGGGGAAGGGTAATAGAAAATTGGTTAGTACAGTAAAAAACAATAGAAACCTATGCAAAGTGCCCACAATTCACAAAAACTAACCTGTGTGTGTGTGTGTGTGACAAGAAATGGAGGGCAGGGGAGGGAATGATAAGGCAGAGAGACAGAGAGAGAAAGGTCATTTTGATTCTTGCGTTCACTGTGGGAGGTTTTGGGTCAGAGGTGGGCGGCAGTTTGTCTGGAAAGCGCATCACAATGGTCTAGTTTTCCAGAGGGTCTAATAATATGGTTGTGCACTGCTATAAGGCCAGTTTTATTTCCAATCTAATGTCTGTGCACTGACTGAATCCGTGTCCTGCTGTCGATTAGCACAGGCAATAATATTGACTCGTCTCCACAAACGAGCAAACAGGAAACGTGTTTACAGGAATACACTTATAGTGGAGGTTAAGCAGGAAAATGGGCTGTGCACATAAATAGACACTTTAAATGTGTAACTGTATCACTATCACTACCTAAACTACTCTCACTTTAGAGAATCACTCAAATAATCATAGTTCAAATAATCAAATTCAAATAATCATTCCTGTATTTTGGTTTACATATGAATGTCCTCAGAAGATATTTCTCTTCCTCTGCATAAAAATATTCTTGGAAAGTCACACTCAAAAAATATAAAAGGATCTTTTTTTTTTACTAAACAAACTTTTTTCAACAATGCATGCATTCATTCTTCTTTGGCTCAGTCCCTTATTTATCAGGAGTCGCCACAGTGGAATGAACTGCCAACTATTACAGCATATGTTTTACGCAGCACATGCCCTTCCAGCTGTAACCCAGTACTGGGGAAACTCAAACACTCTCACATTCACACACAATCATACACCATGGCCAATTTAGTTTATTTAATTCACTTATGGCGCGTGTCTTTGGACTGTGGGGGAAACCGGAGCACCCGGAGAAAACCCACGCCAATACAGAGAGAACATACAGTACAACCTTCTTGCTGTACAAATTTTTTGCCTCACAGCATGAAGGTCGCTGGTTTGAGTCCTGGCTGGGTCAATTGGCATTTCTATGTGGAGTTTGCATGTTCTCCCTGTTTTGGCGTAGGTTTCCTCCCATAAGCATACAGTATAGGTGAATTGAATAAAGTAAATTGGTCGTAGTGTATGTGTGTGTGAATGTGAGAGTTTATGGGTATTTCCGGTGTTTATGGGTGTTTTGCCGCTGGAAGGGTATCTACTTTGTAAAAAATGAATATATATAAATATATATATATATATATATATATATATATATATATATATATATATACATACCCTTCCAGCTGTACTGTTACTCTTTTGCTTTTGTTGGTGAAGCATCAGAAAAATCTAATAAAATCTAATAAATATATAAATATATATATATATTCACACATATATACAGTATATATATATATACACACATATATACAGTATATAATATATATATATATATATATATATAGTGCTTAGCATATATGAGTACACCCCTCACTAAACATTAATCTAGTCAATACTGAAGCCAAATCTGAAGCTTACTGTATCTAACAAAATAACTTACAATAATTGGGGAAAAACTGGTATAACCAAACTTATGTTCTAGAAAAATGTTAAATGCAAATTTTAAAAAATAGGAAAAATCAAGAGAAGCTAAAAATGTTAGATTTTTTGAACAGTTTTGTAGGTTATTTTATTTTATTTTATTTATTTATTTTGTAGGTTTGAAAGTATTTTGCTTGAATTTATCTGTTCAATAAATCTGTTTTGTTTAAACACACCAAAATGCATTGCCTATATATTCACTTAGAAATTGATCAAAAATATTCATTTTCAACATAGTGTGTACTGTACATGTTTTAAATAAATCTCAAATGTGGTAAAGATAGACACTTAATAAAGTGCATAGACTTTGAATAGACAGACAGACAGACAGACAGACAGACAGACAGACAGACAGACAGACAGACAGACAGACAGACAGACAGACAGACAGACAGACAGACAGACAGA
>CAIGQQ010038854.1:6165137-6186624 GCA_903798035.1 Danio albolineatus | reverse complement strand
AACGGTCACACTTTATTTTGATGGTCCGTTTGTTGAATTTAAGTTACGTTGCAACTAATTCTTATTAGATTATAAGTAGACTGTTGGGTTAGGGTTGGGTTGGGGTTAGTGTAAGTTGGCATGTACTTGAAAAGTTTCTTATAATCAGTTAAATGTCTGCTGAATGTTAGTATCAACAGATAATAAGTAGACCATCTACTGATACTCAAATGGACCATCGAAATAAAGTGTTACCATACAAACTAAATAGAAAGTGTTCACAAAATAAAAACTAAACCAAAACTAACAAAAACACTAATGAAATGAACTAAAACTAAACTGAAATGTACAGCACATTTCAAAAAAGCATTAAAATAAAAACTATAATGTGCATTATTATATTGCAGTCTTAATGCATGAGCACGCAAAAGCAAAATGCACTCGTTCCCTGTTCTATTCTCGACTGCTTGCACAGAGCAGATAATATAGAGGCTAATATGGTTGAAAATGGACAGGCTGGGGAAATTAGGAAAGGTCTAATGACTGATGTTATCTCTGCGCACTTTGAGAACTAGCAGTCAGTAATTAGACCGGGTAAATTAGACCCCATTCAGGCTAAAGACTATCATTCACGCAGTGCTTATAGAACAACTCCTGAAGTGTGTTATTTCTGCCTTTGGTCTTTGGTCCTTGTTTCTATTGAACGTTCATCTAAGTCATGTATTTAGTCTGCGACACATGTAGAGTGCGACTGCTAGATTGATTGATTTGTTTATGTTTACTTTTATGGGTGGTGAATTTTGATCCTTAATTCAAATCACTTTTAGTTTATATACTTCCTATAAGACATGTATTGTATGCCTCAAGTTATTCCAGTTAATGGTCAATTGTACACTCACAGAAATAAAGGTACACGAGTTGTTACAGAGGTGGTACCTTTTCAAAAGGTACACATTTGCATTAAAATGGTCCATATTGTTTCCTCAAAAGTATATATTAGTTCCTAAAAACTTTAAGTGGAACACTTTTGTACTTTTTAGGTACTAATATTTACCCGTGATGTATTAATATGGACCCTTTAAGTACAAATGTGTACCTTTTGAAAAGGTACCGACCCAGTGACAGCTCGTGTACCTTTATTTCTGAGAGTGTAGGAAATTTGTGACCTTGGACTTCAAAACGTAGAACAAAGTCTTTTATGACAGATATATTTATTAAAATAACATTTTAGTCACAGAGCATCTTTACAAAAAGAAAGAGAACACATAGAAATTAATGCAAAATATTGCAAAAAGTTCAACAGAATATATTTATTGTTTCTGTTGAATTTTGCTCTTTTGAAACTTTTATTTAAAATTTTTCTCTGACATAAAATAATTGGGCTTCTAGTTTTTGGATCCTATTGTTTTTTTGTTAGATAAGCTCCAAATTTGGGTTCAATACTCATTCATTCATTTTCTTTTCGGCCACAGCGGAATGAACCGCCAACTTATCCAGCATTTGTTTTATGCAGCGGATGCCCTTCTAGCCGCAACCCATCTCCGGAAAACTTCCATACACACCCATACACTACGGACAATTTAGCCTGCCCAATTCACCTATACCACATGTCTTTGGACTGTGGGGGAAACCGGAGCACCCGGAGGAAACCCACGCGGACACGGGAGAACATGCAAATTCCACACAGAAAAGCTAACTGACCCAGTCGAGGCTTGAATCAGCGACCTTCTTGCTGTGAGGCGAACGTGCTACTCACTACGCCACCATGGCGCCGGCTTCAGTACTGACTAATCTAACGTATATGCACAAATATGTTATTGTAAAGCTTCCTTAGAATTTTTGGGCTGTACTTGTATATGCTGAGCACTGTGTTTTTAATTAAACTGATATGTTTCCTGAGAGACATTCCAGAAAAACCATAGGAAAGAGTCTAAATTCATGAGACAATTTCTGTGACATTTCTAAATGCCACAGATAATTGATTCTGAAAGGCCTTCAGAAAGTTTTTATAAACCAATATGTGCACATTTGGTGAAAATTAGCTCTCAGTTACTATAGATTGACCTTGGAAGTGTGTTTTCTTTAAGAAAAGAAAACTTTCTTATCATTTGATTTCACTACAAATGATTCAGCAGCCTGATCTGACGAGGAAATGTAATTATTTTACGTTTTGCCATTTTAGTGGCTAATTCGTATGAATTTGTATGAGTTCAGTCAAACATGTACAATATTTAAAGGGAGGCGTATAGCACTAAAGCTCGCCCTTAAACCCAACCGTCATTGGGGTATGAGCAAATCGTACTGAATTGTACAATTGAGATCGTATGAATTAATATGAATTAGCCACTGAATCAAACAGTTGTTAAATTGCTTTCAGATCATAAGCAGGGGTTCTGCTAAGAAGGGGTAAATATTAAGGGCCCATGCACTTTGAAGACCCCTAGAGATCTGCTTTATTGAATATTAGGTGACCCAACTTTAAATATTCTTTCAAAGCCCAAAATTACTAGCACCCCTGCCAATAAGGTATCAATACAACATAGGCCTAGGCTCATTCTGAAAATATAACCCTATATACATTTCTGGAAATCACGAATTATGTAGCAAGAGGTATGCATGGCTGAATTTTGTCTATAAAACGAACGCTACGGGGTGGTATGACACCAAAGAACTGTTCCAGAAAGCGGCTGAGATAAAAACAGAAAAAAAATAAACCAGCAGATAACAGGGTGAGAATGTCTGAAAACGTTGTAAAAATCAGGCTTTTCTTTTTTTGGATTGCTCTATAAAACTGTCGGTTGGGTTTAGGGAAGTGGGTGGGCGGGTCAATCGATTCTTTTGAAAACACTATAGGGAAGGAGGAGGGTGGGTCGGTCGATCGGTCAGTCAGTCATTTAGTCGATAGCAGCCTCTGTTGGATTTATGCGAGAAGAGCAGGCGAGAATGGCACTCGCGAGAGAAATTTGAGATCTGAAAAAGCATACACAGCGACCTCTGGTGGATTCACAAAAAATGCAAAAATGGTACTTCCTGGGATATATTTGGCGCTCTCCAGAAAAGTATATAGACCATTTCAATGTCATGATGCCATTGCCCCAGGAACATTTCCTGCTCGATGTCAAACTATTTCATAATTGTAACAATTTAATCATTTCTTAAGGTTAAAACAGCAGTCATAACATTATTTAGCAATATGTGGATCTATTTGGATTCATGGAAGCTATAGAAATTAAAAATGTAATACAGGAAATAGGCTAGAACCAATGTTATTGTTTACATTCCTCAAAATGGTCTATAGAGGTACGTTTTCAGAATGAGCCTGGGTTGTATCAATATGAACCTTTAGGCACAAATATGCACAGTTAAACATCTCAGTAAATTAGCAGTTTTTCATGCTTCTAATTGCATTAATGGGACGTTGATCTTTCAACCAACAACTTTAAACCCTGAAAAGTTAGAAAAAGTGGCTTTTATGTTTTATTTTGATTAGTTTAAAGTGATATATTGTCTGGGTTGGTGTTCTATATTATGTTACAAAAACCTTGCAATAAACTGCCAGCACATGTTCTGTTATGTTACAGATTTATTTCTCTACTAGGGATGGGCGGATCGATGCTGAAGTATTGATATTTTCGATACTGGGAATGTATCGAAAGGATCGATCCTTAAGTAAAAGTATCGATCTTTTCTGGGTGATCAGAGATTTTGAAATATCTAAATAATTATAGCGCCGCATATTATATAAATATTTACTTAAATAGGAACACGAATGGGAACTATAATATTCTTCCGCTGTATCTCCGCTGATAGGTCAGTGCTATCTCACGGCACTGTGGTACAGACACCACACACATCCAGCGCGGGTTGTAAAACTCGAGAGCGGAGCTGTCGACATCATGACTGAACGTAAATGAAGTATAATCTGGAATTATTCTAAAAGTAATCAGCTAAAGGGGAAAAAATTCAACATTCTGTTGTTCCTTCACAAAAACATGGAAACTGATTAAAATCAGGAAGCACAAATGAATATTGCAACTTAACTTCAAGATTCAATCCAAAGTTCTGCTGCTTTGACCTTTAAATAAGGTGAAGAAATTCAGTGTGCAGTGTATTATTTTTCATTATATATGGTGCTGTTTAGCCAGTTATAGTTCTGTAATTTTAATAAATGTAAAAAAGAATTATGTGTTTTATTTAACAATAATAATAAAGGTGATAAACATTTTTTTTAAATCACCATAAAATATTTCATTTAATTATTGATAAGTATTGATTTAAGTATCGATATCGATGATACTTGTCTTAAAGTACTTGGTATCGGATCGGAAACAAAAATATTGGTATCGCCCATCCCTACTCTCTACATATTATTTCTTATACATTATGCTATTTCAAACTACTAAAATGTCAGTAAAAGTCACTTTCAACATCAAAAGTCAACAGAGCAGAGATTAACATCCCATAATGCAATTCACAACTGTAAATAAATGAAAAACACCCAAAATATGAAAACTAATAAATCTCTAAAAAAAAATTAAAAATTAACTAATAAATATCTTTCCCAGTGTGTATCTTTTAAAAAGCTATGATCCCAGTGACAGCTTGTGTGTTTTTTTCTGAGAGTGTTGTGACAGCCTAACTGATCTCTGTCTGATATCGCTCACAGACTGACGTCTCCATCCCGTCATAAAACCTTGAACAGTCAGTCCACCTTCATCAGAAGCAGATCATGTGCCGGATCCCAGTATTTATAGATTCTGCGCTGGACTCTATATATGCAGATTGAGCAGCAGCTGACCTGCTCTGACCTTACCCAGACGCTGCCCTTCCCTGGAGCAATGACAGCTTCCTTCACACTTCTGATATACTCAGTCTCCATCATTCTCTCTTTCTTTATTCGTCTATATACTTTCTTTTTGCTATAACT
The DNA here is from genome assembly GCA_903798035.1 of Danio albolineatus. Lineage (NCBI taxonomy): Eukaryota > Metazoa > Chordata > Actinopteri > Cypriniformes > Danionidae > Danio > Danio albolineatus. The sequence goes on along the minus strand of CAIGQQ010038854.1, from coordinate 6,181,718 downwards.
CCTCTGCTGCTCCTCCTCTTCCTTCTCTTGATTGAAGATTACCAAAACAAACATGTTTTAATCAACAAAATTTGGATTCTAGTGGTTAGCACTGTCACCTCACAGCAAGAAGGTTGCTGGTTCAAGTCCCGGCTGGGCCAGTTGGCATTTCTGCATGGAGTTTGCATGTTCTCTGCGTGTTTGTGTGGATTTCCTCCGGGTGCTCTGGTTCCCCCACAGTCCAAAGACATGCTGTGTAAGTGAATTGGATACACTTAATTGGCCGTAGTGTATAAGTGTGAATGAGTGTGTATGGGTGTTTCTTAATACTAGCTTGATATCTGTTGATACTGACATTCAACAGACATTTACTGACTATAAGAAACTTTGCAAGTACATGTCAACTTACACTAACCCTAACCCTAACCCCAACCCTAAAAGTCTACTTATAATATGAGAATTAGTTGCGATGTAACTTAAATTCAACAAACGGACCATCAAAATAAAGTGTGACCAATAAACATTGTACATTTTGATTTCACACATAACTTATTCTCTTCAATCCACTGTACCACCTTTAAATAATTATACTGCGTCTCCGTTCCTCAAATCATAAATCCTTACATTTAAAAAAATGTAAAAAGCCTTTAATCAAACTTTAAAGCCTTTAATCAAACTTCATCTTCTGCACATTTGTCCTAATATAGCTCTAATATATCCCTTGTCATAACTCTTCTCCTTTATTGCGCCGCCTTTTTTTCATTTTATTTCCTCCTCATGTCCTCTATTGCGCCTCTGATCATAAACTTTCATCTCCATAATCATATACACAGTTAAAGTCAGAACTATTATATTTTTAATAGTTTTTATTATATTATATTCATTCATTCATTTTCTTTTCGGCTTAGTCCCTTTATTAATCCGGGGTCGCCACAGCGGAATGAACCGCCAACTTATCCAGCATTAGTTTTACGCAACGGATGCCCTTCCAGCCACAACCCATCTCTGGGAAACACATCCATACATTCTCATTCACACACATACACTACGGACAATTTAGCTTACCCAATTCACCTGTACCGCATGTCTTTGGACTGTGGGGGAAACCGGAGCACCCGGAGGAAACCCACGCAACCACGGGGAGAACATGCAAACTCCACACAGAAATGCCAAATGGCCCGGCCGGGGATCGAACCAGCGACCTTCTTGCTGTGAGGCGAACGTGCTACTCACTACGCCACCGTGGCGCCCTGTTAAACATCATTTGGGAAATATTTGACAAAGAAAAGGAAGGCTAATACTTCAACTAATCCTGTTTAGCTTCTTTACTGCGCTTCCTTTTCACAAATTTAAACCATCTTTACCATAACTCTCCTACTTCACCTCCTTTCTTTTAATCATAACTTTATTCCATCACACTTCGATTCACGGCCTCACGAGTTCCACGCTCTGATTCATCTCCACTGTGTCTTTTTCTGTGCTCATCTCTGCTCACCTCTTCTCCGCTGTTCACATCTTCCCTTTACTGTACTGCAATGCAGCAGAGCGGAACTGGGCGCAGCACAGAGAACCTGAGAGACCAGCCCTCCGTCAGCTCTCCTGCACTGGCGAAGATGCGTCTTAATCACACCGCACTGCCTTTCTCTCTCTCTCTCTCCTTTACTGCACATCAGACATGCAGTCGACACTGGAGGAGTTTAGTCTGAAACCAACACTGATATTGATTTATAGATATGTGCATCAAATGCTCTAAAAACAGGACACTTCCACAAAATTCCACATACTTGTCTATGGCGGCAGGGGGATACTGTAGCATTGAAATATTAGGATTAGTTGACCTCAGATTGAAAGAACAAATAATAAAACGATTCAGGGAAATCTGAGAAATCCCAGTCCTGAAAGTGCAACTCGCATGACTTTAAATGAAGTAGAAACTTACATTTCTACTTTAAAATATTCGTTAAGAAAATCTTTCTTGAAAATTAGCAAAAGTCCAGAGTGTTTGGATGATGAAGGATGAAAAAGCTGACTTTTATTGACATTTTAGAAGTTGATTTTTAGAGTGCAGTGGTCCCTCGTTTATCGCGGGAGTTACGTTCTAAAAATGGTCCGCAATAGGTGAAATGATTGCTTATGATTGCTTGCAGCTGGTGCCGCAATATTCAGTTTATGATTCACCAATCAGACGATTCCTAAGCCACTATAAACACCCTAAGTTCCATATCAAAGCCATCTTCATTTTGAAGAATCCCCCCTTCCACCCCTACTCCTCCCTCCTTTCCTAGATGGGTGGCACGGTGGCCCGGTGGTTAGCACTGTTGCCTCAAAGCAAAAACGTCACTGGTTCTAGTCCTTACCAAGCCAGCTGACATTTCTGTACGGAGTTTACACGTTCTCCCAATGCTCACATTGGTTTCTCCCGGGTCCCCCGGTTTCCTTCCACCATACGAAGACAAGCAAGTTAATTGACTAATCCAAATCGGCACCATAGACATGCTCCTAGTAAGTAGTTATCTCTTCATAGCAATCACTATCAGTTCATTAGTTCTCGAGATCTACCTGAGCTCAAACTCTCCTCTCGCCTTGCAAACGGGAGGGAACCCCGGGCTCGAGGATCTTAGGAGCTTAGGGCTCTCTCCCGGGACAGCATGCCAAACAAACTTTATAGTCAATCATCAGCTAAGTGTGAACTCTTGAAATATTTTTCAAGATACTATTGTACACTACTTATAATCTAAAGAGAATTAGTTGCAAACTAACTTAAATTCAAAAACAAACCATCAAAATAAAGTGTGATCCTTATTTGTTAATTAATACAGCAATTAACAACATGTACTAACAAATAATTAAGGTAGCCAATATTCACACCTTAACTCTTGTGACTCATGTTGGAGTTAAAGTTAATGATTAGCGTATACCTTTACTCATCATTAATTCATAATAAAGTAATGTTTAGCATTATTCATGTACTGTTATTGTAAAGTGTTACCAAAATATATAATCGCAGGGTCTGAAAATCTAGAAACAAACAAAAATGGCATCCCTCCCAGTGCACTCAGTGCCCTAATTCACTCACTCATTTTCATTCACTCCTTTAAGTGGACTTTATTAGCAGACTACTGTAAGGAATAGTGAATGAGGGTAGGGGCGACTTCAGAAACAGCACTTACCCATTGATTAAACTGAAATTAGAGTGTCCCAGTGTGTTTCTCAGTGTGTAACATATTTGGGTAGCACTTTATTTTACAGTTCTGTTCAACATGTAAAAATTGTTTATTACTTATCACCTAAACCTACCATTAGACCTAACTTTAAAGCTTAAATCATAAAATAATAGTTCTTCCAAATATTATAATTCCATCGTGTCATACTCACTCTTCACACGTTCCAAGTCTGTTTGACTTTCTGGTGACACTTTATTTTGACGGTCCGTTTGTTGAATTTAAGTTACATTATATCCGTACGACAACTAATTCTCGTTAGATTGTAAGTAAACTGTTAGGTTGGCGTTAGAGATAGTGTAAGTTGACATGTACTTGCAAAGTTACTTATAGTCAGTTAATTATCTGTTGAATGTCAGTATCTAGATAGTCTAAGACTCAAATGGACAATCAAAATAAAGTGTTACCGACTTTCTTCCTTCTGTTTAACAGAGAAGAAGATATTTAGAAGAATACTGGTTTCTGGGACTCCATAGTAATTGTTTTTCCTACTATCGATTTATGTATGTGTGTACCAGTAGCAGCATTCTTTGAAATATCTTCTTTTCTCTTTAACATGAGAAAGAAATTCATAAAGGTTTAAAACTGAAGGAGACAGATATTTCCCAGCAGTTGTCTGAGAATCGGTGACTTTCAACTTCTTCTGGATGGAAATAGGCATGGGGCGATAATCGTTTTTCAAGGTATACCGCGGTATGTAAAAGTCAAGGTTTTCATACCGCCAAAATTTTCTGCTATACCGTTCCTAAGGTATGTGTAAGATTTTTTTTGTTTTTTTTTTTAGGTGTAAATTGTAAAGACATCTGTGTTTTTGAAACAAATGAAGCCATGCAGAAGTCAATGATTCATTGTAATTATTTAGCCTGACATGTTTACTGCCGCAAAATATTTTAAATGTTTCTCAAAATAAAATTTATTGTGTTCAAAGGGGAAAAAGGTTTTGTTTTTTAGCCAGATATTTAAAAAGAATATATTTTAGAGCAGTAATCACAATATCGTCATACCGTGAAACTGTGATATCTTTCTCCAAGGTTATCATACCGTCAGAATCTTATACCGGCACATGCCTAGATGGATATGTGAATTTACACCAGTCACTTCTGGTGTAAATTCATCAGCAGCATGTAAATTCGGTGCAAATTCTTCATTAAATTAATCAATTGTAAAATAATTCACAAGTCTTTGACGCTTTTGCATTCTCATAGGGAAGCAAAGTCATGAGATGTCTTACATCTCAATAGTTCTTCTAGATTTGCAATGATAAAACATGGAGATCAAGTCAAATTGGACTTCTTAGACTCTCCTGTGTCTTTGATTATTTTCCCAGACCAAATACCCACTATTCTACACAAAAAAAGTCGCTAGTATGTTACAGATTATTGGAGCTTCTTTTACAAAATATTCACTTCATTTTTTCACTTAAATACTTATTCAGCATTTGAAATGTAACATTCAACATGTTTCTTGTCATATTATGTATTTCAAGAATTCACACTTAGCTCATGATTAATACATACTATGTTTGGCATGCTGTACCAGGAGAGAGCCCTGAGCTAAAGGGATTCTCGGGCTCGGGCCTCCCCCCTTTCGCAGGCGAGGGGAATTTGAGCTCAGGTCGATCTCTGTTGAGGCTAAGGTGAACTTCCTAAGAGTAAGACAATAGAAAAAGATTTAGGCTTATTTTATCTATAATATAAAGCATATTTGGATGGTGGAAGGAAACCAGGGAACCCCGGGGAAAACGCACGCGGACAAGGGGAGAACATGCAAACTTCGCACAGAAATTCCAGATGGCACGCCGAAGACCCCACGCCAATGGTATTCTTGCTGTGAGGCAGCAGTGCTAGTCAATGGGCCACCGTGCCGCCCATTCTGGATTAAGGTGGAAGAAGGAGAGGAGGGGGGTTTCTTCCTGATGAAGATAGTTGTAGAAAGGAAATGAGTATATATATATATATAGTGACCTGGGATCCTTTGATTGGAGGATCATGATTAGCTAGTGCACGTGATTAGCACGTGCTTCTCTCGAAATTATTTTAATATTAAACTTCATTTAATATGGGACATTTTGTTGCAATTTGGCTGAAATATCAATGCACTGCATGTGCTGTAAGTTTTGCAAAGATACTACAAAATCAAATTTCAAAATGAGCTAACAGAAACCAGTTTAAATGGGTGAACTATCCCTTTCAACCCAGTTATTTGTGACCCATTTTTGATTGGGCATATTTTAGAACATACGAATTCTAAAAGAATAGGATTATCTTCCTCATGCATACCTCTGCACGCAATTTGACAATTACTCTATGAATTATTTATCATAGCCCACACACGTTTGCTACCTTTTTTGTTGAGAAAACTAGGCGGCATATCCTGCGCAAGCACACTGTGTGAAAAGTAGACTTGTTAACTTTGTTACAGACCCAAGAGATTTGATTTCAGCTGTAGTTTGGGTGCAAGGCACCATGAATTGAACTCAAAGAAACTAAAAGCATATATCTGCAAAGAACATAAAGGTCTGTGTTGCTCTGTGATAAAAGGCCCTTTTTAACAGGGATCTTAAAGCCCTGTGCAGTTCTTATCTAAACGGTGCTTCTGGCGTCGATAAGAGGATCAATTGATTTCATCACAGCGAATGCTCAGAAAGTACAATCCGAGCGGAGCCTCCCAGCTTGAGGAATGATGAAACGGATTGAGGTCGGCCAAGAAGCGGGAACGCAAAACCATCTGATTTCATGGTGTAATCGTAGCTGAGAATATATAAATGTATTCTAGACACACACAAAAAACATGTAAAGGTTTGTGAGCAGTTGCTGATGAGCTTCACTTCATATAAGAAGAGGTTTAATCATTGTAATAAATAGAAATATCCCATAAAATGAGCTCTAAAACTACCCATACAATTTTTTTGTGTGTGTGTGTGTGTGATTTTAGTTTTTTGTAATTATTATTATGCTTTTATATTACATTATGGACTCATTCTGAAAACGTACCTCTACAAACATTTCTGAAGAGCACCAAATATGTCCCAGGAGCTATGTTTTGTTTTGTTTTTGTTTTTTTGGCAGTTTTTTTTTTTCACAAATCCACCAGAGGCTGCTGCGTACGCTTTTTGAGATCTCAAAAATCCCAGTTTAACCAGATCCCTAAACCCAACCAATTTTAAAAAGTAATCCAGAAAAAGAAAAGTCCTCACCTGATTTTTACCACATTTTCAGATTTGACTATATTCTCACCCTGTTATTTACTTGATTATTTAATTTTTTGGTAAAACAAACAACAAATAAGTTAATTTGTTGTCCCAACACAACACATCAATTGTGTGAAACAACATTTTTTAACAATATTTACAGTTATTTTACTTTTTCTATGCATATTAATCCATTAAAACTTCTACTAATGCTAATAAAAGTCACGTTGCTAAGTTGCTGATTTTTTTTTTACATCAACGTCAGAGATCACAGTGCCATAATGCAATTCATTTATTCATTCATTTTTCTTTGGCTTAGTCCCTTTATTAATTAGGGGTCGCCAGAGTGGAATGAACCGCCAACTTATCCAGCATATGTTTTACTCAGTGCTGGGAAACACCCATACACTCTCATTCACACACACACTCATACACAGCAGCCAATTTAGTTTATTCAATTCACCTATAGCCAACACAGGCTCATTGTTGAAATGTAGTCCCACGAACGTTTCTGGAGACTGCACATTACGTGGTCAGAGGTACGTATGGCTGCGTTTCATTTTTTTAAACGAACGCTAGTGGGCGGTATGACGCCGTTCCTGTTCGCGCTTACCAGCCGACCGCTTGCCTTCGTGTGGACGACTTTCCCGCTGCAACCAGTTTGTCCCATTAGCTCGCTGTGTTCGTCGGCGGAGTTGAGACAGTGAGGAGTTGACCATGACGACGGGGTTCAGGTCTGGTGAGGAGTGCTTCCAGAAAGCAGGTAAGACAAAAAACGGAATCCAAAAAATAAAGTATACCAGCAAATAACAGGGTGAGAATGTGGTAAAGTATGAAAATGTGGTAAAAATGAGACGAGGGTTTTTCTTTTTTCTGGATTGCTTTTATGAAAATTGTTGGTTGGGTTTAGGGAAGAGTGTGGGTAGGTCAATCAGAAAAATTTTGGTTGGGTTTAGAGGAGGAGGGTGGGTCAGTCGATTGGTCGGTTAGTAAGTCAGTCAGCCAAACAGTCAGCTGACAGCGGCCTTTGGTGGGTTTACGTAAGAACAGCTGGTGCGAACGGCACTCGCGAGAGACATTTGAGATCTCAAAAAGCGTACAATAGGACTACGTTCTCAGAATGACCCTAGGTTGTCATGGTTGTAGGTGTGTGCGCACTCCTGAGTGTCTGTGTGGTCACATGGTTTTGTTTTGTTTTAGTGTTCCACATGTGTCTGTTACGTCAGTGTGCTGTCACGTGCTATGTAGAGCTCTGCTGTCCTGATTAATCTGCCAGCTGCAACTCGTTATCACCACTATATCTGGACAGCCACTATATATATGTCTCGTGTCAGTTCGTTGTTGGTCTTGACGTGTTTTCTGTCTATGTTCAGGACTGGTGTGGAGACTCGTCTGAGACCTTGATCCGCTATTCGCTCTTGCCTGTTCCACCAGCCCCGTTTGAACGGGATATTTCTTTGTTATTGTTATCGTTTCTGAACGTTGTTTCATGACTTATTGACCTTCTAGTACTTCCTCTCGTAACATAGGTTGCCTGTAGTGCAGGGGTCACCAAACTTGTTCCTGGAGGTCCAGTGTCCTGCAGATTTTATCTCCAACCCTAATCAAACACACCTGAACAAGCTAATCAAGCACTCACTAGGTATACTTGAAACATCCAGGCAGGTGTTTTGAGACAAGTTGGAGCTAAACCCTGCAGGGACACCGGACCTCCAGGACCGAGATTGGTGATCCCTGCTGTAGTGCATGTGTTTGGGAGAAACCGGAGCACCCAGAGGAAATCCACACAAACACTGGATGAACATGCAAACTCCACACAGAAATGCCAACTGGCCCAGCCAGGACTCAAACCAGCAACCTTCTTGCTGTTAGGCGACAGTGCTAACCACTAAGCCAGTAAGTAAATCTCTTAACGAATGGATATTTTGGACAGAGATGAGTGCATGTTTCAGATCAGAGCGATTTCACTCATTAACCATCAACCTGAAATGGCTGAGCGTGCCTAATTTGCATAAACGCAAACCGAATTAGCAACCAGGGATCTGGATGTACCTGCAGACTGCTGACTAAAGCGTTCAGTAGTGAAACAAAGGAATCCCATGCATGCGTACATAATGAAAATCCTTTAATATTTTGCACATAGATATAGATATATATTCATATAATTATCGTCATAATAATAGCTGTAAGTCAAAAATAATAGTCATTATATGCATATAAAACTAATCCATTAATTTACCATATGTACTATGCTGTACTTCTTTATATAAAAACGACATGAAGAAACACCTCATTATAGCTTATACACACTGTTAACGAATTTTGTAACGATTTTTACAGTAATGATGAGCTTTATTTTACTGTAGGTTGATTATGCGGTATGTTACTGTATTTTTAAGTTGCATTGTGAAAATTACCGTATATTTTACAGTACAGATACAATACTGTAAAGACACAGAGCAAGATAAATGGTGCTGTAAATGTAAATACAGTATTCCTGTAATTGATTTACAGTAAGTTACCGGTGAACGGCTGCCAGTAAGTTACTGTAGATTCTACGGTAAAGAATTGTTAACAGTGTACAGGAGCTCAGAGGGAAGGAATAATAAAGCCGATAAACACACACACACACACACATACGTACACACGGAATCAGTGCAAAACACTGACAGGGTTATTCAGTCACCGACAACATGTATTGAGTTTGTTTTGCTTTCCGTTGATGAACCATACAAGTTACGTAAAAAACAATCCAGGATATGCAAAAACTAGCAAACGTGGTAGCGACGCTCCTTCCAGAGATGCAAAAGATGGACGATTAAGATATTTCAAAGAGCTTTGGTCGAAAAAAGAAACTGCATAAATGAATATCAAGGGCAGGGAAGCACCTTCAGAGAAGCCGCAGCATCGCGTTTCATGTGTCCTATTGCTACTCAGAATGATACGGATATAGCGGGAGAGAGAGCGATGGCCGGAGTGTTTGATTACCCAAACGCAGTACTGTTAAACATCTGTAAACCACAGGAGATATTTGCTGAATGTGGGTGGGGGTGTTTCTGTGGTTTGTACTGGGAGGAAAACATCCTGCGTCTCGCTCTAGTCCTCGTCGAAATGACTGCAGCAGAGGGTCCACGATGCCAGCCGGTGTTATGAGCGCTGAAATGGGGATAGACGGGTCGGCCGTCACGTGTACGGCGAGGGGATGAAATATCTGCCCGGCGAGCCTCTGTGTGCAAGGGTTTGGTCACGAGGAGCCGTCAAAACTGTGGAGACAGAATGTTGAGAGAAAAGCAGTGAGAATATAAAGCAGTAACAATATGAAGGGTGACATTTAAAGATCTCATGCAATCAGGATTGGAACGCTGCATCAATTATGTTGGGTTACATAATTATAGTAATACTATAGTAATTTATAGTAAATACTACAGGGCTTTTTGAACCTGTGATGGATATGTTTAATACTGATGATCATATAAAGTAAACAATTTACCATAACAAGTGTATAATATACAGTAGCAATACAAATCGTGACAATTTAAAGATCTCATGAAGTCAGAATTGGAATGTTGCATCAGTTATGTCAGGGTTACAAACTTATAGTAATACTATAGTAATATATGGTAAATAATACAATGCTTTTTAAACCATAATTGTATAATTCATTTTAAGCGATGAGAATGTAAAGCAATAAGACTCATGACAATTTAAAGATCTCATGCAATCAGAATTGAAGTGTTGCAACATTTATGCTGGTTTACATACTTATAGTAATACTATAGTAATTTATAGTAAATACTACAGTGCTTTTTGAACCTGGAAATGTTTAATATTGATGATCATATGAAATGAATATTTAGCCATAACAAACCATATGTATATAGCAATACAAATTGTGACAATTTAAAGATCTCATGCAATTAAAATTGGAATGTTGCATCAATTGTGTACTTATAGTAATACTATAGTAATTTATACTAAATAGTACAATGCTTTTTAAACCATAAGTGTATTATTTATTTTAAGTGATGAGAATATAAAGCAATAAGACTCATGAGAATTTAAAGATCTTGTGCGATCAGAATTGAAATGATGCATCAATTATGTTGAGTTAAATACTAATAGTATTACTATAGTAATTTATAGTAAATACAAAAGAAATTATAAACTATATGTGTGTTAAGCGGTGAATAGATAAGGCAATAAGATTCATGACAATTTAAAGATCTCATGTAGTCAGAATTGGAATGTTGCAACGTTTATGTTGGTTTACATACCTGCTGTATAGTAATACTATAGTTATTTATAGTAAATACTACAGTTTTTTTTAACCTGTGATGTAAATGTTTAATATTGATGATCATATGAAGTAAAAAATTTACCATAACAAACCATAAGTTTACAATATAGCAATACAAATCGTGACAATTTAAAGATCCCATGTGAATCAGAATTGGAATGTTGCATCCATCGTTAGCCAACTAAGGTCGCAAGTTCCATCATTACAAACATAGTTCGTTGATTTGGTGTTTACCAAATCCATCGTTCCAACAAACATTCGCAAACTGAGTTGCAAACTTATACACTTGCAACTACACCTCAATAGAGCTGTAGTTAGAAGCATAGTTCATGGCTGTTCCATTCCCAGTTATCCCCATATGCCCTATTCATTTCGAACATTCCACTATTTAAATTTAGAATGATAAAAAAATACATTAAAGCCATCTCTCTTACGTGTAACTTGCTTTCAAAGTATTTTTACAGTTCAGGATTAGCGATCTTCATATTGACAATTGCGTAGTGCACTTTGAAAACATTTATGCCATTTTGAATGCAGCCGTGGCTCCTGACGAAGGCCATCATTGACGTTTTACGTTACAACTAAGCAATGGATTTGCAACAAAGAAACTACAGTTTTGGGAAACACTCGTCACTATTGTTCTTTTCTCAAATGATCATACCTGTCAACCCTCCGGTTTTTCCAGGGATTCTCCCGTATTTTACAGCTCTGTCCCGCTACCATCCCGTAAAGGTATTTTCCCAAATTTCTCCTGTATTTTCAGTCTTTCTACGAAGGGTGGCAATAAACATTAAAGAGCCGATCCTCCCTATACGTAACCCATACTGCCAAACCAGCAGGGGCTGCCCCTTGCTCTTAAATGTGAGTCCGTTCTGTGTCCGTTTCGGTTTATTTGGGCATGAAACACTTTGAAATAAACATCAAAACGGCGGGATTCCCTTTCCTTTTCATTACAGGTGCCGTCACTCCTCCTATGCAACCCACAAAACGGTCATAGAGCTGTGCGTGACCCAGCTGACGTGCTCCATAGTGATAAAGAGACGCTGTTTCCCAAACGGATTCTGTATACGGGATTTGAAGCGGAGCAAAAGTCTGTGTTTTGGGTGCGTGTTTGAACAGACATATAAACATAATAATAACATCTAAAGATGTCGATCTTAGTGGGGTTTTTTTCCAAACACAACTAATTTGTCCTAAATGAGCATAAAATGTTAAGACAGCAATCGAATGCTTTCATTATAACGTTATTATGATGTATTTTAAAGTGACACAACGTAATCAAACGAAAAAGTCATAATAAATTAGATTAATTCGTTGCTCTTAATCAGAATGTGTAAGTTATACAGTGAAGAAAAGGTTAATGAGATTTGATAATTCTATTTCTTTTTTTAATGTTAATTATCTGAACATTTTTTAAAGAGCCCATATTATGGATTTTTGAAAATGACCTTCCATGCAGTGTGTAACACAGCTCTAAGTAAAGTGAAATGTCCAGCTGAGGCTTAAATCTGAAAGTGCAAAGTGTTTAAAACTATTGATTCATCTATAAAAGAGTCGACTCATTGTTGTTTAAATAAATCGTTATTAGAACGAGTCTTTAGCCATTTCGGCTTGACGTCAACGCGAAACATAAGCCATGCCCACTAGTTGCGCGCGCAGACCCCGGGAAAATTTAACTCCCCGGCCCCGCCCACAGACAGGAAGGAAAAGTGGAAGACAACAAGCACTGTATTGCAGTAAGTGTTGTAGCATAACCAGCGGGACAGCAGTGACATGTGATCTGAGTAATATCTAAGTAAATCTTTATTCTGTTTGATGGCAGTATAAAGATTTAGAGAGAAGTTATTGACAGCTTTTGTAGTATTGGTTTTCGCGTTTTGCTCTTTGTAGATGGTCCCTAAGGATCGGTCTCTGCCGCCTGCGCACAGAGTTTAATATAATGCGTCCAGCGCGTAGGAAAGCAAATTTTTAGGAAAATAAGGTTGTAGGTGATTGTATACATTGCGACAGTTGAAAAGAGGTGCTTTTTGTGTAGGAACAATGTTTCGGTCATGAGTTATTGATTCGGAAAACACGAATCTGCATATCTGTTTCTAACTTTACTGAAATCATCGGTATTCCGGTTAAATCATGTCCCGTAGACGCTATGCTCTGAAGTGCGAGGGAAAAGCTGTGTTATTTTCCCTACCTGAAAACCTCTTTTCCCTACCTGGAAACCTCTTTTCCCTACATGGAAACCTCTTTTCCCTACCTGGAGAGGTTGAGGTTTATTTTTGATAAAATACCTGAGAATTATAGCCCCAACATGGTGCTGTGTTCGTGTCATTTCTCTGAAGAGAGCTACATCAATCTATACGCTTACAACGCGGGATTTGTTGCACGGTTGTTGTTAAAGGATGGATCAATACCCAGTTTATTTGGACCAGCATGTTCTTCCAGTCGTGTGGACTGTAACAAGGTAAATATGGATGTAGTTGCCTGTATTGTGTTTGCTCCGTGCAGCATGTAGCGGTAGCCATTTAGCTTACTGCCGAATGTAACTATTTGTTGGCTTACAATAGTCCATGAAGTGTTCATTATTACTGAATGTTTGTTGTTATGATGAAGAATATAGCAATAAGCTGTTGTACAACCGCAGTGATTTGTTTTCCATATGTTCTGGCATTGGGCTGCTGACACGTAAAGGATGTGACGTGGTGACGTGACGTGGTAGCGTCACGGAAAGGAGGTGCTTGGGGAAAAAGACTCGCTCAGACGATTCATATGGGAGTCGGTGGGAAAATGAGGTAAAAATAAATAGATATTATAAGACATCGAAAGTGTTTTTTAACCTTGCATACATATCATCTTGTTGTTTGGGACTTCAAAAAGTGAAATTTAACCGTTTTCATCCCAACATATGGGCTCTTTAATTTCATTTTTATTCTTATTTTCACATCCCAATGTTGACAGGTATGAATGATGCATCTTACGATAGTGAAGTTACTGAACTTATGATAGTTCAGTCGTGAGTTACACTGTTGATTGGGAAACGCACTTCTAGTCGACTGATTTCAATAGTCCTCTGTAAATGTGTCATCATTCACTAACCTCTGTTTTGTTCCAACCCTGTATTATTTTCTTTCTGTGAAGCAAAACAACAAAAAAGAGAGATCTTCAGGAATGCTTTGTAATTGGTTAAAGTATCATACTGTATATGGTGATACTGTCAAGCTCCAAAATACACAAAAGGGCATCATGAATGTAGCCCGTATGTCTTGTGCACTATATTTGAAGTCTTTTAAAATAATATCCGCTCACCTCAGCCATGCTCTTTTGACTTTGACTTCGAATGCAAGCCTAAATATGACTTGAGAATTTCAGAAAAGGAGGAGATTTGAGAGCTTGACAGTATTTTAGTTTTTATTGTTTTACAGAGGGAAGAACATAGTACAGGGGCCTGAAGATGAAGGTGAGTAAATGATGACAACATTCTGCACAAAATGACAACTATGGCTGCGCTCACAAAAGGATTACACACATCATCATCGTTTATATATGGATGATGCTGCCTTTTATTTACCACAAACAACAAGGAATCGGAGGGAAGGGGAAAAAATCAGCATTCAAATCAGAAATCTGGATATGGTGAGTAATCTCTAAGGATAAACGTTCACCTTTAAGCTATAAAATATTAGCAAAGCCATTTTATGCCCCTGCCGGGCAGCTTTACGAGATCATACGTGGACAGGGTCACCTCTGCCAATGTATTCATACACATATGGAGGCATACAGTACATGCATGGAGCAGTGTGTGTTCTGTTTTAAACTACAGTAAGCTGTAAGCTCATTATACTGTATATGTACTGTCTGCATTGGCAACTCCTTTCTATGAGAGCTTTAAACCTGTAATTAAAAACTCAAAAGGCAACACAGACTCAATAGATATACATGAATCTGCCTACATTTTGGTGGTACTGCCAAAAACGTACTTAAATGTTTCCAGTTTCTACACTGAGAAAAAATGATTCATTGGATTTACTAATTTGTTTTGGGGTAACTGGTTATAAACTATTCATATGGGCTGAATTTAACCGAACCAATTAAGTTTAGTAATGCTCAACTTAATTTGTTTGTATATCATTTTTTGGATCTATGGTAACCAAAACCTTTTGTTGCTTTTGTCACTAATGATATTTACAGGGACATATTATTGATGAATAAATATTTTTGTGCCATTCTTTTAACAGCAAATATACACTATAACATATACAAATATATGTCTATAATTTCATAGTCTAATTTGTTTGCCTCACCAATCTATCTCCATATTGGCAACTTTTCTGGTGTAGTCAGTTTGCTCATCGCACGCTTTCATACCTGTCAACCCTCCCGTATTTTCTGGGATTCTCCCGTATTTTACAGTTCTATCCCGCTATCATCCTGTAAAGATATTTTACTGTATTTCTCCCGTATTTTCAGTCGTTCTCCGATGGGTGTCAATAAACATTAAAGAGCCGATCCTCCCTATACGCAACCCATAGCGCCGAACCACCAGGGGCCGCCCATTGCTCTTAAATGTGAGTCTGTTCTGTGCTTTCGTTTTATTTAGGCATGAAACACTCTGAAATAAACATCAAAACGGTGGGATTCCCCTTCCTTTTCATTACAGGTGCCATCGCTCCTCCTATGCAATCCTCAAAACAGTCATAAAGCGGTGCGTGACTCAGCTGACGCGCTCCATAGTGATAAATAGGCGCTCTTTCCTAAACGGATTCTGTATGCACTTGATTAGAAGCAGAGCGAAAGTGGATACTGGGTTTTGGGTACGTGTTTGAACACACATATACACATAATTAATAATAAAAACATCTAAAGAAGATGATATTGATGTTTTTTTTTTTTCAAACACAACTAGTTTGGTCCTAAATGAGCATAATACATTAGGAAAGCAATCGAATGCTTTCATTATAACATTAGATGTGTGCTTTTTTTAAAGTGACACCTCTGTTATTCAACATAATAAAACAAAAAAATTAAATAAATGAGATTCATTCACTGCTCTTTATCCAGAATGTGTAAGTTATGCAGTGAAGAAAAGATTAATGAGATTTGATAACTTGATTTTATTTCTTTATTATAGCTCATTTTAATAAGCTAAACTGTTTGCTCATGTATTCTATCAAATTTTCTTTTGTAAATAATAATATTAAAAAGTATTACTGACTGTTTGGCTGTTTATTTACATTGAAACAGCTCCAGAATAACATATTTAATATGGGGGGGGGTGTCTCCTTATTTTCACATCCCAATGTTGACAGGTATGCCCTTTGTAAAGCGATGTTGTTCTTGATGTTGAACTCAGTTGACTAGAAGTGCATTTCCCAATCAACAATGTAACTCACGACTGAACTATCATAGTAAGATGTATCATTCATACCTGTCAACATTGGGATGTGAAGATAAGAATTAAATAAAATAAAAAATTGTTCAGATAATTCACATTAAAAAAAGAAATAGAATTATCAAATCTCATTAACCTTTTCTTCACTGTATAGCGTACACATTCTGATTAAGAGCAACGAATTAATCTCATTTATTATGATTTTTTCGTTTGATTACGTTGTGTCACTTTAAAATACATCATAATAACGTTATAATGAAAGCATTCAATTGCTTTCCTAACGATGTTGTTCTTTGTAAAGCGATGTTGTTCTTGTGATGCAGACAACCCAAGCTCACTCTGAAAACGTACCACTGTATGCATTTCTGGAGAGTGCCAAATATATCCCAGGAGGTACATTTTTTTGCAGTTGTTTTCACGAATCCACTATCCACAATAGTGTTTTCAAAAGCTGTAGACTGACTGACTGACTGACTGATTCCCTCACACACCACCTTCCCAAAACCCAACC
>CAIGQQ010038854.1:6121313-6165127 GCA_903798035.1 Danio albolineatus | reverse complement strand
CCCTCACACACCACCTTCCCAAAACCCAACCAACAGTGTTTTCAAAACCACCGACTGACCCAGAAAAAGAAAAGCCGTGTTGACTGCCAGATTTTTACCACGTTTTCAGATCTTACCACTTTCTCACCGTTATTTACTAGTTTATTTAATTTTTTGCCTTTTGTTTTTCTTTTACCTGCTTCTGGAACTGTTCTTAATCAGACTCGAACCCCGTCGTTGTGGTCAACATCGCTCTGCGTCTCAAGTCTGCCTACATACATGGTGAGCTATTGGGCAAACTGGTAACAGCAGAAAAGCCGTCCACATGGAGATATGCGGTCAGCTGGTAGCGCAAAAAGAAACTGAAGCCGTCGGCGGCGTCATACCACCCCATAGGATTCGTTTTAAAAATGAAATGCAGCCATGCGCAGCTCTGGCTCCAGAAACATATACGGGGTACGTGTTCACAATGAGCCTGTTTCGCAACATGATACTCTAATAAGCACTAAGAGAATGACAATTTGAGCGTTTTTAATATCTCTCTGTCTTTATTTCTTCTGACACCCTACTATTTCAAATCGACACTTCAGCATTTAGTGGAAATCTGACTGAGCTTGTTGCTTCAGTAATAGATGTGTTTGCAATGCAGCCTTGGACTTTGGTCAAACTAAGGTTTCATACAAGGCAGCATATTTTAGCAGCCTACTGTTCTGGAATAGCCTTGGCATCAGGAGCACACGAGTGATGCCTAAAAATGCTGTCTACAAAGGCAGCTCACTGGGGTTTGGAACAGAGCCGAAGACACTCACCTGTCCCAGAGCTTCACGTTCCTGCAGTTGTTGCTGCAACATCCTGCTGATATCAAAGCTGCGAAGATTAAAACAAAACAAAAAAAGTGTTTCATAAGTTCTATTACACAACAGTCATGTCTGGATATACAAGGCCCAATTCTTCCTCAGATCATTTTTTTTTTTTAAATGTCAGCAAGAACATTTTTGACTGTGTGAATCCAGTTAGAAGTTATTAAACAATGCTTTTGTTTATTTGTTTGTTTCAGATGCAACACTGTTAGCATTTATTTATTGATGCATTGAAAATTTATTGATTTTACCTCTGTAATCAACATTCTGTTAGGTTATTTTATAATATTCCAGCTTTTTTGGTCCAGTTGCATCATTTGCAGTGTTTCATGGGATGAAACTTTCATATAACGTTTACTTATTTCATAAGCTTACTTTTGTGTGCTGTGATACATCTGGGAGATTGTTAAGGGTTTTATGGTTGTTAATTTAATAAGAAATGTCAATATTTGTTTTACAGAGAGAAATATTTTCTTGTTTTACTTTACATGTTAATAATAGAATTTGTCATTTTAAAAAAAGTACCCAGCAGGGACACAATGTCATTCATTCATTCATTTTCTTTTTGGCTTAGTCCCTTTATTAATCTGGGGACGCCACAGCAGAATGAACTGCCAACTAATCCAGCATTTGTTTTACACAGCGGATGCCCTTCCAGCTGCAACCCATCTCTGGGAAACATCCATACACACTCAATCACACTCTTACACTACGGACAATTTAGCTTACCCAATTCCCCTATAGCGCATGACTTTGGACTTGTGGGGAAAACAGGAGCACCTGGAGGAAACCCACACCAACATGGGGAGAACGTGCAAACTCCACACAGACTGACCCAGCTGAGGCTCGAACCAACGACCTTCTTGCTGTGAGGCAAATGTGCTACCCACTACACCACCGTAGCGCCCATGGACACATGTCATAAGACATTAATATTAGGTTAGATTTAGGTCATGACATCAAGTGACCAAAATTCAGCATCTAACCAGCGTCTAAGGACAATTTTGATGTCCAATAACGACTTCGTGTTGGAAAGTAACCATTATCCAACATGGACGTTTTGCAGTATTGACGTCAAATATGGCAACCAAAACCCAATGTCCGATAGACATCATAGTGGTAACGTTCACACAATGACAAGCTTTAACAACATTAGATTTGGTTGATTTTAGGGTGGACATTGACGTTGGCCTGACGTTGGGTTCTGACATCAAACCAACCGTTCTGACGCCAATCTGACGTCATGTTGATGTCCTGTGCCTGCTGGATAGTAGCATTATCACTTTTCACACTAGTCATGTTCAAAATTACCCCACTCATATAATTAAATTAGTTTTTTTTTATTTAAATTAGTTTATGTATTTATGAAAAGGAAAAAATGATTACAAACATGCTTACAAAAAAATGAATGTGAAATACTTCCAGAATAAAAGCCAGTGAAAAAGTAGGTGATACTGTTTATAATTATCATTCATTCGTTCATTCATTCATTTTCCTTTCAGCTTAAGGCTGGTTTATACTTCTGCATCGAGTGATCGGTTTGACCCACGACACATGTCTTGTGTGTAGCCGTACATTTATACTTCTGCATGCTGTTTGTGTTGCTCTGCAATAACACTTCCGAAACACTAGCAAGCAGTAGGTTTTTATGGTCCTCTATATTGAGTTTCTTCAAGGGTGTTGTTTTTTCTGAACACTACCTTAATGTACAAGTAGCTAAAACTCGCTTGTTCTGAGACGAAAACCTGCAGACATGCAACAACTTTAATATTAAGGTAAACACAAAACAACTGTTTCCACCTGGAGCTCCTTTACGGGACTCGACATTTGTAAAATCTTGCTCCAACGGGTTTGCATGGCTCTCACCCCGCCCACACTCGTCAGGGCTGCCAAGCCGACCAATCACAGAGCTTGCTCTACGCATCGTTGCGATGTGACAGGGGTATGCAGCTGCGCCAGACCATACGGATGCGATTGATGCAGAAGTATAAATCAGCCTTTAGACCCTTTATTAATCAGGGGTCACCACAGCAGAATGAACCGCCAACTTATCCAGCATATGTTTTATGCAGCGGATGCCCTTATAGCCACAACCCAACATCGGGAAACAGCCATACACTCTTGCATTCACACACATACACTACGGCCAATTTAGTTTATTCAATTCACCTATACCACATGTCTTTGGACTGTGGGGGAAACCAGAGCAAACCAGGAAACCCACACCAACACTGGAAGAACATGCAAACTCCACACAGAAATGCCAACTTACCCAGCCATCACTTGTTTTTTTCCTATTGTTTTTCTGAATACTAAATATCTATAAGGAAATTTATTCAGAATATTTCCCCAAAATATACCAGTAGCTGATTGCTGTTGTGCTAATGATGCTTTATAACAGCTCATAGCCTTAAAATAGCATTGTTGTTTGAACCCTCCATTAAAACAATCTTCAACCGCAGCAGACCTTGAACGTAAAGCTTTAGTATATGTCTCCGGTCAGCAGTGGTGTTGGTAAACTGTGATGTGGTTCGTGCACATTACAGGGAAGCCCGAGACTGAGGGTGGTCTGTAGGAAATAAGAGGCTGCTGACATTATTTGCTGCCCTCACAGTGCCTGAGCAACTATTTTCTCTTTTTAAGGTTTACTGGCACACTGGAGACCACAGGCAAACCCTCCTGTTTACCTGCTTTATAGAGCCTGGCGACAACATTCTCTCCTGCATGCCTGCCCAGACTAATCCAACTGTGAATCTGTCTGCTTTTCCCATATGCCACC
The DNA here is from genome assembly GCA_903798035.1 of Danio albolineatus. NCBI lineage: Eukaryota > Metazoa > Chordata > Actinopteri > Cypriniformes > Danionidae > Danio > Danio albolineatus. The sequence continues at coordinate 6,161,509 of CAIGQQ010038854.1, read as the reverse complement.
CCATCATGCGCACACACACACACGCACACACATAGTGACAGGCCTCTGGGCTGAGAAAGCTCCCACTGTGGAGACTGTAATATGAAAGAGTAACAACAAACAGTCTGATAATATTCACCAGCAGCAATATCTAGAAGACTGAAAGGGGTATGTGAGGTTTTATGGGGAAAAATGTGAACCTATTATGCCCCTTTTCATAGGATGCTAAATTAATCTCATGGTGTTCCCAGAATGAGTTTATGACATCTCAGCTCAAAATAACCCACAGATAATTTACTAAAGCTTGTCAAATTTGCCCTTTTTTGGGTGTGAGCAAAAAAACACATCGTTTTTGCGTGTACCCCTTTAAATGCAAATGAGCTGCTGTTTTAATTAGAATAAGGCGGGGCTTTTACACGCTATTCTGACTCAAAATAGCAAAATGTAATCAGACAATAGCTGAATAGCAAAAATATGAAAATAGTTGTTCTGGATATAAAGTTAAAGCATGAAGCATTGGTTTGACCAATCCTTCAGAGACGGCGTTAAATTGATTACGTACTTTATTGTACAGCTTATAATACACTTTACCAACATTCTTTAGAATATTTTCTTCAAAATTCAAAGCTCGAATTCAAACGCAGTGCACTATTATATTAATCTAAAGCAGTAATCTGTGATTAAAACTATTATTTTTATGTTTGATTATTTAATTGCCTTATTTAATTGTTTATTTATTTTGATTGAGTGCTTCTATATACAGTTGAAGTCGAAATGTTTCGCCCTCCTGTGAATTTTGTTTTCTTTTTCAAATATTTCCCAAATGATGTTTAACAGAGCAAGGGGTTTTTCACAGTATTTCCTATAATATTTTTTCTTCTGGAGACAGTCTTATTCGTTTTATTTTGGCTAGAATGAAAGCAGTTTTTAATTTTTTTATTTATTTTAAGGTCAATATTATTAGCCCCCTAAAGGAATATTCTTTGTGTGATTGTCAATAATGATTGTCTACAGAACAAACCATAGTTATACAAAGGCTTGCCTAAATACCCTAACTGGCCTACTTAACCCAGTTAAGTGTCACTGAATACTAGTATCTTGAAAAATATCTAGTATAATATTATGTGGAGTTTATATTATGCACTTCAATCACCGTCTGGTTGGGCTCAGCTGCCAAAACCGGCCTCCGTAGACTACAGCGAATAGTCTGGACTGCTGAACGAATCACTGGCACTACCCTTCCTACACTTCAAGAACTGTACTCTTCCAGAGTGAGTAAAAGGGCTCGCAAAATCACCCTGGACGCCTCGCACCCAGCACACTTCCTGTTTGAACTGTAAGCGCTACAGAGCACCAAGCACAAAAACTGCCAGACACAGGAAACTTTCTTTCCTCAGGCCATCTACCTCATGAACAGTTAAATATTTTTCCTATTGTGCAATAAACGTGCAATACTTTCTTACTACTTGTACACAGCACCTTATAACCTGTATATTTATAACAAAACTGTACATACATTTTAACATCTGTTACGTCCTGAGACGTATATTTTGGTGTGCATAAAGTGCTTTGTGTTTTTCCTCTCTCTCTCTCTCTGTGTGTGTGTGTGTCTCTCACTCTCTCTGCAGGTAACTGTGTCCACCTGGCAGTGATCATTGGATCTTTCCAGTGATTGGCTGTTGGGAGAGGAGAGAGAGTATTTAATCTGAGCTGCACTTCAAACCAGTGTTGGTGGTGGCTGGACTGTGCAGCGGCTGAGCTCTTCTCAACATACAGATTTGTTGATTGCTAGATCTTTTAGGATTTGATGTAGCTATTGTGTGCTAAAGCTATTAAAGTCAGATTCCTGTTGAGTGATCTTTTTGTTAACATCTAATAATTCACCCAAAGAGAAGTGAGTCTAGTTGTTTGTTTATCTTTATTTTGTTTATTTTGAAGGTTAAGTAGGAAGGTGGGTGCCATTTTGTTTTGAATCAGTTTTCTCCTGTTTATGTTAGGAAAGGAATTAGTTTGTTGATTGTATTTTTTTTTTTTTTTTTTTTTTTTTTTCTCTTTTTATTTCAATTTAGTAAGATCTTATATTAGGAGTTGGCTTGATTTTTGTTTGTTGTTTTGGCCTTGCCCCCTTCTGAATTAATACCCTGTTTTCTTTGTTATATTTTTCATATGTAAACTTTTTTTTTTTTTTCTTGATTTTGATCTTGTGTTAAGGTTTGAGTCATTCTGTTTGAGGAGATGAGTTCTCGCTCTCTTTCCAGCCCTTGCACATCACCCATAGCCAACCATTTATTTTCTGTTGCGGTCGTCTCCCTAGACTTAAAAAGATCGTAACACATCCAGATCTCGTTGGACTGACTGCATCTTTGTTAAATGTCTATCGTCTTTTTTCATATTTATTTTGTGTTGTTACTTGTCACTTTATGTACACTGAAAGCTTCTGTAGACAAAGCAAATTCCTCGTGTGTGTGTGTGTGTGTGTGTGTGTGTGTGTGAAGCACACTTTGCAATAAAACTGATTCTGATGTAATATAGTATAAAATTATTTGAAGCAGTAGGTTGTGCTGTCGCCTCCCAGCAAGAAGGTCGCTGGTTCGAGCCTCGGCTGGGTCAGTTGGCGTTTCTATGTGGAGTTTGCATGTTCTCCCCGCGTTCGTGTGGGTTTCCTTTGGGTGCTCCGGTTTCCCTCACAGTCCAAAGACATGCGGTACAGGTTAATTGGGTTGGCTAAATTGTCTGTAGCGTATGAGTGTTTATGGACGTTTCCCACAGATGGGTTGCAGCTGCGTAAAACATATGGATAAGTTGGTGGTTCATTCCACTGTGGGGACCCCAGATTAATAAAGGGACTAAGCCGAAATGAATGAATAATATTGTAATGTCATCATGGCAAAGATAAATGAAATCAGTTATTTACTAATATTAGTAATTAAAACTATTATGTTTAGTAATGTGTTGACAAAACCTCCCCCTTGTTAAACAGAAATAAAATATAAAAGATTTCAAATTTAACAGTAGGGCTAATAATTCTGACTTCAGCTGTATATAATGCATATAAAACTGGTTTATAATCTAATCATGTCATAATTAAATCGAAATGTGAACTGAAGATTCGTTCTCCCACTGCTCTCTACGGTGAGTTCAACCTGACATGCAACTTCAATGAACCCACCCTCTCATTGGCAGGCTAATCGGATGTTAGCCGGCTTTCCAGCACTCTGACTGTTCGAAGTCATTCGATATTCATTCAGATAGACTGACGGCACATCCATTCTGTCTGAGCTGACCTCCATTAAGCCGGCATCAATAGCGTTCCATGTTTCATTCAGCACTTCTTCTCTTTTTTTTTCATCTCGTTATCATATTTGCTTCAGGCGTGCATACGCAGTTGGCCATTAAAGATTCATGCCAGTCTGTGGACTTCTAAGAAACACTTTAGGAGGCTTCAGCAGATGTCCTGCCTCGTTTATCTGCCAACATTCACAAGGATAAAGCGTGAAACTGCGCAGGAACAACCACGGACTGAACTAAAAACCAATGTCCAAGAGAGAGAGAGAGAGAAAGAGGGAAACAGGCCCAGCGCTCTGATCAAACAGCAGATAATAAGAACGGCAAAGAGCTTTAGGAATCTGCTCCACAAATGCTCAAAGGATGAACGTGGATAAGCATCCAATCAATATTTGGCGATAAAACAAATAAAAAAAGCAAGGATTTCCTGTATCACGCAACCGAGGGTGGAGATTTCGTTAGACAGGAGTATAGATGCATCTCACAAAGAGGCTCTGCGGACATTAAAGTCAGCTTCAAATTAAAGCTCGTGCTTTGTATGTGCTGTATGCATCTTGAGATTATGGATGGGAATCTTTAGGGACGTCTGATTCTGAGAGTCACGATTTGATTCCAAAATGATTCGTGATCTATATTTCTTTCCTTTTTCTTCAGCTGTGCAAATATATCTTAACAACTTTAAATTTGGATCAGAATTGATAGGTTCTATGCTTTTGTTTATGATCGGTATATAGGCATTACACTCAAATGATGTTTGTTGTTTAAAACCTATTTCAAGAGTTCACACTAAGCTGATGATTGATTATAAAGCTAGTTTGGCATGCTGTCCCGGGAGAGAACCCTGAGCTCATAAGATCCTCGAGCCCGGGGCTCCCTCCCAATTGCAGGGCGAGAGGAGAGTTTGGAGTAGAATTTAACATGATGGTTAAGGGCCGAGAGGGAATTTGGCCAGGACACCGGGGTTACACCCCTATTCTTTACGAGAAGGGATTTTTAATGACCAAAGAGAGTCAAAACCTCGGTTTAACGTCTCATCCGAAAGACGGAGTTCTGCATTTTTCTCAGAAGAAAACTCAATAGAGGTATTTTAGGAATTTCCGAAACAGAGCTCACTGATGTTGAGAGCTTCACTGGGGTGACTTTGTGCTTATAAATTCGCAGATCTGTTTTATGCTCAAACAGCCATTTTAAACACTTAAAGATGTTTGAAGTTTAAAAAGCAAATTAGGAGGCCTTTAAGATTAGTTTGACCCTGTAGTTTTTAATTAAATGACTATAAGAAGATCTTAACTTCTCTCTTGCGATGCAGATTTCTGCTTAAACCCCCACTCTGTGCATTTTCTTTTCATTAATCCATTTCACTCAGTGTTACTTCACAATATGAAGGAAAAGATCTGTCGCTTTATTTCCATTTCAGAGCATTAAAGTAAAAAAGGACTATTTTTCCAATTCTATGAAACTCTAAACTAAAGTTTAAGTATTCATTTCAGTTAACCTTCCTTAAATTAATTTAAAAAGTAATATAATATAGCAACTAAAATTTGATTTAAATTTGCAATTTCACTGTAGCTGGTTTAGACTTTTCCAACCTCACGCTAATAAATCTAATTAATACTACCGTGTGAGGTTTTTTTTTGTATACATGACACATGAGGCTATCATTGCTCACAGTATGTAGCCATTTTATGTAAATATATGTAGCCACTTGCTGATATTAATATGGCCAACAAAGGTAAAATTCTGACAGCTTTATGATGTAAATCGCTCAGATCTTTAATATCAGCAGAAAATGCATTAGTTGTTACTCTGTATTGCCAAATAATATTAAAGTGAACAAAAACAAAAAAAAAACTGTTTCTAAAGCTTGAAGTGATATTTTAGTATAATTTTGAAACACACACACACACACACAGAGAGAGACATATCTATAGACAGACAGACAGACAGACAGATAGATAGATAGATAGATTCAGATGGTCCTGAAGCTCCAAACACAACACAACAAATATGCCTAACAGCAGGCAGCATCAGGACACGGATATGCTCATCCACAAAATTAAGCCCAATCAAATGATAAACGCACGCAAAGAAGAGTATCTGATTTACTGGAGTGAAGCAGCAGGAAAACAGAGTAACCTTCAGTGTTATTTAGACTTAAACAGAGATTATACCACAGCAGCATATCTGAGTGCAGTAAAGGACAGTAAATTAAGAACAACAATGACCAAATACAGACTGAGTGCTCACAGTCTGACTGTAGAGACGGGCCGATACAGGCAGAACTGGCAACCCAGAGAGAGCCGCATCTGCCCACACTGTGCCCAGGCAGAGGTGGAGACGGAGGAACATTTTTTCACCCGCTGCACAAACTATGAGCACATCCGAGAAATATTCTACCCCAAACTACTAAGCATTTATCCACAATTCACGGAGCTAGACAATAAAACACAGCTTCAGTATTTACTGGGGGAAAAAACTGACTGTATCATTCTAGCGGCACAATACATTAATGCCTGTCACAAAAAGAGAGAGGAGACCAATAAAAACATCAGTGATGCGCTTGCAAACACACAAACACACACACACACACATCTAATTGATTATAATTGAATCATTGTAAATATCCTGATTATTACTGTTTTCATTTTTTTTATAACTGTTTTATCCTAAAATGTTGATTGTTAAATGTACAGTTTTTTCTGATCTATTACTATTTTTATTGATACAAATGAATAATATGATATATATGAATGATATAATATATTGAATAATAATATTATATATTAAATAATATGATATATTGAATAATAATATGATACATATGAATTATATGACTTATTAAATAATAATATGATATACGGAATAATAATATGATACATATGAATGATATGACTTATTAAATAATTATATAATATACTGAATAATAATATGATATATTGGATAATAATATATGTATATATCTTTTTTTTCTTCTACTATTTACTGTGTTTTTTTTTTTATTATTACATATGCATGTTCTTTTATTTTTGTAAACTTTATAACTGCTTTGGCAATACATTTGTAATAATTGTCATGCCAATAAAGCAACTATTGAATTGAATTGAATTGAATTGATAGATAGATAGACAGACAGACAGGCCGACAGATAGATAGATAGATAGATAGATAGATAGATAGATAGATAGATAGGCGGATGGATGAATGGATGGATGGAAGGAAGGAAGGAAGGAAGGAAGGAAGGAAGGAAGGAAGGAAGGAAGGAAGTGTTGGTCTTGTGATTTAACCAATATATTTTATCCTTGACTAAAGTTAAAAGTGGACACTTTTACAGGGAACAAAGCAGTTTACTTCCTAAAAATGGTCTTAACTCAACAGGTTTTCCAGCACAGTTCTGATCACGCTGAAAGACTCTTCTTTCATTTGGGTTATTGAATGTAAAACATGGCAAATCTCTTTCTGTATTCCGCCATTAGCATTAATAAACATTATATGAGGCTTTGCATTTCGATAATGCACTGAGTGTGCGTTTAGCTCTTGAGCTCGAATATTGAAAATGCATTGTGTGTGTTTTTAGAATGTCATGACTGCTAGCTTATAAAGTTCACTTTGCCCTGAAAGCTCATGGTATTTCTGCCATATGGGGTGACTTAGATCTATTAGATAGAGAGAGGTCTTGCAGAGGTCAAGATGTGCCATTTTTCATTTCGCACAAGTTCAAAACTTCCGTCAAGATGACTATCTCTTCCTCCTGTCTTCACAACACACACATGCACACACACAAACACACAGACTTATACATTTCCATCATCATAAAACAGGGATTACAGGAGAATGTCCTATATTTTCAGAGATCATGGAAAGGCTTAAGCTCTAACAGGGGGAGGAGACACAAAATTCTCTGACTGGTGCAAGAGCATCTACTTGCTCGGCTTTTGGATTTTTGGCCAATAGTAATTATATAAATGCGGTTATAAATAGACGGAGGGATCGTAAACTTCACTGTGATGTAAATTTCCACACTAACTACGAGCATTTCCTGATCACCGCTGTCACACAAGGACATCTGCTTGCGTGTATCAACTGTCATTTCATTATTCTAAGGTGTAAATCTAAGTAGGTTCGTAAATGCTTGTCTATAAAAACACAGATGTTGGTTTATAATTTTCACACATCTGCACTGCTAATGATCACAGTTGCAGATTCGGCATGTAAAATATAGCTTCCCCATTGCCCCAAATGTTTTTATAGGTGCAGTATGTAAGGTTGACACCCAGTGGTTGAACTAGGTATTGCACACGTGCTTGAAAACAAATGCAAGTGCAGGTTGCCAGATTGAAGACACCAACAGCAGTGTGCCTGACAGTCAAACATAAAGGCTGATATTAAACTGTGTTCTAAATAAAAGCAACGGCACATGATAGAAGGAACATTCTCCATATTAAAATGAGTTTTCATTCTAACCAGCGCCTCGAACTGATATATAACAAACGGCTTCTATTTCTAAGACAAGTTGGGAAAAGTCATTTCTGGAGAAGACAGAGATGATTTGCGGGAGGTTGCGGGAGATTTGCGACGTATGTGAAGACCAGGTGGGGACTGGGCAGAGTGTGCGGGAGCAAGGAGGGATGTGGTGGAGAGGGGTGCGCGACGTATTTGAGGAGCGGGAGGGAGACGCGCAATTTTCGGGAGATTATAAATTTTTGGGGGGCATCCGGGAGTCTCTATGCATTTGCGGGAGACTCAGGAACTTCCGGGAGACTTGGGATGTCTGATTTCTTGCAGCTTAACAACAGAAAACTATGACAATGATCACCTCAGGTACACCTCATGTGCTTTATTTAGTGTTAAATGCTAATGATGTGAGTTTGAATGCCATTTTACATGACATTTATTGCCATATACTGAAACCAACAGCAGATGGTTCACCTCAGATCTTGAAAATAAAATAAACCGTTTGAAATGGAACTTCAGTGCAAGCAAACACATATCAGTAATTCAGCATCTACATTTAATAATGTTAAAGAGGTTTAATATGTATTAAATAGATTATAAACCTCACCATTTCGTTGGGAGTGCAGTAAGTGCACTATTCTGTGCTTCTGAATGGCTGTATTTAAATTTCTATCATGTTTTATCTGGTGCAAATAGCCCAATTGCTCATCACGTAGCGTGTTGTTAGGACACGGGGTTACAATGTAACCTGCTCACCAAACGCTTATGTTTGTAATATTTATATTATTTGCTAATTAATAACCACCTCATGTGAAACTCTGAATCTGTGTCTCATTTCGGAGTCTGCTACCGTCCACTGGAGGTAACATTTTAGTCGTGGATGCATACTTAGATAGCCTTTCTGACTGAATGAATGACATATGTGGTTTTTCATTAGGGCAACCCGGGGTGCTGAAATATAAATGGCTAAATGAGCAGGTTAAATGACAAAAACAAAGACAGCGTTCTGGCACGTAACACACATTTTCAAATCAGAATATCTGACTTCAGTGTTGTTTTTCAGATATACAGGAATGTTCACTTAGCGTGTTTTTTTAAATATTTGCAAACCAAAACTTAATTTGAGCCGGATCTTGCAGGATCCTGTTCTGGGAAATGTCAGAAATTTGTGTTTTGTGTTCTGGTATTTATTTTAATGGATCCGGCATTAATTTGTGCATGGTGAATACCTGTGTGTGTGTGAGAGAGAGCGAGAGAGAGAAAGAGAACAAGAGAGAGAGAGAAACAAACACACACACACATCTAAATGATTATAACTGAATCATTGTAAATATCCTGATTATTACTGTTTTTATGTTTTTTTAATTGTTAAATTGTGTTTTCTGATCTATTAATATTTGTATTGATATAAATGAATAATATGATATATGAATGATATAATAATTGAATAATAATATGATATATATGAATGATATGACTTATTAAATAATAATATGATATACTGAATAATAATATGATATATTGGATAATAATATATGTATATATCTTTAATTTAGTTTTTCTTCTACTATTTACTGTGTTTGTTTGTTTTTTTATTACATATGTATGTTCTTTTATTTTTGTAAACTTTATAACTGCTTTGGCAATACATTTGTAATAATTGTCATGCCAATAAAGCAACTATTGAATTGAATTGAATTGAAATGAATTGAATTGAATTGAGAGAGAGAAAGAGAGAGAGAGAGAGAGAGAGAGAGCTAAAGAGAGAGCGAGTATGTGAATGAGTGCAAGCAGTCAAAGCAGGGTGAATCGGCTTTCAGCCACTACAACCCCCACTGCTGGAATCAGCTTCCAGAAATGATCAGATGTGCTCCAACATTAGGTACATTCAAATCATGACTGAAAACACATCTGTCTAGCGGTGCCTTTACGGAATGAGCACTGTGCTGTGTCTGACAGATCACACTATTATGTCTTTCTTTTCTTTTTTATTCTATTTATAACCTGTTTTAACACATTTTTACTCATTTTTATTATCTGTTTTTTTTTTCTTACTTGTCTAATTTATTCTTGTTTATGTAAATCACTTTGAATTTCCACTGTGTATGAAATGTGCTATATAAGTAAACTTGCCTTGCTTTGCCTTCTCATGCTTTGCATAGCCATACGCCGAAGCAAAATCAATGAATGAATGAGTTCAAGAGAATGAGATCAAGTCAAATAATTAAATTACTTACAGAGTATTTGAGTTACTTTTTAGACAATTTCAGTGATGTACTTGGTAATTAATTGTGTTTTTTGAAGTAACTTAGCCAACACGGCTGTAGGTGAAGTGAAACCTGTTAGGTGACCATTATTATTGCAGTCACATGCTGTGCAGGAACAAATATTGGGATGCAAAGCAGTATTTTTAGTGAAACTCACAATCCTCACACAAAGCCATGACTCAAGCGTCTGAGCTGAGCCCGCCGTGAAAATCCATTAGGGGCCCGTGACTAAGAGCTCACTGTAATATTCTTTCCCAGGGAAATAAAAATAATCACATATGGTGCACAGGGCAAGAATTAAAGGACATCTTCTCACTTGGCAGCTCCTGCTTTTGTTCATTTCATCTGCGTAAGCCATGACTCTGTGTAAATGTAAGCCTGTTACTCCGTATTGCGAGTTTGGGCAGCAGTTAAAGGGGGCAGTTTGGCAATTCCTTTATTAAACTAAATGAATTATTATTGATGAATTTAGCTAGCACGGTTGCCTCACAACAAGTAGGTTGCTGGTTCGAGTCCCAGGTGTGAAGTTTGCATGTTCTCCCTTTGTTCGAGTGGGTTTCCTCCGGGTGCTCCGATTTCTTCCACAAGTCCAAAGACATGTGGTATTGGTGAATTAGGTAAGCTAAATTGTCTGTAGTGTGTGAGTGAGAATGTATGGATGTTTCTCACTGATTGGTTGCAGCTGGAAGGGCATCCGCTGCATAAAACTCATGCTGGATAAGTTGGCGGTTCATTCTGCTGTGGCGACCCCAGATTAATAAAGGGACTAAGCCGAAAGGAAAATGAATGAATGATTATTTATATTATTGCAGGTGTTAAAGCATGTAAACTTTACTCCCTTCGGGTTATTTTCTGATTTATCCAGGGTCACCACAGCGGAGTGAACTGCCAATTATTCTGGCAATTTAAAAACTAAAATCTAACCATCAACTATAGAGTTATTTCTAAAAGAGTACAGTCTAAACATTACTGAAATATAAATAAAATACATTTTCACTACACAGGAATTGTGAGTGTTAAAAAACTGAAGTACAGCCTTTGGTATACAATAATTTTGTCTAAAATAAAATAATAATAATAAAAAAATAAAATAAAATAAAATAGTTATGTTACAGCAGTTCTTACTTTCCTTCGGCCTATTCCCTGCTTTATCAGGGGTCAGCACAGTGGAATGAACCGCCAACTACTCTGGCATATGAATAAAACAGAATTTAAAAACTAAAATATAACCATCACTTTACGGTTATTTCTTTAAGAGTATAGTCTAAACATTACTGAAATATAAATCAAAAAACTTAAATAATTAAATAAATAAGTAAACAAGTAAAGAAATAAAACATACATTAAAAAAATTGTAATATAATTTTCACTCGACAGGGATCAAGTTTGAATCTAAAAAAAAAAAATAAAAATTAAAAAATAGTACAGCCTTTGGTATACAATAATTTTGTACGAATAAAAATGTTATAATAAAATAAAAATAAAATTAAATAAAATTAAATTAAATTAAATTAAATTAAATTAAAATTAAATTAAATTAACTTATCACTATAGAATTATTCCTTAAGGAGTATAGTCTAAACATTATTGAAATCTGAATAAAATAACTTAAATAATTGAATAAAAAAACTTAAATAAGGAAAATAACTGAAAAAAATTTAATTTTCACTAAAGAGGGATCACATGTGTGAATGTTTGAATAAAAGTGTTATAATAAAATAAAAATGTTATTAAAAATAATAATAAAATAAAATAAAATAGTTCAGCCTGTCACCTGTAAGACAGTGTGTTAGATAGTGGAAGTGGGGGAAAGGTCTCTGTCTACTGTATTTGTGGAGGTAAACAGTGAGCAGCCTGTCAGCTTCAAAGCTAAATATAGAGCCAGAGTCAGAGGGGGGTTTTTCCCAAGGTCACAGAGGAGCAACACACACACACACACACACACACTCACTCACACTCATAGAGCAATCGAGATACAGGTCTGCCTAAAGCTTCCCTGAGGATTCGAGAGTTTGAGTCTGAAGAGGTCTGACTTCTGTATCATCATGAAATGGCCATTTTTTTCTGGAGTTGTGTAATGGCTGCTTTGTCTCCTCTTTAAAAGCCTCACTCTTATCTGTGGTATTAGGAAGGTCTCAGATTTGCCATGGTTTAAAGTAGCTGAGAAAGAAATCTCACATGCACGAGAGTTTAGAAAGAGTTTTCGAGCAGTGAAGCTCAGCCAGAAAACATGATTATGCCACTCGGTTCATGAAAGGAGAAGTGGCTTCCAGTTCTAGAACAAATTTGGCATCCTTTTCACTGAATTAAGTAGGATTTTATGTTCCTCCATGTCAAGTTTCTTCGCTGGTGTTTTGATTTTTCTGAACGCTACCTTAATATACAAGTAGCTAAAACTCGCTCATTCAGAGGTGGAAACTGACGGACATGTAACAACTTTAATCACAAGGTAAATACAAACAGTTTCCATCTGAATCTCCTTCACAGGATTCAAAACTCACTCAACGGGTTCGCGGCTCTCAACCACACTCGTCAGCGGTACAAAGCCAACCAGTCACAATGCTTGCGCTGCATGCCGTTGCAAAGTATGGTTACATTTTTTGAGAGGTGTGCGTCAGCGAGGGGTATGCGACCGCACGAAGGCTGCGCCGAGCATACGCAAGCGCTTGACGCAGAAGTATAAATCAGCCTTTATTATATAGGGAAAAAGAACTACAGTGGTTTCCCCGGTTGCAGAAACCTTCATTTTTATAATTATTCTTTGGTTTTAGTTTACACTTAAAATAATTTGAGAAGTTCACTAATTTTTAACACAATATTCTCTACATTCGTGTGGAAACATCAGAGGATTTGCAATATTGAGCATGGCTCACTATTTTTAAGTTACTTCATGGGCCTATTATAAGTCTGAAAGCTCGGATCTTCATTAATTTAGACCAGTGGAATATTGGTCAGAAGAACAGAACAGAAGAAACAGGAAGTACAGGTTTGGCCTGACATGTTGGTAAGTAAATGATGACAGAATTTTCATTTTAGGGTGAACCGGTCCTTTAACCTTGCACTGCTAAAAAAACACACAACATTTTGGTTCCTCCATCTGCTCACAGTGCGGGGTCAGCAAAAATCCCAAAAATATAAACCTGAGCCAAGAGACAGAGAATAGAGCACCTATTTTTCTCTGCCTGTCCAACAATGACTTCATTTTAAGGTTCAGTAACATGAGCATTGGTGATTTCTTTGCATAAAGCTGCATATCGACAGACGTTTTCAGCATACTGTACTGCCAGAATGAGAACCGCTTTCATGTGAAATCCAAACCAAATTTCCGGCATGAACTGACAGCTTTAGCTACTGTACAACTCCCATGCAAAGACTAAACCTGCATCTTAGCCTGAAGGGGAATAAAGCATGCAGCATGATGGCTTTAAGATTAGTTTTGAGGAGGTTAAAAGGTGCTTGTTTTCATGCAGGATTTCTGTGAAAAATGCTGAGGGATTGTATTGTGACGCTGTTATTTAGATGCTCCTTCGCTGACTAAAGCCACTGTGATGTTTGTAATCATGTGATTGGGCTTTTTGAATAAGAGCCACACGCTAAGAAAGCAGGAAAAAAATCATAATAATTCTCTGAAAACCTCTTACAGGATTATCCAGAGCTTCAACATCCCCACATCTATGCGCAAGTTTAATTCCTACAACAAATACTGCGTTTATGATTCGTGGACTTCGACACGCTGCATCTGAACGGATTTCCTAATAGCAACACAATGCGGTTTTGTCAATACGTGCAAATGCTGTAACCGTTTCCATCATGCCTGCCTGCATATAGACATCCACAGCTCTTATGTCACGAACTGTGATATAATCATGGTTAAACTGTGATATAACTGTGATATAACTTCAAAATTCAGTACAGCCACCACTGTTGAGTGAACAAAATAAGCAAATAAAGGACACTAGCTGGCTGCCCACCGAGTAAACGCTGACATCGCTGATGGATTCTCTATAACAGCGATCACTGACAGGGGTCTTTGACAAATACAGACGGCAGAACAATGTTGTCCAGGCAATAAACACAGATGCTGAGGTAAACTGATTGACTTAAATGAGATTGTTCGATCAGATTCGCTAATTATGTTACTGCTTGTCATTCCAAACCTGTATTAATTTTCTATAGTGAAACTCATTCATTCATAAATTCATTTGCTTGTCGGATTAGTCCCTTCTATAATCTGGGGTCAACACAGCGGAATGAACCGCCAACTTATCCAGCATGTGTTTTACACAGCGGATGCCCTTCCAGCTGCAACCCATCCCTGGGAAACATCCATAGACACTCATTCTCACACATACACTACGGACAATTTAGCTTACCCAATTCACCTGTACCACATGTCTTTGGACATGGAAAATACCGGTAAATTCATTTCAGCAATAGTGACGATCTCTTTCTCATAAGCATAGATAGTCCTGAGTGAAGGCTGATTTATACTTCTGCGTCGAGGGATCGGCGTGACCCATGGCGCCTGGCTTGAGCATAGCCATGCATTTGTTGCTCTGCAGTAACACTTTCAAAACGCTAGCTGGCAGTAGGCTTTTATGGTCCTCTGTGTCGAGTTTTCTCATGGATGTTTTGCTTTTTTTTTAACACTACCTTAATATACAAGAAGCTAAAACTCGCTCATTCTGAGGCGGATGCTGGCGGACGTGAAACAACTTTAATCATAAGGTAAACACAAAGCAAAAGTTTCCATCTGGAGCTCCTTCAATTCAATTCATCTTTATTTGTATAGCGCTTTTACAATGTAGATTGTGTCAAAGCAGCTTCACATACATTGATAAAAATTTTAAAGCCAGTATTGCTAACAGCGTTCCACTCTCTTTTGGCATTGAAAACACCTCTCAGGATTAACTGAAAGCATTTGGTACAACTTTAGTGTAGAAAAGGTGTGGACAAATAGATTTTTGAAGTGAACCTTATCGCATATACATTTGTTCAGACTCCAGTCTTATGGGAGGAGCGTATTTACAGTTTGCGATTGTATATTTACAGCTGTTTGTAGCAGTAATAATTGCCCAGAAAGCATGTCTTAACTTATTTTGCCCCGGTGTTTCTAGAATATACTATGCTGAATCATGTTGGTTCTGTTAGTTTGCAATCTAATTTGAGCTTGTTTATGCACTGTGGTAGACATATTGAAAATGAGCTGCTGTGGATCGGTTCTTTAATTCGAAAAACCTTCCACTCATCAGTGATTTTATGGGATTGCATTGCAGTACTAATTTGCCCTATTTAGTATAGCTGACACAGACATTCTTCATTATTTGGGTAAACCCAATGCTCTACACACCTTGTTAGTTCATCAACACCACACAGCATTTCAGAGCAGCATTGGGGAGGATACGAATGATCTAGGAGTGTCTATAGGGTCAGTGGACATGCAGTTTTCCCTTTGGGACCAACAGCAGAACAAGCTCTGACAGTTACAAATGTCTACAGCAGCCTTACAGACATGCAGGACAATGCTGAAACCACAGCATCCCCTCAACAACAGTCATCTTGTTAGCAATTACCTTTCATTGTCAGTGCTTAGCCGAAAGGCATTCTTGAGGGTCTTCGCAATTTGTACACCTAATATCTTTCAACGGCTATTATTGATTTCATTTTGACCTTGTCAAGTCGAGAGAACGTTGGTTTGCCACCGGAGAGGTGCCACCAATTTTAACAATTGTAATAAACACTGTAAACACTGTCAAGATTCAAGAGTTCTAGCAATTTCTTTGCTATTAAAGGTGCAGTATGTTCCAATAGTAATGATTATAGTAAATTATCTAAGTGAAGTTTGTTTACAAACTAATTTCGAGAGGATCACGTGCTTATGATTTACCACGGCTGGCCGCACATTATCTAATCACGATCTCCCAATCATATGATTCCCCTTCTACTATAAATAACCACAGTTCCAGTCCACAGTTATCTTCGTATGGAAGAAAACCCTCCTTTCCTCCCCCTTCTCCTCCTTTTCTTAGATCGGGCGGCACGGCGGCTCAGTGGCTAGCACTGTCGCCCCACAGCAAGAACACTGCCAGCCTGGTCCTCGCCAGGCTGTTGGGTGTTTCTGTTCAGAGTTTGTATATTCTCCCTGTGTCCGCGTGGGTTTCCCCCGGGCCCTCCGGTTTCCTCCCACCATCCAAAGATATACATAATCCATTACAGATTAAACAATTCAGGCTCCGGTCTAACTCTCTTCCTCCTCGGATGATTCCCTTAGCTGCTGCAGAGGGGGAGTCTGAAAGCTACTTAAGCTCAAGCTCCCCTCTCGCTCTACGAACGGAAGGGAGCCCTGGGCTCGAGGATTCCTTGAGCTCAGGGCTCTCTCCCGGGACAGCATGCCAAACAAGCTTATATCAAATCAACAGCTAAGTGTGAACTCTTGAAATATATTTATATATTTTTTTATATTCTGGGTAAGGCGTAAGTCTAAGTAAAGTTTTTTATAAACTAATTTCGAGAGGAGCATGTGATTTATGATTGGACATGGCTGGTCCCGCATTATCTAACGCATTATTCTCCATTATTCTCTTACTACAGTTATCTTTGCCTTGTAGAGTCCCCCCATCCACCCCTACTCCTTTTCCTTTTATAGGGCGCCATGGTGGCCTAGTGGTTAACACTGTTTCCTCACAACAAGATTGTCACTGGTTCAAATCCTTAACAGGCCAGCTGTCGTTTTTTGTGTGGAGTTTACATGTTCTTCCCGTGCTCACGTGGATTTCCCCCAGGTTTCCTCCCACAGTCTAAAAACATGTCACATAAGAGAACTGATCAATCTAAATTAGCACTATAATCGAGCTCTTAACCAGCAGTACATCTCTACATAACAATTATAATCCACCATTTGCGCTTAAAAAAGGGGGGAGTTCTCGAGATCTACCTGAGCTCAAACTCCCTTCTCACCCTGCAAACGGGAGGGAGCCCCGGGCTCATGGATCTTATGAGCTCAGGGCTCTCTGCCAGCACAGCATGCCAAACTCGCTTTATAATCAATCATCAGCTAAGTGTGAACTCTTGAAAAAATGTTCATCCAATTAAACTTTGTAGGGCCAACACTTTCCATAATTCTGATAAGTAGCCCAAACTCTCTGTCAACAAATGTAGATTTGTACATCGGCAGCCATTCATGCAGATTCCGTTCATGGCTGGTAGCGTGCAGGAATTACACTTATTACTAAGCCATACTTACCTGCTGCTTCAGACCGAATATTCAGAGTATCACAGTAAACAATATAGGGAGCATGTCACAGGTTGTCATTGGTTCGTTTTTGATCAATGACAACCTGCGACACGCTCCCTATATATTATATTATTTACTGTGATACTCTAAATATTCGGTCTGAAATAGCATGTAAGTATGGCTTAGTAATAAGTGTAATTCCTGCACACCACCGGCCAACCACTAAGCATACAGCAGTCACTTTAGGATAAAGCGCGTGAGAGAGTGAGACCAACGATCTTTTCATGCATGAAATATTGCACATTATGACAAGTTTTCCTTGCTACACAACTGAAAACGTGCTAGATATAATGTGTTTTATTCAGAATTGTAGTATTCTGACAAACGCCAGACGGGCCGGACCATTTTTTTTTAAATGTTGGCCAGTGAGCCTTTTTTTTATATATATATATATATATATATATATGTATTGTTTTTACATGCAGGCAGGCAGCATCTCTTGCATGATGTGAATATTTTGATGATGATGATGATGATTATGATAATAATATTAATAATAATAATAAATGTTAAGTATTTGGCCCAATCAGCAATGGACGGCTTGTTTCGAGATGGGTCAACCCAATCAGAGGTTACTAGAACGTAATCAAAATCTGGCAAGAATGTCAAACTAACAGTAAGTTAGTTGTCAGAGATGGGCCATAAAAAAGAAAGGCACTAGCAAAAAGTACGGTGGCCGAGAAAGGTTAACGCACTGCAATTTAAGAAAGCACATGCAATAACAAAAAACACCAGCAGACTAAGAAACTATCTTCATTAATTTGACAGCACACCTGTTACAAATTCTCACAACACAGACAACGGAAGAAAACGCGCAGCAAGTTATTGAAAACACAATGGAAGAAAACGCGCAGCAAGTTATTGAAAACACAACGGAAATGTTTCAAGAGGACCCAAAAACATGACGGACCCAGCTGAGAAATGGACCCGCCGTGACTTGTTCAGTGAAGTGATTGGTGGTCTTTGAAAGGTGTAATATCCTGATTACATGATTCCGTTGTCTTTTGTAAATTATCAGTCTAATTAATGATCAACTGAAATGTTGCGTTGTTAAATAAATTAACTACATCCGTAATTTAGCTGTGTCCGTCATGTTTTTGGGTCCTCTTGAAACATTTCTGTTGTGTTTTCACCAAGTTGCTGCGCGTTTTCTTCCGTTGTGTTTTCAATAACTTGCTGCACGTTTTCTTCCGTTGTTTGTGTTGTGAGAATTTGCAACAGGTGTGCTGTCAAATTGAGGAAGATCGTTTCTTAATCTGCCGGTGTTTTCTGTTATTGCATGTGCTTTCTTAAATTGCAGCACGTTAACTTTTCTCGGCCACCGTAAAAAAGCTAAGAGAAAGCAAAAATAGGGCTCTAAAATCAGATGCTGCCAAATGCATAAAATTAAATGAAATATTCTCGAAAGGTTTAAACTTGGCTGCTGCATCAAATGACAGGAGGTAAGCAGAATGCAGAAAATATACTTCTAAGTGATTGTACTAAAATATACTAATTAATTGACATGCCATTAATGCTACTACTATAAGTAGTGAATGTGCCTGTCCGTGGGTGGGGCTGTGTTGTTGTGGTAATATGGGCTGGTGTGGCTACAGTGCCAGGGCTGAATATTTGTCCCAGTCTGCCCCTGTATAAAGTTTTCTAACTGGTGAATGACATGATCTAGTAGGTTTCTGTCATCTTTAATGTGTGCGTCGTGATATCAGGAGGCATGGCTTTGAATGCCAGGGGAGGGATTGTGTTTCAAAGATATTATGCTAACCGGTTAGCATTTTGGCAGGTCACCTACTGCACCTTTAAATCAGGATATCAATCTGATCTTTCACAGTCCTTATTTCATCTTAAGGGGGCATTTCTTGAAGCTAATGAATGCAAAGTGAGTCACATCTTTCACCTTGAGGTGAGTGTTTTATGGACGGTGTGAACTATGGGCAACTCAGCATGTTTTCCTGTAGAAATCGTTATCTGCAGCTGTGGGATATGCACATCCCTGCCTAGCGCCTTTGATTTTTTCCATTTCTCATAAATGGAGTAATGCGCATCTCTCTGTGTTTATTTAAGAATGTGAGATTTTACACCGTCAGCACATCTTTCATCTTATAAGCTATCAGTTTTGGTTCAATAAAGCAGCAAAACCTACTGGCGGTGTGAAAAAATAGAACCATGTACAAAAACTGTGGGTGAAAAGTACCTCAACCTACTACTTGTGCCAATATTGTTCATTCAGTGGACAATCAATGGACACATTGCTATCCTATCAGGCCGTGGAAGAAATCACTAATAGCAGTGAAGCGACGCAACTGATGTGGTAGGTCACAGAACATCCTTTTTAAAACATTCTTCATCAGATGTGCTAACGCTAATGCTAATTTTATTACTTTTACAGTAGGACATAGTTGTTTCATGCTATTATCTAATAACCTTTGACTGCCACACTGTACCAGGCTGAAATATGTGAAATAGTGGGTAAGTCTAATACAGTGTGCAGTTTGGGTTCAGTTCTGAATGATACCAGGGATAATTGTGGTGTCTCTGTAGAAATAATTAACTGAGGATGAGCCAATCATGGGTAACTTCAGCAGAGTTTGTAGCAATCCGACTGTGAGTGTCAGGCTAGTCTGAAGGAAACTGCATAGACCTCGACAACAGCAACAAGTGATTCTGTTGATTTTATGTGTTATCATGTTATCAGAATTATAGTAAATATGATTTACCTAGTCAGAAACGGGACATCAATGGCTTCCCTTGCCACATTTATGAATGGAAAACCGTATAATTTAAATATGTCAGAGGAGAGATCCAACATCTATAATGATATTTCTTCCCATTGCAATGATGCATTAAATTTGTTTAAAATTATGAAATCTTGAATATCCATATCCCTTTATTGTAGGGTCAATGTCCTGCAGAGGTTAGTTCTAACGTGTTCAAGAACATTTGCTAAGAAATTTCAAGTTGAACCAAATTAACTTGCTCGAGTGCTCAGTTTTAGGTTCTGCAAGGCACTGGCCCTCCAAAATTAGGTCTAAGCATCCCAATATTGAAAGGGTAAAGTTTATTTTATTAATTGATAATAATAATAATAATAATAATTCCTTACATTTATATAGTACTTTTCTGGACACTTGAATAACTTTACACATTTTTGGGGGATCTCCTCATCTACCACCAGTGTGCAGCATCCACCTGGATGATGCAACGGCAGCCATATTGCGCCAGACGGCACACCACACACCAGCTGATTGGTGGAGAGGAGACAGAGTGATGCAGCCAATTATGATATGGGGATGGTTAGACCAGTGGGAAAATTAGGCCAGGATGTTAAACCTCTTCTCTTTTTTGAATAACATCCTACGATTTTTAATGACTACATTTAACGTCTCATTCAAAAGACGGTGCTCACTGAGCAGTATAGAGTCCCTATCAATATACTGGGGTGTTAGGACCCACACAGACTGCAGATCTGATACTGAGACGCCTGCTGGTCTTATTAACACCACCTCCAGCAGTAACCTAGCTTTCCCATGTGGTCTCCCGTCTAGGTGCTGACCAGATGCAGCCCTGCTTAGCTCCAGTGGGCGACCATGTGAGAGTTGCAGGAAGCTGAGATTCTACATTTCCCTAAAAAACAGGCAATAGTGAACCTGCACTTCTCTTTGATTCAGGCAATAAGATGTAAAAATGTGATTACGACTTCAGTAATGGGAAGAAGGATGTTAATAATGCATAAAAATGTCCTCTTAATATTCTTTTTTTCTCATTATTTTGACCTTATCTTCACACATGAGCAGCCATTGGAATCTTATTGGCTCGAGACTTCCAATCTCATTCACTTCCATTGATTTTTACCTATAAAAAAACGTTCAGTATGCTGCTTGATGTTGCAAACTGATTTTGTAATTATATTATTTCATGTTTAGTCAAAAATACAGTTGTTTGTTGAGCAAGTATTTATGGCCGTTCTCTGCCATTTGTAATTTCTCTTTACCATGGGAAACTGAATCAAAAGTCCACAACAACAATCACAGAGTTCTATGTAGTTCAATATAGTTCAATATATTATCTATTAAAATAGTAGGTATAACGAAAGCAAATTTGATTATTGATGTACAAACCATATCCTAATTTCTCTAGGTCAAAATGCGATAGACAATAGAAAAGGATAATCATTTCTCCGTCATACAAGCACACCATCAGTGTTTTTCATATATGTATAATATATCAAGTCGGACCCACCATTGACACCATTGTAAAGGCTGCGATGGTGTGGCGACAGCTCATCTCCAGCAAGTCTTCGTGGTGACGTCTCTCTTCCAGGGCTGCCAAACTTCCCGTGCTCAGGACTCATGCTGTACTGGTGCCTCAGCATCTCAGGACTACTTCCTCCAAGCTTGCTTTTCTCGTGGTGGAGCTCTGCTGATCCTAGCAGCAAGTGTCTCGGCTCTGGACTCCCAGGCCCACTTCCTAAGCTACCCCTGTGCCTCTGGATGTAAAGCTCAGGACTCATGGGCTGTCCCGGAGCCAGATGGTGCTTTGGATGAGTCTCAGGACTCCGGTGGCCTAGGGATCGACCATACTTTTCTGGACTCAGCCCTCTAATTAGCCGATGGTCAGGCACAGAAATGGAGCCACAGCGAGGTCGGCAGGGCTGGGGCAGAACGAAGGGATACTCCAGGCTTGTGCTTCTGTGCCGGACAGGAGGGTCAGGGCTGGAGATTTCCCCACGATCTCCTTCCCCTCTGTTCAGAGAACGAGACTTCTGGATATCTGGACTTTTATTCCCAGTTCCTGCACTAGATGGTGGCTGTGGCTGCTTATGATGTGGATGCTCCGAGCTGTCGGCACTTCCAGCACTAGAAGTGCTGCTCCCATCTCCCACATCCCGCATCAAACCAGGTACCAGGAGCCCACTTTGGCTGTCGATGGAATTGCGACATCCAATGATCCCCGTGCCACTTTGAACTCCTTCCCCTCCGCCACCTCCTTTCTCCTCATCTATCAGCAGACAAAGTTCCCGAAGCTCCAGGTTCTCCCGAATGACGTCCTCCTGCTTGCGTTCTAGTTCTGTCAGCTTCTGAAGATAAAGTGCCACCTCTTTACGCATGACACTGGCGCTGAAACGACCCAGACGCTGCCACTCACGAGACACTCGCTTGCCCTTCTGCCGGTCATCATCCAGGAAACAGCACAGGTCTCTCAGTTCTCGGTTATCATCCTGAAGCTTCTGGTTCACCTCCTTCATCATCAAAGGGAAAAGAATAAATTGTGTTAACAGCACTCAAGAATATATTTAACCCCAAAAGTTAAACTTTATGTAATTTAATTGGATGTCAATTTTCCATCCAATTTAATTACATAAATCCAACGTAAAAGTTAACATTAGTTTAAGCCTCACCCATTTATGTCGAGTTAAAATGAATGAATTAAATAAATTTTATGACAACTGTTGAAATAGGTTTTATGCTTGTATAATACATAAACTTTACTCATTTTTAATAAGTTATTGTTATTTGCTTTATATAATCACTTTTTATGTACTTACTGTAGGTATATTAAATAAATGCTCAACACAGATTACATATTTTTTTAACATTTATTGTGTAATTGCTCCATGAGCATGACATCCAATAACACTTAATATGACAAAAACGTAGTGTAATGCAGTGCTTTAACAAATAACTGCAATAGCTTTCTGGTTATGACTCATGTGTGACTAGTTTGTGCGTAACGGGCATCAACAAGAAAACATAATTTAACATCAAACATTAATTTCACATTTTAAGTCACATTGTCATGTTGTTACCTCATTGTATGGTAAACAGTGCTCTCTCCTGATCTATAACAAAAAAAGTAAATCATCCCTTCTTTTACTAAATGTTTATTAAAACATTTAACAATGGCCCTTAGCAATGAAATTACAATAAAATAATGAAGTAACACCTAAACACAAAATGCAATGAAACAAAATAAAATAAATAAATAAACAAACGAAAAACAATCATTTCACTTAACATATCTGAAGTTTGCATCAAATCTTTTAGTACATATAACAGGTTTATTTATAAACTGCAAGATGTAGTTGGACATTTTAAAGCTACATCAACTATACCAGGGATCACCAAACTTGTTCCTGGAGGTCCGGTGTCCTGCAGATTTAAGCTCCAACCCTAACCAAACACACTTGAACAAGCTAATCAAGTTCTCACTAGGTATACTTGAAACATCCAGGCAGGTGTTTTGAAGCAAGTTGGAGCTAAACCCTGCAGGACACCGGACCTCCAGGACAGAGATTGGTGATCCTTGAACTATACTATACAGAGGGCCTTGTTTAAAGTCAGCATGAAATAAAATTTTACTCTTCTTATATTATGTACTGTGCATATAACTTACTTACTTACTCCCAGGGTCGTTTATATAGAAGTTAGCCGCACCATTTTAGTGTTTCTTAACATCTCATTTTTATGAGGTGGGTCATTAGCCCAAGGCTCAACCCCCAATCAGGAGTACCAGGGCCTACACACATACACTATGGACAATTTAGTTTACTCAATTCAACTATAGCGCATGTCTGTGGACCTTTTGGTGGAAACCAGAGCACCAGGAGAAAACCCATGTCAGCATGGGGAGAACATGCAAACTCCACACAGAAATGCCAACTGATACAGCCGGGACTCGAACTGGCGACCTTCTTGCTTTAAGGCAGGAATCACCAATCTCGGCCCTGGAGTATACCTAGTGAGAGCTTGATTAGCTTGTTCAGCTGTGTTTGATTAGGGTTTGAGCTAAAGTCTGCAGAACACCGGACCTCCAGGAACAAGTTTGGTGATCCCTGTTTTAAGGTGACAGTGCTATCCACTGTGCCACCGTGCAGCCCCCGTGCCTCATAATCTTTATTCAAATACTATAACCTTTCCTCCCCCCTCGAAGTTACTTTCTGGTCACATGGGATGCCTTTGGGGCAGGGATATCAGAGCATGTATTGACTCTGCCCTGCTTTCACCCATTCATCCAGATTCATTAATCTTCTTTCATTTTTGTTAGCAACTCCCACCTTCCAACGATCTATTCCCAAAAATGGAATAGATGCACCACCCTAATTTTTTCACATTTCAGGACTGTTTCAATTGGATGTACGTCATGGTAGAGCAAAATCTTAGCTTCTGTTTTATGTTGACTTTAAGCAAATAATTGTAGTTATTTATCCGAGATAGCACAGTCTACTGTTTTAAATAATAACAGAAATGTACACAACAATGCTGTTTAGGGGGTTTAAAAAAGCAAAAAATAGAATGGTTTTTGAAAAGGTCCAGGCTGTCCAGGAGCATTGCAAATTGGATACTTTTGCACTATCCTGTTTAAATAGTGTAAGTAGTTTCATTGAGGGGGTGTTGGGCACTATTGTTGGATTATGGCTGGAAATTCTAAACTCAAAATTCTACACATTTTAATCTCTTTTTATCTGTTTTTTAATTTTTTGTTTTTATTTTCTTATACTTCAATTTTATTTCTGTTTATGTAAAGCAATTTAAATTGCCACTGTGTATGAAATGTGCTATATAAATAAACATGCCTTGCCTTGCCTAATGGTGATGGTAGTACTTCAACTGGGAACATCAACTGGGAAACAGTAATTGTGTTAGTAAAAAACATTGGTGTTGCATTTGGGATGACACTAAACCCATACACTACATAGTGTATAAGGGTGTCGTTTTGGACGCTGTTTCAGTTTTATAAAAATGGTGACATCATGCATATTTGTATTACGTTTAGTCCTAAAGGCATGCATGAGGATTTGGCAACCAAAATAACAATGGTGGACTACAAAACTATACGTGTGCAGGCACATAATGCTTCTTTACATTGTGACATCGCCAACTACCGGCCTGCCATGATGGAGAATAATGTATTTTTAATAGTTTTCACAGATGATTTTGACAATATTGTAAATTTTAGCATAGGCAAAACTATAAGAAAAATGTGAATACTTCCCACTTTTTTGGGTTATGTTATTGGCATGTAAACATAACCTAAAGCTATGATTTTCTTAGGTGACACACTTGGCAATATCTGCCTGTCATAAAGTGTTCAATTGAAGCAATAGTTCACCAGACACGTGTGCGAGCAATTGACATTTGGCTTCAATGATATCAAACTTGGCATGATGCATCAACAATGATGAATGAAGTTGCTAAAGTACTCAGGTAGCAAAGAATTCTGGCCCAGATTTGGCATGAAGTTGGCATAGCAGGCAATTATCCGGCACTGGCATACAGCATGTGGGCCAAACATAACCTGTGTTTGGCAGAAGTGGCACCGTCTTTAAGGCAGCACACAAGACATGGGCTAGATATCAAGTGTATTATTTGGTCCAGATGTTAAAAATTTATATGTTGGCCACGTACGTTTGGCCCAGTTCAGGTCCAGTTATTGGTTATTAACTTGCCTGAGACTTGGCCCAGATATGGTCCATGTTTGGCCCTTGTCTGGAAGCCAGACTTGGTCCAGTCATGTACTGTAATTCACTGTGGAATGTGGGCCAAACAAAAGCTGATTGTGTGGGCCAAATCTGGGCCAAAGAAATTTTGCTATGTGGGTAAAAAGTCGGAGCATTGAAATTTTTTGTAGCAAATGACAACTTATACTATGACTTAAAAAGGCTTGTATGTATTGACTAATATTATAAAACTTAAAAGATTATGTATTTTTTTCTAAAAACAACATGTTCTTAAAGAGATAGTTTGCCCAAAAATGTCAATTCTGACATTATTTATTCACCGTTTACTTGTTTCAATTGATTCTTCTTTTGAAATCTATAACTATTCACTTCTATAGTATGTGTTTTTTCTACGACACTCTCAGAAATAAAGGTACGCAAGCTAATACTGGGTCAGTAGGTACACATTTGTACTTAATTAGTCCATATTGGTATCTCAAAAGTATATATTAGTACCAAAGCATTTTAAGAGGAACACCTTTGTACTTTTTAGGTACTAATATGTACCATTAAGGTATTAATATGGACCATTTAGGTACAAATTTGTACCTTTTGAAAAGGTACCACCCCAGTGACAGCACACGTACCTTTATTTCTGAGAGTGTATGGAGGTCAATGGTTACAGGTTTTCAGTTTTCTTTAAAATATATTATTATAACCACGCCTTTAAGCCATCACTCAATGACTCCACATTTTCAATTTGGTCCAGTAAAGGAAAGGTCACTGTAAAAGACGTGTACATGGATGGAAAATTTGCTACATTCCCTCAGCTGAAACAAACAATAGATTTTTTACCATCACATTTATTTAGATATACAGCTGAGATGTTCGTACATCTATCTCCCACTTTGAACTATTAGCAGATGAACATGATGTATATAAATTACTTTCTGCCTCTCCTGATGCCTCTAACTCGATTTCCCATTTTATAGACATTTTTACTGATCAGTTTGACATATCTGGGCGCCACGGTGGCCGAGTGGTTAGCACGTTCGCCTCACAGCAAGAAGGTCGCTGGTTCGATCCCCGGCTGGGCCAGTTGGCATTTCTGTGTGGAGTTTGCATGTTCTCCCCGTGGTTGCGTGGGTTTCCTCCGGGTGCTCCGGTTTCCCCCACAGTCCAAAGACATGCGGTACAGGTGAATTGGGTAAGCTAAATTGTCCATAGTGTATGTGTGTGAATGTGTATGTATGGATGTGTTTCCCAGAGATGGGTTGTGGCTGGAAGGGCATCCGCTGCATAAAACAAATGCCGGATAAGTTGGCGGTTCATTCCGCTGTGGCGACCCCGGATTAATAAAGGGACTAAGCCGAAAAGAAAATGAATGAATGAATGAGTTTGACATATCTACCCTGTGTTTGAAAGATTCCTGGGAGAAAGATTGAGGCATTCAAATTACCAATGAGGACTGGAAAAAGTCTATCAAGGTCATAACTGATCCAATATAAAGCAGTACATCGGCTACATTATTCTAGGGTTAATCTTAATAAATTCTACCCCTCCATCTTCTCTAAATGTAACAAACATGAATCTGCGGAAGGCTCAGGGACATCTTTTTTGGGCATGCTCAAAACTTTTTGAGTTTTGGAGCGAAATTTTTAACTTCTACTCTGAGGCTTATTCTTGTGACCCTCACCCCTGATCCAGCAATCGCTGTTTTTGGTTGGTCTGACTCACTTCATGGGTTCAGTCATCAATTTAAAAAAGCTGTCCACACTCTCAGAAATAAAAGTACAGGAGCTGTCACTGGGGCAGTACCTTTTCAAAAGATACATATTTGTACCCAAAGAGTCCAGTGTGGTACCTCAAAGGTGCATATTAGTGCTCAAATGTACCTAAAAAGTACCGTTGAGGTACCATTATGAACTCTTCAGGTACAAATATGTATCTTTTGAAAAAGTACTGCCCCAGTGACAGCTCCTGTAACTTTATTTCTGAGAGTGCAATATGGAATGGCCAAAAAATGTATTCTTTGTTGATGGAAAAGAGCATCAAAACCACTTTTTAAGTCATGGCTTTCAGAATTCTCTTCCACTTTACATTTAGAAAAACTAAGACACAATCTTTCTTAAAGCATTGCTGGCTTCGAAGCCACCTCAAAACCCTTTTTAAATTATTTGTCAAATGTTCAGGATAACAGGGTATAACCCTATTATCAGCTGCAAGATCACCATATTGCCTCTGCCCACTGGCCTAGATATGTATGTGTAACATTGTTGACTCAAAACTAGGGCCAGACGGAATCTGCAGACATTTTTTGCAATTTCTGTGGAGTGTTTTGTTGAAAAACTGCGGATTTATGCGAAAGGATTTTGGGAGTATCATAATTAAAACCTTAATATATGAAATAAAAAGTAATACCTTTTTAACTGTTATTTAATGTTTACAATGCCAATCCAATTACATCCACTTTATTTGGTAAACAAAGCAAGTCTATCATATTAAATATACAAAAGACAGAAAATATTACTTTACAAACTGTACTGTAAATAAATCATATGAATATTTTCATATTAGTCAATATTATTACTGAAATTAATTTAAAAACTGAATAAATATAAATTTACACACATTTACACAAGTAAATAAACTGAATAAGTGATGGCCTAAAAATCTGCAGAAAGATTCCATGTGGGCCTACTCATGACATGTATAATACTGGAGGAACTGATGTAATAATGGTTTTAAAATCCTTTTTTAGTTTTTCTTCTCTGTTTTTTTGTTTGCTTTTTCTTTTTTTGTCTTTATAATTGTCGTTGTTTTTTGTATTGTGTTGCTTTAAGAAAATAAAAATATAATATTAAAAAATATATACACATTATTGTGTGTTCAACGGAATAAAGAAACTCATAATAGTTTGGAACCGCTCAAGGATGAATAAACAATAAGTAATTTATTTATTTATTTCAGTTAACTATTCTTTAAGGTAAATAAATATTTGAAAAATCTAAATTTTACAATTTTAAAGAAAAAATATGAGTAAATTAAAAAAAATTGATAATGTTTTCTTAGATCATTTAGACTACAAATGTTCTGCAACATTCATTAATAAAATTAGAAAAAGGTTCACATTCACACACAACAGGTGTCTAAACACTGTAATATAAAAGAATGAAAATATGATTATGATAGTAAAACAAGGCCACTAATTTTTGTGCTTCTTGTAAAGTTTAGAAGCTTTAAATCACAGCCATATAAGACAACAGTAGTAGGCGTTATTCCTACAGGATGAATAATGTGCACCCAAGAGCTTGTGGCGCCTCCTCGGAGAGCGCAGGTGTGCTCCAGACGCCCATGATCTCATCTGCTCACCTTCAGCCCCCGGATCTCGTTGAGATGCAGCTGCAGGCTGCGGTTCACCTCCCGAATCAGATTACTGTGGTCCAGAATGACGCTCATTTTATCGGCTTCACACCTCCGGAGCCGCTGCACCAGCTCCTCTTTGCTCCATTGGAGGAGCTCTTCGTCCGTGAGGTTGGCGATGTCTTCTGCTGGACTTTCAGGCGCCTTGGATCCAGGCTGTGCTTGTGGAGAATTCTCCATTAGAAGAAGCGAGCCGCCGCTGCTGCTGTGGTACCAGATCAAATATTAATGAGGCAGGCAGGCAGTGTCAGGAGGAGTCAGGGAGACTGAGGACGCATCGTAAAGAGATGCTCGTATCCGATGCCCTTACAGTGGGAGTCGCCTCGACTTTTCCCAAAGCAGCAACAGCTGATGAGCAGAAGGAAGGGCGACATACAGAGCGAGTCCGCCCAGATTGTTCAGCATCGGCTCCCGTGCATAGTTCTTGTAAGTTTGGAAAAGTGACGGTGTAGGATCGCCGGTGAGGTGTGGGTGGGTTCAGGCGGCCCGGTGCGCTCGCCCCCGTCCGCCTCTGCGCGCTCCTGCATCCTCGTGGATATGGAGGAGAGACGGCAGCATCCTCAGCCTGAGCTCCGGAGAAATGAGCGTGACTGCAGCGACTGGGTAAATGCATTCTCTCTCTCTCTCTCTCTCTCTCTCTCTCTCTCTCTCTCTCTCCGTTCGTGTGTGTCGTGCATGTTTGTGCGTGTGAGTGGCCGAGAGGTGATGCTGTTGTTCAAGTTGCATTTAAGTTTGTATCCAGCGCCATCTATGGATTAAGATACTAGCCTTCCACAAATAATAAAAAAGGCTTAAAAACTAATGTATGCAGGATAATGAACTTTTTTATGGGTCAAATACTAGCTAAATAGAAGCTATTTAATTATCATAGACGTTTTAGAAGTTTAAAAGCATATGACACTAACCTTCTACAAATGGAAAAACTTAAATACTAATATACAGTATATGCAGCACAATAAACTTTTCTAGTAGCTATTTACTAATCACCATACTCGTTTTTAGAGGTTTAGAAGGATTTGACACTAGCCTTCTACAAATAAAAATGTGTAAATACTAAAATATGCAGCATAATAAACTTTTCTATGGTTCAAAAGCTCTATATCTACTACAAAGTACCATAGTCATTTTTAGGAGTTTAGAAGCATTTGATACTAGCCTTCTACAAATGAAAAAGTGTTTAAATACTGATATATGCAGTACAATAAACATTTATTTGGTTAAAAAAAACTTATATAGCTATTTAATTATCATAGTGTTTTTAACAAGATTATAAGCATGATACTAGCCTTCTACAAATGAAAAAACTCTTACTAATATATGCAGCATAACAAACTTCTATTTTTCAAACACTTTAGCAGCTGTTTACCTCAAATTAACTTTTTAGAAGCATATTATACTAGTCTTCTACAAAAATAATAATAATAATGCAGTATAATTAACGTTTCTATAGTTTAAAAACACTATAGCAGCTATTTACAGCAAATTACAATTTTTAGAGGCTTAGAAGGATTTGATACTAGTCTTTTACAAAGAGAAAATGTGTAAATACTATAATATGCAGCATAATAAACTTTTCTATAGTTCAAAAGCTCTATATTTACTACAAATTACCATAGTTATTTTTTAGGAGTTTAAGCATTTGATACTAGCCTTCTACAAATGAAAAAAACGCTTAAATACTAATATATGCAGTACAATAAATGTTTCTTTGGTTCAAAAACACTACAGCTATTTAATTATCATAGTGTTTTTTAGAAGATTAAGCATGATACTAGCCTTCAAATGAAAAAAGTGCTTAAATATTAATATATGCAGTATAATAAACTTTTATTGTTCAAAACACTTTAGTAGCTTATTACAAATTAACATACACTGTAAAAAAAAATCCGTAATTTTGCAGTTTATTTCCGGCGCTGTAAAATAACGGCCTTTAAATGACAGAAATTTACTGTAAAATAACAGAGGTTGAATTACAGAAATTTACCAGAAATTTAAATGTAAGTAAATTTCTGTAATTTAACGGTCATTATTTTACGATTTATTTCCAGCTCCCCAGCAGCTTTTTTTACACTGTTATCATTTTTAAAAGCATATGGTGCTAGTCTTCTACTAATGAAAAAAAAACTTACTATGGAGTACAGTGTAAAACTCTACAGTCAACTTTATCAAATGAAATGAGTGTAGGTAACTCAAAATTTACTGAAAGTTAATTCTACTCATTTGAAAAGAGTTTTGAACTCAGCTTTGAAGGTAATAAGTTAATTAAATACCTCTTTAACTTCAATGGAGTAAGGACATATACAGGGGCGTACATTTTAAAAGTGGAGAGGACAGCTGTATGAAATCCAAAAGTTTATGTTCATATAATTATTAATCACCTGTTTCTAAATGGTCTGTCTTTAAAAGTGAGGGGGACATAAACCACCACCTCGCCCCTGCTGATATAGATTAGTTTTTTAACTCAAATGGTTTGTAGCAAAAAACAAAATGGTTTGTAGTAAATGGTTTGAGTTATCTTAACTTATTAGGTTTTACAATACTCAGTTGGTTTGAGTTCGTTTCATTTATTGTGTTTTACTGTGCTCAAACTGCTTTGTTTACTCAAATGGATTAAGCTCACAGTACTCATTAGGATAAGTTTTTGAATCTGAATGGTTTGTTGCAATCGGTTTCCTCAAGTTACCTAACTTACTGGGTTTTACAGTGTATGATAAACTTTTCTATGGTTCAAAAACACTATAGGCTCTAGTCATTTTAGAAGCATATGATACTAGTCTGCTACAAATGAATACAATGTGCTTAAATACTAATATATGGAGTATAGTAAACTTTTCTATGGTTCAAAAACACTATAGTATGCTATTTATACAAATTACCATAGTCATTTTTAGAAGCAAGTGATACTAGCCTTCTACAAATAAAAAAATACTAATAATAAGTACTAATATATGCAGTATAATAAACTTCAGAAATAGCCTATATTATAGGCTATTTACTACAAATTACCATAGTCATTTTTAGAGGCAAGTGATTCTAGTCTTCTACAAATAAAAAAAATGAAAAATAAATACTAATATATGCAGTATATTAAACTTCAAAAATAGCCTATATTATAGGCTATTTAGGCTACTACAAATTACCATAGTCAATTTTTAGAAGATTATGGGTGTGGGTGAAAATTAATGAGTTACAAACTGTAACCAGTCCATATTACTGCTCTATGTATATTTTGATGTAGGCTAAATCTTTTTTCTCCTCTTTCTAGATTTTAGAGTAGGAGAATTACTCGTTTTTGACCCTGGATTAAAACATAAATTACAAAATTCAAAACAAACTGCACCTGTACAAACTAAAGGCTTCAATGATCTAAACATTAAAGTCAAAAATGGTTTAAAAATGTGTTTCACAGTATTCATATACAATATTCGTAACCAAAAGTCATTTCTGTTAGTCAATTTTACGTGTATTTTTTATTATTTGTTCTGTCATTTAATATACATTAATATGTATAATATAGGCGCCCCGGTGGCGTAGTGAGTAGCACGTTCGCCTCACAGCAAGAAGGTCGCTGGTTCGATCCCCGTCTAGGCCAGTTGGCATTTCTGTGTGGAGTTTGCATGTTCTCCCCGTGGTTGCGTGGGTTTCCTCCGGGTGCTCCGGTTTCCCCCACAGTCTAAAGACATGCGGTACATGTATTTTTTATTATTTGTTCTGTCATCACCTGTACATGCGGTACAGGTGAATTGGGTAAGCTAAATTGTCCATAGTGTATGTGTGTGAATGAGAATGTATGAATGTGTTTCCCAGAGATGGGTTGTGGCTGGAAGGGCATCCGCTGCGTAAAACAAATGCTGGATAAGTTGGCGGTTCAATCCGCTGTGGCGACCCCGGATTAATAAAGGGACTAAGCCGAAAAGAAAATGAATGAATGAATGATATAATATAATATAATATATATAACCCTTTGACTGTTAAAATTGTTAGTAAATTGAAAGTAACAATTGTTACTCCTCACAACAACCCGTCAAAATATTGTTTTGCTCTTTGCCTGAAAGTATGTGAAACATTTAAGCTCACAGGTGTTTACGCAGGACTCATTTGCATCAAACGCTGCGATACTGG
Organism: Danio albolineatus; assembly: GCA_903798035.1. NCBI lineage: Eukaryota > Metazoa > Chordata > Actinopteri > Cypriniformes > Danionidae > Danio > Danio albolineatus. Next base: position 6,128,253 of record CAIGQQ010038854.1, on the reverse strand, counting down.
AAACCTACGCATGCACGCACGGAAATTCAACCCTGCGGAGGAACGTTCTCGTGACGCCAGACGGAGGCGGCCAATCGCGGCGCTCGGAGTGTTGTAGTAACACGTCACTCTTGTGAGCTTCAGGAACCGGCCGGGGGCGAATCCTGCTCGACGAAGTCATTTTCACTTTTCAATGGTGGTCTGAGGGCGATTATTATATATTATTTATTACAGTCGGGATCAAAAGCCTCGTCGATTGAGAAGGTACGTCTATCGCTTTGTCTCAGGAAGAAACGGGCTCCGGTAGGTTAGCTTGAAATCGAAAACCTAGGATTAGGTCAGCGGAAGTCAGTGATGCTAGTGTGTGTTAACGGGTTATTCGGCCGTGTTTAAAGGTATATTTTGATACACACGGTCAATATATTCTTTATATTTATTTATGTAAATGTTTTATGTTTGTCTTTTTCTTATGTTTCTATTTGTGTGTGGTGTAATAAAGACGTGAAGACATCTGGCGCGAGCTTGAACACTAAAATATAGAAATACGCGTGACGTCATTGATGTTTTTTATTTTGGCTAAAATAGAAAACGTTAGTAAATATTGTAAATACTATTGTTTTAATATCTATATACTGCATTTAAAACAATCATTCCGTTGTTATCAACCGAACGTGCTGACCAGTTTTTTAATACGCAAGTTAACGTTACTCAATATATTATTATTTATTCTTAAATATTTTTTGTTATTTTGTGACTTTGATATGCACAGCATGCCTGGTGTCATTTGGAACAGTGAGTCCATGTCTGTCTGGAAAGTCTGTCATTGTGTAACTAATCAGTCAATACTATCATTCAGTGTTTAGGACAGACATTTCCAGGGATCCCTCAGGTTTAGGGTTATCAGAGGCTAAAGTCTCTTTTAATTCTTTGAAGTGATTTTGTGTTAGTCAGCAAATCGTGTGACTTGGTTAAATTAGGACAGGTGTGTCTGTGTCCCAACATAGTAGCTAAAAAAAACAGCATGTGATTGTGCTCCTTGTTTACGCATATCTCTCATCAGCAAGTGCTGATTGACGTTTTTGGGCTTGGCATCCACTCTTGTCAAGTGTCTTTGTTCAAAGACGACAGCTGCCTGAAAAAGAAATTCCTTTTGTCAGAACAAATATCACAAAAAAAAAATGCATTTCCGTTCACATTGCTCACATGGGCGAAATTGTACTTGTCACACAAGTATTTGGCTTTGATTTCAGGCTCTGCTATCCAACCTGTCCAGTTTCGGAGAGACAGCCCATTAGGTGTGGTTTAGGGTTAAAAAGACTTTGCTGTTCACTGTTTACTCATTTCGCTCTTTCTGGTCGTTCGCAGTCGTTCGCGCTGTCATGGCGACCTACCAAGAGTTCATCCAACAGAATGAAGATCGAGACGGGATACGCTGCAGTTGGAACCTCTGGCCTTCCAGCCGACTGGAGGCCACACGGCTAGTGGTTCCTGTTTCGTGCCTTTTCACCCCTCTGAAAGAGAGACCTGACCTGCCGCCGGTACAGTATGAGCCGGTGTTGTGCAGCCGGGCCAACTGCAAAGCTGTACTCAACCCACTTTGGTAAGTGCTGAATCACTTTTTCAAGCAGCGTTGGGTTCTGTTTGTTCATGCAGCATGTAGTCAGTCAGTAGAGGTAAATAATATCGTGGTGACATTAGATTTTGATATCTTTGGATCTTCAGTGTTTGGAATTTCAGCAGTGAAAGTTAAACCACACTGAAATGAACCAAAAGTGGATTGACAGTTTCAGTTTACTTGAACTTCTATGTTAAGCTGCTTTGACACGATGTACATTGTAAAAGCGCTATAGAAATAAAGATGAATTGAATTTAAATTATACCAGCATTCTGTTTTGAAGATTTTAAGTGAACCAGAATTTGGTGGTATTTTGGTGTAAAATAGTTCCAGTGTATATTTGGTCCACAGATATACTAAGTAGTTTGTCTACACAAGTTGTCATTGTGTATGGTAATCGTATCAGTTTAGTGCCCTTTTAACCGCCTAAAGGAAGACAATTGATTCTTTTCATGTGGTAAATAAAGACTTAGTCACAGACTAGATTTGCATCTTTAACATTTAACTTCCTTTTTGTAGTCAAGTGGACTTCAGAGCTAAGATTTGGGCCTGCAACTTCTGCTTCCAGAGGAACTCTGTGAGTGTGCATTACTGAATACACTCATTTTCATTCATGGTTTACTGCTATTATAAGTAAATAACTAATGTAAGTAAATAATTATCTGTTTCTTCTCAGTTTCCTCCATCATACGCAGGCATTTCAGAAGTGAATCAGCCTGCAGAACTTATGCCTCAGTTCTCCACCATTGAGTACATAGTGCAGGTAAATCTACGTTTATTCTGTCTGTGTACTCTGCACTGTACATAGACCTACAGTACTGTACAAACTTGAACTCCTTTAGCTCACAGATTGCTACGTACAAAAGCCACGTTGTCATTTTTTTGTGGAGATACTATCAGTGTTTAGATAATGACTCATTCCAAGTGTTTTAACATATGTAGTTATATTTTAATTAGAAAGTTCAAAAGAACAGCATGTGTTTTAAATCAAATATTTTATTAAATTTTTATTAAATTCATTGCATCATATCTAAAGAAAAGTAATAGTTTCTTTAAAACAATAATAATAAAATTTTTAATGATGTAATAATGATTTAAAACAGCAGTGTCTGAACTTTGGTAACACTTAAATGATGGTCCATTAGTAAATGTTAGTTTATGTATTTATTGACATGAATAAACGGTTAGTAATACATGTATTACAGTAACGACATGATGGCTTAGTGCGTAGCACAGTTACTTCACAGCAAGAAGGCTGGTTAAGCTGGTGGTTCATTCTTCTGTGATGACTAGGACTAGACGGAATCTGCAGACATTTTTTGCTATTTCTGCGCAAAATTTTGTTAAAAATCTGCGGATTTATGCGGAATGATTTTGGGAGTATCATAACTAAAACCTTAATATGTGAAATAAAAAGTAATACCTTAACTTTTATTTAATGTTTACAATGCAAATCCATTTAAATCCACTTTATTTTGTAAATAAAACAAGTCTCTCTTATAAAATCTCTACTAAATGACAGAAAATATTACTTTACAAACTGTATTGTAAATAAATCATATGAATATTTTCACATTAGTCAATAATATTACTGAAATTAATTTAAAAACTGAATAAATATAAATTTACACACATTTACACATGTAAATAAACCAAATCAACGAAGGGCTAAAAATCTGTGAAATTCTGCGCGAGCAGATTCAGTGTGGGCCTAGTGATGACCAATGATGAATAAAGGCACTAATGAATGAATGTATTACAGTATTTATTGATCTTTAGTTAAAATTATTTAAGTTAAATTATGTTAGTTCATGTTAACTCATGTTAAATTTGCATGAATTAATGTTAACAAGCATTAGATAATATTGAACTGATTAATAAGTGCTTTACATGAATATTCATACTTAGTTAATGTTTGTTAACACATTAACTAATGGGTCGTTACCTACTAAAGTGTTACCTAATCTTTTATTTTAAGTAACCGAATGTGTTTCTCTTCAGCGTGGACCTCCAACCCCTCTCATCTTCCTGTACGTGGTGGACACGTGTCTGGAGGAGGAAGACCTCCAGGCTCTGAAGGAATCGTTGCAGATGTCTCTGAGCCTCCTTCCACCCAATGCCCTGGTGGGTCTCATCACATTCGGCCGCATGATTCAGGTCCACGAGCTCAGCTGCGAAGGCATCGCCAAGAGCTACGTCTTCCGTGGCACAAAAGAGCTCGCACCCAAACAAGTGCAGGTCAGCGGTCTTTCTTTGAGTTTGAATTACTGTTCATTACCCACACTAAAAGCAATAAGGGAATGTATGAGTTCAGAGTCGCCAGTGAAGTTTATAAGGTGCATGATCTGTTTGCAGGAGATGCTGGGACTTATGAAACCAGCCACATCTGGACAGCAAGGCAAACCACTGGCTCCTCATGATGCTGCTGCTTCCTGCAGGTATCAGAATGAGCTATATTCGCAAAGTGTGTGTGTTTTTTCAGAAGCTCATGGTATAGGAATGCATGCATATGAAAAAAGAATCACAGTAGGACATTTAAAGTGGAAAATAAAGTAAAAAATAAAATTATAAAGCTGTATATCTAGATGGCTTATGTGCATTTTTTACTTTTTTTTAACCTGTACAAATAAGAAATAGAAATATTTATATAGAAGTATATACAATTAAGTGGAAAACAGGTAGCAACTGATTTGCTAAGTATTTAGGTTGCATACGGCCTGAGGAAAAAACTGTTTTAGTGCGTAAAGATCTGTAGTGTTTGCCTGGGCATCTTATATGAGATGTTTGCCTTCTTTTTAAGTGCACAGACTCTTCAAGTTCAAGTTTATTTGTATAGCTCTTTTAACAATGATTATCATTACAAAGCAGCTTTACAAAAAGGTGCATATTATTACTGAATTAAAGTCAAAATCTGAAGAGTTCTAGAGTTTACACAGTATATAAACATAATTAACTTCCAAAATGAGCCTCAAGGAAATTTGTGCTCATGTTTTTTTTTTTCTTTTGCCACCTGGTTTAGATTTCTTCAGCCTGTGCAACTCGTGGATATGAACCTGACCGATCTTCTCGGGGAGCTCCAGAGAGACCCCTGGCCTGTTCCTCAAGGAAAGCGACCTCTCCGCTCCACAGGCATTGCCCTTTCCATTGCTGTCGGACTGTTGGAGGTATGAAAAGCCCCTTGATTATTTATATTAGTTATTTATCTGTATATGATCAAAGAAAGAAAGAGGGAGAATGCAAAAATGGCAGGTATATATGGGTAAAGCTTAAAGGGATAGTTCAGCCAAAAATGAAAATGTGCTATTTACTCAAGTGGTTTAAACCTTTATGAGTTTCTTATTCTGTTCAACACAAAGATTTGAGTTTTTTTTTTTTTTTGAAGAAGAAGAAGAAATCAGAAAACTGGTAACTATTAACATCCATAGTAAGAAAAACTAATACTGTGGTAATCAATGGTTACATGTTTTCAGCTTTATTCAAAATATCTTTTGTTTTTAATAGAAGAAAGAAACTCATAAAGGTTTGAAATAAGTAAAGGGTAAGTCAATGATTTTTGGATGAACTATCGCTTTAAGAAGCACAACAGATTTATCTACTCTTCTCTCAACCAACATTTTGTACTCTGTGGGAGAGATTTCCTGCAGAGATTTTTATTTTTGCTTTCATTATAACTTTGGTCTAGTTGTGAGTTTGAGTTGGAGACGTGTCAGCAACACTGACTGTCAGGTTCAAAGTCCGCTTCAGCTGTCATATCATATCAGAACAGTTGTACTAGTTCTAAACCCACTCGTTCTTACATAACCCTGGAGATAAGAGTCAGACTACTTGCTGCACTCAACTCTGTTTGATAATAAGTCTGGCTTGTCTGATTTAACTTTAGCATTCATTATTTCCTTTTGAAAGATCCTAAGAAATAAGCAATAGATGGAACATTTTCCTTCCAGTAGTCTGGACTGAAATACACTGATTTAATTCATGGTTCATTTTTAAAAACGTTTACATTTTATCTCTGTTTTTCTTCTTCTAGGGGACTTTCCCAAACACAGGAGCCCGTGTGATGCTGTTCACTGGTGGCCCCCCAACACAGGGGCCCGGCATGGTGGTGGGAGATGAGCTGAAAACCCCCATCCGCTCGTGGCATGACATCCAGAAAGACAATGCACGGCATCTGAAGAAGGCCACTAAGGTGATTATAGTTATAATTAAAGCATCTGTTTATTGTTTTGCTAAAAAAAAAAAGCTAAATAAAATTCCTCTTGGTCTCTGTATAGTATTACGAAGCCCTGGCAAACCGCGCAGCAGTAAACGGACACAGTGTTGATATTTATGCCTGTGCGCTGGATCAGACGGGACTTCTAGAGATGAAATGTCTATCTAACCTCACAGGGTGAGAATTGAAGACTGATATATCTTACATGACATGTGATGTCTTAAGTATTAACAGATTGTTTTCTTTAATGCCAAACCATTAGATGAAAATATCTGAAACCGTTTCTTATCTTATTGTAGGGGCCACATTGTCATGGGCGACTCTTTCAACACCTCTCTGTTCAAGCAGACCTTTCAGAGAGTCTTCAGCAAAGACTACAATGGAGAGTTTCGCATGGCTTTTGGTGCTACTTTGGAAGTGAAGGTAACACAGTTGGACTTATCTACTGACTTAAACCTTGAGTCTGTGGTTTATTAGTATTTGTTCTGAAAGAAATTAATACTTTTGTTCAACTTAGAGGCGGTGAATTGATCAGAAATGACATAAGGACTACTTCAAATAAATACTGTTCTTTTGGATTTGCTGTTCTGTTGGACTTGCCCATGTTTTTAAAATAATATTAAGCAGCTGTTTTCATCTTTGTAAATAATAAGATATCCTTCTTGTGTGCCAAGCTTATTAGCCTTTTACAGTGGTTACTGAAGGATCTTGTAACACTAAACTCTAGAAAAATTATGCTGAAAATTCAGTTTTGCAATCATAAATGTTTAAATATTCATTTATCTAAAATATTTATTGATATTTTTACATTTTTATTTTATTATATATATATATATATATATATATATATATATATATATATATATATATTATTTTTATTTATTATTTTGTTATGTAATATTTGTTCATTTTATATTCTATTATTAATATCAAATTATATTAAAATTATAGCTTTAAATGTTGTATTCACAATAATTCAGATTTTACTGTGGTTTTTATCAATTTACCTTGGTCTACATTGTAAAAGCGCTATGGAAAATAAACATGATGCTGAATATTCAGTTTTGCCATCCTAAATGTTTACATAATTATTTATCTAAAATATTTATATTTTTTCATTTTTGTTGCCCTTTTAT
>CAIGQQ010038854.1:6074636-6120913 GCA_903798035.1 Danio albolineatus | reverse complement strand
TTGTATAATAATAATAATAATAATAATAATAATAATAATAATAACAACAACAGGGTTCATACGGTCATGGAAAACCTGGAAAAGTCATGGAATTTTAACATTTGACAATTTTGACATTTTGGAAAAACAAAAAGTTTTGGAAAAGTCATGGAAATTAGTTTAACAAATATTTGTAAACTTGAATATTGGTTAGTTGTCTACTTTTCTGTCTTTGACCAAAAACATGGTCACACATTATGAATGCTGTGTGAGCATTCACTCATTTTCCTTCAGCTTAGTCTCCATTTTAGTCTCCAGTGCCACAGCAGGAATGAACCGCCATGTTTAAGCATTATCTAAATAAATTTTACATGCATTAGATATATTAAATAAATTTAAACTAAATAGATTTATTCTGTGTTTTATGATATGCTGTAATAAAATTTAACGTGTATTGTTTTTCTTAAGATGTGTAGACATTACAGGTCATGAAAATTTACTTGAAAGTCCTAGAAAATTGATCGAATTTTATTAGTAAAAATGTTTATGAACCCTGTAATAATAATAATAATAATATTTAATCCTTTTTTATTCATTAGTTATTATATTTTATAATATTATTAAATTAGATTAAAATTATAACTGTATTTAAATGTTTTATTCACAATATTTCAGATTTGACTGTGGTTTTATAATTTTGCCTTGAGCAAAAGACACAAATAAGTAACAAAATCGACAATAATGTTGGCTTCTAGTCGAGTTTCCTTGTTTATTAAACCCCTAAAACCTGTTTTTGTCATCAGACCTCAAGAGAATTGAAAGTATCTGGTGCGATCGGGCCGTGCGTGTCACTCAACGCCAAAGGACCCTGCGTTTCAGACAATGTAAGTCACAAACAAGCGTTTCTCATTTCATGCGAGCCTGTCCTAGTTTGTGATGAATTTCAACAACGTGCACTGTTCACACATAAAAGAATCTGTAATATTTTGCAGGAAATGGGCGTTGGAGGAACATGCCAATGGAAGATCTGTAGTCTCTCCCCTGCCACCACCCTGGCCATGTATTTTGAAGTAGTAAATCAGGTATGGTATGATAATTATCTGTACAGTACGCACGGTATTGGGGTGTGAGAGCTCATATTTACACAGATATTAAAATACCACCCCGCTGTGTTTTTGTTTTGTAGCACAACGCCCCTGTTCCTCAGGGTGGAAGAGGAGTTGTTCAGTTTGTTACGCAGTATCAGCACTCTAACACACAGCGGCGGATCCGTGTCACCACTATTGCCAGGAAGTAAGTCTTTTGGTTTCAGCGCATACATGATAGTCTTATCAGCTGATATCACACTCAATGACTTGCTTGTTCCTTTTCATTCATAAGATTGACGACAACACCTTTTTAGATGGAACAAAAGACCTCAGAGTTATCTAGAATCAATATATCTCATGTTTCCATGAGCTATTTATGTTTGCAGTAGACTAAAATAGCTTTTGCTGCGTAAATATGGGTTTAGCTCGTATTCTGGAGTGTTTGGTGGGTGTGTGTGCGTCAATGGATCTTGACAAACCGGTTTCTTCTGTCACACCTAGTTGGGCTGACGCACAGTCGCAGATCCAGCACATCGAGTCGTCGTTTGATCAGGAGGCTTCAGCCGTTCTCATGGCCCGGCTTGGGGTTTTCAGGGCGGAGTCAGAGGAGGGGCCTGATGTTCTCCGCTGGCTGGATCGGCAGCTCATTCGCTTGGTGAGTTTTGGTGGAAATCCAGGTCAATGTGTTTATACATAAGTGGTGATTATGAAAAAATAAACAAGCCATTGTTGTTATGACGAATGGAGAACTTCCTTCATTCTTTGTTTGTTGTTTGGTTTCAGTGTCAGAAGTTTGGCCAGTTCAATAAAGATGATCCAAATTCCTTCAGACTGTCTGAAGCTCTCTCGCTTTACCCACAGGTAAAAGGATGATTTCACTTGAACTGTATTTGCTAACATGATTTGATTTTAAAATGATTTAATTAAGTTTATTTATTTGGCCGCTGCACATTCATAGTCAGTTGTGTTTCCTATTTGATTGTTTATTTAGAGCAGAGTACCATCTCAGAAAAAAAATTGTCGCTCCAAGTACCACCATAATGACGAGGCAGATTAATTGCTATTATTAAGAATATTTATTATCGTCAGCCACTTTAAACATTAAAAATAGTTTGAACATTAACACTGTACTGTGCTTATAGGTAAAAATATATATATTTATATAATTTCTAAGTTGTTTTTTTCTTTCATTATTCAGTATTTCTCTGCGTACCTCTAGAAGGAAGCCCACTAGTGGTATGCGTACCACAGTTTGAGAACCACTGGTTTAGGGCACTTAATAATACATTTTATTAATCCATATGAATTATCCACTCTTTCAACAATCACCCTGATATTTTAATCTTTTTAAATGAGCTAGAAGTAGTATAGAATACACAAATACACAAAGGGCTATTTTCTACTAGAAGTAGTATAGAATGTATGTGTTCAAATAAAGAGTGTATTTAACACGTTCAGCAGGCATATGTAGGATTTACTGGTATATGAATGTAAAATGTAAATGTTTACTGCTTTTTTTCTTTAAACATTATCATCACCGCTGCTAAATCCAGTATCAACTGACTGCAGATTTGTATTCATTGCTAAACGTGACCATAAGCTTTCCATTGATGTATCCTTTTTTAGTATATGACAATTTATTAAATTTTGCGACTAATTATTTATTTATTATTTAAATACTGAGAAAATCACCTTTTTAATGATGTCTAAATGTAGTTTTTAGGGTAGTGCCCTTACCGCCTGATGAGGGACGATAATATGTTATTTAAACACATGAAACATGGAGCTGCATATTATTATTATTATTATTATTATTATTATTTTTTTTTTTTTATTATTATTATTATTTTTATGAATGCACTTAACTGTATAACTTTACAACGTTGTAAAACATATGAAAACATTTTCACAGACATGATATAAATCACAAAATATTTACATACATATTTCCTGCACATTACTGTTACACATTACTATACAGTCATTATAGAATTCTCTATAAATAAACTATCGACAATTTAATTGACATGACATACACAGTCATATAACTGACATGTATATCCCCTTTTTATATATAAACACCTTTACCCACTTTACATGAACTTTAAACATTGTAACCAACAATGAGATTCACTTTGTAACTACTTTGTAACTATGCTCCTTTTGTTAGCTGTTATGTTGTTGCATATATTCATAAAATCACTCCACCGTTTCTCCCGTTGACATTGAATTGATCCCGGTTGCTGTTAGAATTACATTGCAGAGCGTATGGCGCACATCTATAAATACACTACGTAGTTGTTTTAATAGATAACACTTTTTGCTTTCACTACACTGACGTATATTCAACACATTTTGATAACAATTTAAACATTTCATACATGATGAGGGACGATAATATGTTATTAAAACACACGAAACATGGAACTGCAGCTGCTGCTTCACGTCAGAGTCTGTGTATTGTTCGAGCAGCAAGCCCCTCCCCCTCATTAGATAAACTGTCCACAGACATGCATATCGATGCATCGCATTAATTTACAGTATATATTTTTTCTATATTCTATTGGATAGAAAGTAATGTACACATTTATTAAAACAAATTAACTTTTGTTTTGTTTTTTTCCAATTTCTTATCATTTGTAACCACTTCATTAGCAATGCACATTACCAATCAAAATTTGAGTCTTGATATTTGTACTTTAGGAAATGTACAGTATATCTTAATGGAACATGACCTTTACTTGAAATTCTAATGGTTTTCGCCATAAAAATCTGTAGTTTCGACTCATGCAATCAATGTATTTTTGGCTATTGCAAAAATATACTGCAACAAAAGACATGACAACATAAAGCATAACTTATTGAATAAAAAATTTCTTAAGACTTTTTCATTTGCATTTTTCAATTAAACGTGTCCCTGTTTAAACTAGCATTTTTTATAATTTTTTTATATTTGTATGGCATCTGTATTATGATTTTCTTTCTTTAAATACCTTGTTGGATAATATCGCCTTTCTAATACTGAATGTTTTTCCTTTTCTTGACAGTTTATGTTCCACTTGAGGAGATCCCCGTTCCTGCAGGTGTTCAATAACAGCCCGGACGAGTCCTCCTATTACAGACATCAATTTGTGCGTCAGGATCTGACCCAGTCGCTCATTATGATACAGCCCATCCTTTACTCCTACTCTTTCCACGGCCCTCCAGAGGTGATTTTTAAATCCATAAATGATCAATTCCGTGCAAAATGAAGTTGTTTGTGTAGGCTTGGATATGACAGTACTATACAGATACTCAAAAAATGTCTCTGTCAGTGTTTTCATACAATTTGATTTGATTTACCAAACTTGCACAAGTGGCAATTTCAAAACTGGCCTGTAAGTAGGGCCACACGGACTCTGCGCTATTTACTGGTCTAAATGTGTGTAAATTTATATTTATTCAGTTTTTAAATTAATTAAAGTAATAATACTGACTAATATGAAAATATTCATATGATTTATTTACAATACAGTTTGTGAAGTAATATTTTCTGTCTTTTAGTAGATATAATATACGAGAGACTTGCTTTGTTTACCAAATAAAGTGGATCTAATTGGATTCACATTGTAAACCTTAAATAAAAGTTAAAAAGGTATTAGTTTTTATTTCTTATATTAAGGTTTTAGTTATGATACTCCCAAAATTATTGCGCATTAATCCGCAGATTTTTAACAAAATACTCCGCAGAAATAGCAAAAAATGTCCGCAGATTCCGTCTGGCCCTAGTCATAAGTGCTAAAATGTCTAATAAAATGTAATTAATCCTTGTTGTTATATAAAGAGACAACCCTTGTCCTTTTGGTCAGCATTATTTATTTTGGGTTGAGCAGTTTAATTGACAATTTCTTCAAATTATGTTGTTTACTGTACATTTGTATACTTTTATTTTGGTCAAATCCAGGACACGTTTATTTCTTAAGTTTTTAAAATATAAAACACATTTACAGATTGATTATTATTATTTATTTATTTATTTATTTTTTGATCCATTAACTCTGTTTAGTTTTTAAAAATAATATATACATATATACATTCGCAGTGAATTAAAGTTTCATTTCTTTACTGCAAATGTCACATCTATAATGCTGGAATTATGTACAGTCATGCCTGGAATTATTAAAACTCCTTGCAGATTCTGACTTAGTTACTTAAAGAAATATTTTTTACTTAAAGAAATATATTTTTCCCCACAATGATGCCTCTTGTACATCGTCTTGTTATCTTTTGGATGAAGCCTGTGTCATTTCTGGTCCAAAACAACCTACTTAAATAACTTAAATCAGAATTTGCCAGTGGTATGAATCAGTCTTGGCTGTATTTACTAGAATAATAATAGCAACATATTCATCCATATTTTTTTTTGTTTCTCTTATTTCTTTTTTAGCCTGTTCTTCTGGACAGCAGCAGCATTCTTCCTGACCGCATCCTCCTGATGGACACCTTCTTCCAGCTGGTGATTTACCATGGAGAGGTACTAATCCTTACATGCTCCCTATGCTTATATAATATAAAAAGATTGCGATGACAAGTTTCACAGGGTTAAATGATGTTTATCAGATCAAAAGTCCCTTTAAGGCAGTCTCGGTCCTGGAGGGCCGGCGTCCATGCAGTGTTTAGCTCCATCTTGCCTCAACACACCTGCCTGGATGTTTCAAATATACCTAGTGAGGCCTTGATTAGCTTGTTCAGGTGTGTTTGATTACGGTTAGAGCTAAAATCTGCAGGATACCAGCCCTCCAGGAATAAGTTTGGTGACATCTGCGTCAAGGCATGTCATTTCACTCGGCGGCCATCTTTAAAATGCCTCTCGGGTGTTCTGTTTTAAAGGGGAAACATCAAATTCTCCAAAATTGCTCGCCAAGCTTACGATTAAATGTCATATTAGGAATCACCAATAAAATTAAACAACAACTGTCTCTTTAGCTTCATTTCTAAACCTTCAAATCACACAAAATCTGCAGAAACTCACGTCTGGTTCGATCCCCTCGCCCGGAAAATCATCAGTCTATAGCGATCAATGATTGGCTCCTGTATTAGAAATTCATTCGCCATATTGACTGTTACACATTTCCCCATTTAAAACTTCACAAGTGACCCGTCTTGTGTGTTCTGTAGTCTTTGTCGGAGTTCAGTTTAGTGATGGTGGTGTTCTCATCTCCTCAGACTATTGCTCAGTGGAGGAAGGCTGGATACCAGGAGATGGCCGAGTACGAGAACTTCAAGCAGCTTCTTCAGGCTCCTCTGGATGATGCTCAGGAGATCCTGCAGACACGCTTCCCCATGCCCAGATACATCGACACCGAGCACGGAGGCTCACAGGCTCGCTTCCTGCTCTCTAAAGTCAACCCCTCGCAGACACACAACAACCTCTACGCCTGGGGCCAGGTACACACATTTTTGTTTATTCTGAGATATTAAGAAAAAAGTGATCGATGGAGATACTCTGAGTCAGTGTTTCCCGACTCTGTTCCTGGAGGCACACCAACAGTACATATTTTGGATGTCTCCCTTATCTGACCCGTTAACTTCAGGTTTTGGAGTCTCTCCTAACGTTCTAATGAGTTGATTCAAGTGTGTTTGATTAGGGAGAGGTTGAAAATGTGTGCCTTCATGAACGGAAGGGAAACACAGCTATAAATGATGCTATATGCATACAAACTTTAGACAGGGTTTTTGTTAATATAATAATAATAATAATAATAATAATAATAATATTGTATGCTAATGAACTACAATGGAAACACATTTATCTATGTACGTCTTATGCTTTCATTCTGAAATGCCAGCATTGAAGTCTGTTATCAAATTATTTAGTTAAATGACTTTAAAGATTGAACATCTGAGGCTGTTGGATTCCAAAATTTTGGGAATGGAGTCTGATTTAGGGATGAGCCAGTATAAGATTCTGACAGTATGATAACCTTTGATAAAAAATATCACTGTTTTATGGTATGACGGTATTGTGTTTACTGCTCTAAAATATATTCACTTTAAATTTCTGGGGTAAAAAAACGATTTTTTTCTCCCCATTGAACATAATATATTTTACTTTGAGATACAAAAAAAAGAAAGAAAGAAGGAAAGAATAATAATAATAATAATAATAATAATAATAAAGAACATGAAATAAACTTGAGGCTAAGACATTTAAGAATCAATTACAGTGTATAAATTAAAGTCATTACAAAATGAAATGGTTGTTTGCTTTCTTATTTTCAGATAATGAAATTAAATTTAAATAATGACTGACTAAATTCTTGCAAAAAAAAAACAGGAAAATATGGTTTGGTATTATTAAATTTGCATTTGTGGATATAAACATTAAGAAACATTTAAAGTATTTTGGAGCAGTAAACATGTCAGGCTAAATGAATTAAATGAATCATTGGCTTCTGTGGTCTTCATTAGTTTCAAAAACACAGATTTCTTCACAATTTAAAACGGCTACTTTGGATATCTTTGGAAATACTGTTGTCCTCAAAACAAACAAACAAACAAAAAAAGCATAACTAAAAAAATCTTACACATACCTTAGGAACGGTATAGCAGAAAATTTTGGCAGTATGAAAGCCTTGACTTTTCCAAACCGCGGTATACCTTGAAAACGGTTATTGTCCCATGCCTAATCTGATTCCTGTTCTTAGTTTTTATTTGTTTCTTTATTTAACCAGATAAAAACCCATTCAGATCAAGATCTTATTTACAAGGGTGACCTGGCCAAGAAGTCCGCAACACACGACATGTTCACATCAAATTGTTGACTTCTGGTCCTTCTTTCAGTTTTAAAGAACAAATTAACTATTAAATAAGACTCTATTCCCATTGATTGAACTGATTCAGAACTTTGTAATTGACTCTCGATTCTCAATAACTCTGAATCAAGGAATTGATTCTTTTTGGAATCAACTCTCAGCCCTGTAGACCATTTTGAGGGATGTATGCAAAAACAATGGTCCCAACCTATTTCCTGTTTTACACTTTTAATTTCTATAGCTTTTAAGAATCCAAAAAGAGCCACATGTTAATAAATAATGTTATGATGACTGTTTTAACATAAAGATATGATTGAATTGCCTCTTGTTACAGTTGTTACAGTATGAAATAGTATGATAACAAGCAGGAAATGTTCATGGGCCAATTACATGATCACATTGAAATGGTCTATAAGCAGCATCCCTTTACTTATTATTTATGGTAATAAAGCTACAGCGGTTGCCCTGGTTGATTTTCTTCCTCTTTATGGAAACAATGCTTTTATTTGCACATGATTTCTGCTGTGGTCTTCTAAGAATATCTGATCTCTAATATTTCTGAATCTTTCTCGTAGGAATCCGGAGCTCCAATCCTCACAGATGACGTCAGTCTGCAAGTCTTCATGGACCATCTTAAGAAACTGGCTGTTTCGAGTTCAGCCTAAACGTTTCGCTGACGAATGATGTACATTTAGAGCGTGTAAAGAAAGGAACAAAAAAAGGATGAACTATTGACCCAATTTTCTGGAAAAAAAAACACAACAAAATGCATCTCCTTGTTTGTTTAAGAGGTCCTCCAGAGAAACGGTTGTTAGCTGTTTTCTAATTCTCATCGACTCAAGTAATTATGATTTATTTTTGTCATGTTTGTTTGCTTATTTAATTTAGTTTTCGTCTAACATAAAGTGTTACTTGTCATGCTTAATAATGTCTGATTTCCTTAAAGAGAAGATCTCTTCTGTCAACACTTTGCTCGTGCTGCTTTTCCTAAGCATGTTTAGACTGAAATTCCCATAAGGCTTGTTTCCTCTTGTCTGTTTGTCCATTTTTCGGATTGCACAGATTGACAGTCTTCTAAACTGTACCTGTGATCTG
This sequence comes from Danio albolineatus, assembly GCA_903798035.1. NCBI lineage: Eukaryota > Metazoa > Chordata > Actinopteri > Cypriniformes > Danionidae > Danio > Danio albolineatus. The sequence goes on along the minus strand of CAIGQQ010038854.1, from coordinate 6,111,957 downwards.
CTCTCGTGCAGGGAGAAACAGTGTTTGAATGATACCCCTGTTCTTTCCGCATTGTAATGAATGTAGTATGTAAAGAATTTAAATGTGACTTGTGACCCACATTCCAGTTTTATCTCGATCTACAATGATGAACTAATGCTATGCATAATATTTATAGAATCTCTTGTAGGTTTATTTCATTTCAAAGGCACTTTGAACGTGCAAGCTCTCGTTTCGATCTAAAATAAAATATATATTACAAATTCAGTTCAGTTGATGTTCATTTATATAGCGCTTTCACGATGTAGATTGTGTCAAAGCAGCTTAACATAGAAGTTTTAGTCAATTGAAGCTGTGTCAGTCCAGTATTCAGAGTTTAGTTCAGTTCAGTGTGGTTTAAAGTTCACTGCTGAAAGTCCAAACACTGAAGAGCGAATCCAGCGATGCACAGCTCCACAAGTCCCAAACCAAGCAAGCCAGTGGCGACAGAAAACTTCACCTATTTATAAAAGTGAAGGAAATGAATACTTGAGAGAAACCAGGCTCCGTTTCATTTCTCCTCTGGCCAAATTTCTTCTCAGTCTAGGTGCTGGAGGCTGAAGAATGTTGGACGTTCATGACCGAGAAGCTGCAGGTGTGAATCAACCCAACAGAAGCATCTGTATTTATATGAAGGATGTATGTGTGATGAATGTAGTTATGAAAATGAAAAGCTACATTGTAATATTTATTGATAAACTGTAAAGCTCTTTTGATATTTTGTCATTTAACTTATTATTAAGTTAATGATTTGTGTAATTTATTATAAAAAAAACATTCGAAGGTCTGTTTGTGAGTAGTTTTGTGTGTCCTCAATGAGTTCTATTTGAACAATACCTATATATCCCTGTCACCAACCTGTCTGACGATCTCTACACATACTATCAGTATATATAGTGTCGTTAAGATATCGTTATATATACGTTTTAATCACGTTTGTTAGGAGTAGGCCCAGTATAAAATGTAACAAGCGACATCTCTTTAGATTTCAGAAATTAAAATAAGGCACAAAAATGAGAGGAAACGTTTTCTTTACTGCTCATAACATGAATTTAATTGCGCCTTACTCCCTTTAGTGGACATTACAGCAATAGTTCGTCAAACGGAATAGTCACATAAAAAATCTAAAGACATTTTAGAGGCTAAACTGTACATCATTTTAAGTGTGATTGCTATTATTTATTTTCTCTTGTATGTATATGAATTATTACGAAATTAATTATGCGTAAACAAACCGTCCAGTAATCACAAACAACTATAATTGGTTGCTCTACATCAGCGGGGAGAAAAGTAACAGATACCATGTGAGCTTTTTTTATATAACCCGATGTTTTAACAGTGATTTTATCTGAAAAATTACACCCATTAGTAGATTTTTATTATAATTAAATCGAAGTTATTATTTAAAAAAACCGTTAATGCAACAGTTAATAAAATAATAATAAGAATTCATCCCTCACCCCCGTTCTGATTGGTCATACTCTGACAAGGAAGTGACAAAAGGGAGGCAGTTTTGTGCTGCGTCGTCCTTGAGCTACATTTGTGTTTGTTTTTGTCAACGTAGCCTGAAATTTAATTTTAAGGTTATATTGCGATTGACAATATAACGTTCACGATGGATTTTTTAAAGTGGCATCGGCGCGCGGCTATAGTCTATTATATGGGTGTTTGGACCATGCTTTTCCATTTCGTTTTCTTGTATAGGAAAGACAGTTTCATTACAGGTAACGTATAACAGTGGGCTGCATACATCATATGTGACTTGCGAAAATGTTAGAGATGAGATGTAGAGAAGAGATTTATGTTTCGCTATATATTTATGATTCGTCTATAAATCGAAATAGCTTTTTACACATGTGAGGAATTTGTTTTCGTAACAGACGTTTTTAGAATTGATACAGCTGCAGCCTGACGTTACGAGAATTATATATAATATTTATTCATTGGATATTTATTCGCCTGCATTAAACCCAACCGTCAAAGTAATGTAAAAATTGTAATAATAGACATAATAGACTTTCTTCGTTGCTGCATGGAGGGCGCTATTAGTGAACAGCGTCTTCCTGTAGGACTTCCGTTATCAGCCAGAGCAGCGTGGCTCAGCTGGTTGTCAATACTGTTTTCGGTGGTTTACGGAGTGTTTTACTGATGTAAAACTTTAAATTTGAAAGGATTGATATGGATAGTCCTCAAAATAAAGTTTAGTAGTAGTTTATTGGCCATGAAATCAGTGTCCTTTACAAACAAAATGTCCCTCGCTTCCAATGTAACAATGTCTTACGCCAGCTTTCCAAAGAATGTGTTGTTCTTGTTTAAAATCAGTTGTAGTGAATTCTTGTTGAACTGAAATTGTGAACTTTAAGGTGCTCTCCACCTTTCTTCTCTCCCCTCCTTGTTGTGTATGTCAACGCTGTAAGCTGAGCGCTGTAGGGGCTGAGTGCCATTTACTTTGAACGTTTTCTCCTGTTTTTGGTTTAGTTAAGGAGTAAGGGTAGTATTTGTCATTTATTTTTCTGCATTTCTTTTGGTTCATTAGGTAAGTTATCTTCGGGGTGGAGTTAGTTAATGTTTTGTTTATTATTTTGGCCTTGCTCAGCTCTGAAGCTATTTTTGGTTGCGCTCTTTTTTGTTTTCCTTGTAAATACAAACTTTTTCCGCCTTCTCACAATAAAAGAACCTTTAAGGTCATTTAAATCAACACCTGCTAATCGTTTATTTATTAATTCTCTTTAACGTTTATGTTCAACCTCAGCCCTTGATATTTGGGGTCGTAACACTGCCTCAAATTTGTAGTTAAATCATATTGTCTAGTCTAAAATAATTGACTAAAATAATTAGTTCAGCTTTGCAGAACTTAAAAAATGTAGTTGAAACCTGCTTAACCTATTAAAATAAGTTAAATGAACACCATAAACATTTGTAATCATGCCTTTTTGTCCTAGGCTATATTTTGTTACAGAGTGTTTATATTACGGTGGCAGAGAGAGCTTAACGCGCTGCAATTTAAGAAAGCACATGCAATAACAAAAAACACCAGCAAATTAAGAAACGATTCTCATCAATTTGACAGCACACCTGTTGCAAATTCTCACAACACAGACAACGGAAGAAACCTGCACGGGCCTTAAATCTAGGCCCGAGACGCACAGGCTGAAGCCCGGCCCGTGTCCGACAGATTATCAAAATTTTCGGCCCGAGTCCGGCCCGAAGCCCGTTTTTTTTCCCCGCCAAACATCTTAGCCTATATGCAGCCATTAAAATAGACCAGATTTGTATTTAATAGAGAACTGATATTTTTCATTTCCTTTTTTATCAGAATGATTTAGAGAAATTATTGGAGTTTTTATTAATTTATTTATTTTATTTTTTTACGTAAAACCTTTGATGGAGGAGAGACCTGTGGTGTTTGTTTCAAGTTATCTAGCTGTATGAAAAGCGCACCGCGCTTCTTTTCCTCTTGTCAACATAAAGGCAGTATACGGTGCGCCTCGCGCTTTTGGAACGGACAGGTGCTCTCGGTGTGATCAGCCCCTGATGTGCAAACATATTTGTTAATTCGCGGGACGGTAACACGTGCCAACAACACGTTTGCCAAAGAAGCAAAGAATATTGCAGATTGACACAGACGAGTTGCCAAACCTGCACTGATGCTGATCGCCTCCGTCCTGGATATGCGTCATAAACTCAACAAATAGGCTATAGTTTTAATAATTTAGTGTACAACTAACAAATCAGCCTTTCCATTTAGAAAATTAGAGTTATTAATAGTTCTTATATAATATACATTTTTACAATAGCCTGCATACATGAACCGCGAGTGAGACGGAGGAAAGAAGTCATAATCATATGACATAATCTTTAAACTAATGACTTATGTTAAAAATGTTGACAGGGGTTTTGTAATATAATATTAACAGCAGAGCATTAATTAAATGCATATTTAATGCAATCGATTCGAGGTAGGCTGATATTTTTATTTTATGGAAGAAAAGAACATGATTGGACAAACAGCATATGCCGCTTCTTAAAAAGGATTCAGTCAGTGTTTTCGTTTTGTAATCTAAATATTATTTAAATGAAAAATAACTGGGACAGAACTATCTATTTTATTCTTTTTATTTAGTTTATTCTATTAGTTTAGTTTATTTATTTCTATGCTGTTGGAAACACTGCAGGTGCGTGAAGATGCTCTGTTATGTTCTGTAGCTATGCTTTGATTTGTTCTGTAAACAAATCAGTATTTTAAAATGCAATATTTAATATGTCAGACACAAAATAGACACGTCATTTTTTTTCAATAAATAATAATTTAATATTAATCTGACCAGTTAACAATCCAGTTTGTGTTTTGGCATTGTTGGCGCATTAGCGAAGTTTTTTTTTAAGCACTTCACCTCAGATGTTATTCTTCAATTTTATTTAGAAATAACTGACCAACAAAACTTATTAGACTATAGACAAACTATACGAAATTCGTTTTTAAAATCTATATTTTTTTAGCAAAAATTTACTAATTATATTTTTGATTAGATCCCGTCTACTGCTCAACTGTGCGGTGGATGATTTTCGGTCAGTGCAAAGTGTAAGGATTTCATTAATGCTTCACTAATGGTTGTAGCATATCACAATCTTCATCGACATATATTTGCAATTTTTTAAGATGCCCTAATTATAAAGATTATGTCTTATATAAGAAATATATAAAAAAGGAAACGAATTATGTCATAATAAATGCCCTTAAATAATGTAGCCTTTGACAGTGAGCATAGATGTGTTTCTTTAGATGATGCGGGGGAAGGAGGCGGGGCAGTGCTTTATTTGTGCATACCGCAGGCCCCTTGCATTGTGCATAATCACTTGGCTCATCATTTAAAGTTGTCACTATTATGACAACTGCAAAAAGTCCATCAAAGAACAGAAAAAGGCAGAAAGAACAATCATTAAACATCCTACGAATTAAAAATCTCATTAAATTGATCAAAAGCAAGAAGAACTATTAACGAAACCAAAAAACAGAGCTGGAAACAATACATATCAAATTTAACATCCCAGACTCCAACTAAGAAAATCTGGGATATGATACGAAAAATGAAGAACAAAGAAGGTGGATCACAAATATGTCACATAAATAGTCGTAGCACCCAACTAACTACTGAACAAGAAATTGCCAACAACCTTGCTGAAACTTTTGAAAGAAACTCATCCTTAGAAAATTGTCTTCCTCAATACAAAAGAATACAAAGGCAACAAGAACAAAACCACATTGACTTTTCCTCTGATAATACTGAAATATACAACAAATCCTTTACAATGGAAGAACTACGAAAAGCTTTGAAAAATTCAGGAGACACTGCAGTCGGTCCGGATAAAATCCATTATCAGTTTCTAAAGCACTTACCCTATGATGTATTATACCTCCTTTTAAATATTTTTAACTATATATGGACCTCTGGAAAGATACCATCTTGTTGGAAAGAATCTTTAATCATTCCTATACCTAAACCAGGTAAAGACCACTCAGATGCCAATAATTATCGCCCTATAGCCCTTACCAGTTGTCTGTGTAAAACAATGGAAAGAATGATAAATGATCGACTTGTGTGGTCACTAGAGAAGAATCAAAATATTAGTAATTATCAGTGTGGTTTCAGAAGAGGAAGAAGCACAATAGATCACCTTGTAAGACTAGAATCCTACGTGCGAAATGGTTTTATTAAAAAAGAACATACTGTAGCAATATTCTTTGACTTGGAAAAAGCCTATGACACCACTTGGAGATATGGCATTTTAAAAGACTTGCATGAAATGGGTTTTAGAGGACATCTACCTGCTTTTATCTCAAATATTTTAACAAACAGATGTTTTCGAGTTCAGATAGGAACAACTCTGTCAAATAAATATATTCAAGAACTTGGTGTACCACAAGGAAGCATACTATCAGTTACATTATTTAACATTAAAATCAATAGCATTATAAATGCTATTGGTCTAAATGTATTTTCTAGTCTATATGTGGACGATTTGTGTATCTGTTACAGAAGAAGAAACATGAAAATTATTGAAAGATAATTGCAACTCTGTATTAACAAAATGCATGACTGGTCAGTCAAGAATGGATTTAAGTTCTCCAGATCAAAAACTGTGTGCATGCATTTTTGTCAGTTACGTTATCGTCACCCTGAACCAAGTCTCTTCTTGGAAGAAGAACCTATAAAAATTGTAAAGGAAACTAAATTTCTTGGACTCACCCTGGATAATAAACTCTCCTTTATTCCACACATCAAACTCTTAAAAACAAAACCTTTGAAAAAAATGGATATCCTTAAAATTCTGACCACAACAAAATGGGGTGCAGATTGTACTACAATGCTTCGTCTTTATAGAACCATGATCAGACCCCAAATGGATTATGGAAGTATAGTGTATGGATCGGCTAGACAATCCTACATTAAAATGCTGGACACTGTACATCATACAGGACTTCGAATCTCATTGGGAGCATTCAGAACATCCCCTGTTCAAAGTTTATATATTGAAGCAAAAGAATCATCTCTCGAAAGAAGATGTTTAAAATTAGCACTCCAATATGCTGTCAAACTGAAATCAAAAAGAGGTAACCCGCTTATCCATCAGTCTTCCACCCGGAATATTTAGCATTGTAAGAAGACAGACCCAACTATATCTGTCCTTTTGGAATCCGTATGAAACCCCACCTGAAGAATTTGGGAGTTAATATGGAAAAGCTTTCTCTACCTGATTTGAGCCATAATCCTCCTTGGTGCAACTCAAAAATAAAAATCTTATGGAACTTAACCAAACAGAAGAAGACCTTGACTCATCCAAATGAATACAAACAAGAATTCAAACAAATAACAGACAGTCTTCCTCATCATAAGCCCATATATACAGATGGTTCGAAAACAGACAAAGGAGTAACTGCAGCAGTAGTTTTTAAAGATGATGGTTTTGGTACTCGGATTCCAGGAGAAAGTTCAATTTAAACAGCAGAAGCTTATGCAATAAATATGGCTTTAGAACAAATGGAAAGGACACAGTACCGTAACTTTTTAATCGTGACTCCAAATCCTGTCTTTAAGCACTTGAAGCTTCTAAGTGTGATCACCCTATAATTTCTATGATTGTAAAGAAAATGACAACACTAGAAAATAAGAAGTTCGACATCATCTTCTGTTGGATTCCAGGTCATATGGGATTACATGGAAATGAACTGGCAGATGAAGCAGCAAAACAGGCTATCTCTTTGAAAGTGACAGAATGTTTAATTCCTCCTGAAGACTTGAAACCCACAATTAATTAATACATAAATGAAACATGGCAAAAAGAATGGGACAATTGCACAAATAATAAACTCCATAAAATTAACCCGAAAATAAATGAAAGATACTCTGCAAATTATCATTTTGAGAGCAGGCATGAACAGACTGTCTACACTAGATGTCGAATTGGACACTCTAGGTTGACTCATCTATATTTACTTAATAACGAAGATTCACCCAAATGTAGCAACTGCCAGGCTACACTTAACATCAAACATATCTTGTTGGAATGTGAAAGTTTTAATGCAATTAGACAACTTTTTTATAAGGAGAGCACTTTGATGGACCTTTTTTAAAAAGTACCACCAGGAAGAGTCTTAAATTATTTATCAAAAATTGAACTGAAAAATCATATTTAACTCTGAATATATTTTTGTGTGAATTTTACTTATTTATATTTTATGTATTTATCTAAGTAACTTTTTATTATAATATGAATTTGTTTTTATCACGCAAATTTTTATGTATACCTATCTTGCCATGAAATAGCCATAAGTTGCTAATGTGGCAATAAATAAATAAATAAAAGTTGTCACTATTTGAAAAGTTGACCAGACCTTTCCTCTTTCGTTTTTCACAGTTTCACGTGGTTAGAAATCTCTAGGCAAGGCACCACTGGCGCTCCTGGATGGCGCGCATTAGATGTCATTAAACTTTTTTGATGTTTGTTTATGGAGCAGGCCTGAAGCCCGATATGCGCGCTAGCTAAGACGTGAAAATAGGCCCGAAGCCCGGCCCGAGGGGCACAAAAACGGCCCCAACGGGCTCTGGCTCAAATGCAGGGCTCTAGGAAACGCGCAGCAAATTGGTCAAAACGCAAATAAAGGAAGAGAAGCACAGCAAATTGGTCAAAACACAAACAACGGAAGAAACGCGCAGCAAATTGTTCAAAACAAAAACAATGGAAGAAACGCGCAGCAAATTGGTCAAAACACAAACAACGGAAGAAACGCGCAGCAAATTGTTCAAAACAAAAACAATGGAAGAAATGCGCAGCAAACTGTTCAAAACACAAACAACGGAAGAAACGCGCAGCAAATTGTTCAAAACACAAACAACACAAGAAGCGCAACAAATTCATCAAAACACAAACAACACAAGAAGCGCAGCAAATTGGTCAAAACACAGACAACGGAAGAAACGCGCAGCAAATTTGTCAAAACACAAACAACAAAAGAAACGCGCAGCAAATTGGCCAAAACGCAAACAACACAAAGTGCAGCAAATTGGTCAAAACACAAACAACAAAAGAAACGCGCAGCAAATTGGTCAAAACGCAAACAAAGGAAGAAACATACAACGTTTCACATTTAATTATGAATTTATTCAGGCTGATAATTTACAAAAGACAACAGAATCGTGTAATCAGGATATTAAAATAAACGAAAAACAACTCTCCTTTCAAAGATCACCAATCACTTCACTGAACAACAGTCACGGCACAATGACACATCCGTATTTCAGCTGGGTCCGTCATGTTTTTGGGTCCTCTTGAAACATTTCCGTTGTGTTATGTGGATGTTTGCAAGTGTTTTGACCAATTTGCTGCGCATTTCTTCCGTTGTTTGTGTTTTGACTAATTTGCTGCACGTTTCTTCCGTTGTGTTTTGACCAATTTGCTATGCGTTTCTTCCGTTGTCTGTGTTGTGAGAATTTGTAACAGGTGTGCTGTCAAATTGATGAAGATCGTTTCTTAATTTGCTGGTGTTTTTTGTTATTGCATGTGCTTTCTTAAATTGCAGCGCGTTAAGCTCTCTCGGCCACCATAATATATACTGTCTATATGTATTATGTGAAAACTTAAGTATGTTGTTAAATAATGTGTATACGTGTATAAATAGTGTAGTTATAGCGTGTATAAATCTGGTCTATTATTAGACTAAAGCAGTCTTAGTGTCGTTATTGGAATGTAATGTAACATCGTATTTTGTTGTTTTTCTCTCTTTTTTTAGAAGACATTAGCAAGATGGAGAACATCTCTGGAAAGACTTCTACCGTCCACCCATCCACCGTTATTAAAAGTAACCTCTTGCCTTTCCTTGACATGACAGTTACACATATCGTAACCGTCCCCCCCAAAGAATAAAACAGAAGATGAAGAACTCAGACATTTTTCCAGACGAAATGGATGGATGACCTAATGTTTTGGGAAAATAATCTCATCTTTAGTGTCAAATGAGAGAAATGAAGCTCTCTGGCAACCGAATTGCATCTTGATGGTCGTCTTTTGTTTGTAAAGCATCTGTTAAGAAAACTGGCTAATTAAACATCAAGTTTCCTAATTTAGGCCTTTAAGTTGTGCTTTTATTAGTCAATTACACTATTTAGGTTTGGGCACAAATGTCAAAGTATTGTTATAAGGACATTGGTACAGTTTGTTATTATTATTATTATTGCATAATAATAATTGTGCATTGAAAAAAAGAAGATGTAGCAAAAAACTGGCAAATGCCAAACTTGAAAAAATAGCGCCATCTAGTGAAAAAAAACTGTTAAAATGTAACTTTTTTTAAAGCCTTTTCAACCGAATGAAAACCTGTTCACAAATATTGCATCATTTTATTGTTAAACAGCAAGGGTGAAACAAAAAAAACAAAGTTTTGATAGGTTTACATAAATGTCCAATGGCGTATTATATATATGTTATTATATATGTTATATATATACCACTGTGGTGGTACCTTTCACAAAGTATACAATATTGTATCTGCAGGTTTTTAAAAACAAAGGTAAGTTTTGATTTCCCATGGTACAAATCATGACCTTAAAAGGTACAAATTTGTTTCTTTTCTTAGGGTACAATTCTGTCCCATAAAAAAGTACTGCCCCAGTGACAAGGGTTTGTACCTTCTTTGGTACAACATTGTACCATTTTTTCTGAGAGTGTATGTCACAAAATATATTATTCCAAAAACGTATGCAAGCAGGTAAAGAGATCTGAGAACTATTAATAACCAAGCGAATATTTTTGTTTCACATAGAACTGAGAAGAGTTTGGTCACTATAGAGGTTTGTGTTGTCAAAAAGAAAAGAATCTAAAGAACCTTTGGGGCCAGATTTGAGTAAAGGTATAACACAATCAGGGATTGCACCAAAAACTATGGCATATTCTTTGGGGGGAACAGGAAAAGAAAACTGATGCATACATTTTTCATATGAAAAAGGGACACCACAGTCATCTAAGAGCTGACTAACTAAAAGTATATTTTTATTGAACTAGTTATTTAAAAAACTGATTTATTTTTATATCTAATATTTTTATTATTCCAAAAAAAATAGGTACGAGGAGAAAAAATATAATTATATGCAAGGGACCAACATATTAAAGCCTGTTTATGAAAACTAGACAAGTTCAAGGGTATTTTAGAGATGTCAAAAATACAGCGCAACAAGAAATGTAAACCTCCAACTGAGCTAAAAAATATGATTTGGAATAGAATTCCAACATGACGTTGGGTTGTTCAAAAACCTCTTTAACCACTTAATTTTAAATAAGTTATTATTCATTCATTCATTTATTTTCTTTTCGGCTTAGTCCCTTTATTAATCCGGGGTCGCCACAGCGGAATGAACCGCCAACTTATCCAGCATTTGTTTTACGCAGCGGATGCCCTTCCAGCCACAACCCATCTCTGGGAAACACATTCATACATTCTCATTCACACAGATACACTACGGACAATTTAGCTTACCCAATTCACCTGTACCGCATGTCTTTGGACTGTGGGGGAAACCGGAGCACCCGGAGGAAACCCACGCAACCACGGGGAGAACATGCAAACTCCACACAGAAATGCCAACTGGCCCAGCCGGGGATCGAACCAGCGACCTTCTTGCTGTGAGGCGAACGTGCTAACCACTAGGCCACCGTGGCGCCCTAAATAAGTTATTAAGTGTGGAAAAATCCACTAACTCAAATCCTCCTATTGCATTACAGTTCCAAACAAAGTCTACTATAATTTACCAGTTCACGCCTCTTGTCCACTCCACAAGAGGCAGACGCGTCATTGCGCGCTCACGTTCAGAGGGGCGGGGCTTCGCAGAAAGCGGAAGGTCGAGCTTTTCGAGTGTTACACGTGATTAATTGGAGACCAAAACAATGAAGGCGATCATTCAAAGAGTTACTAAAGCTAGCGTAACAGGTACGTCCAAAACTGCAAATTTCACAGTCAGTACTACTGTCAGTCGAACGCTTCTTACATTTACGGTTCATTAATGCAAATTATGAGGAAAGAGGTGTGCAGGCTTGCTCATACACACTGTACACTCCTGTCATATATGCCGCTGATTTATAACACCTTCACACGCCCATTAAACTCAACAACATCTCATCTGAAACGTACATTTTAAGAACACTGAAGTCTACTGTCGAGTTCAGATGTGATTTAAATGTGAATGTGATTTTAAGCACGCATATCGGTTTACTGTACACGATGACGTCAGAGCTGTACTTTCTGAAACAGTTGGAGAGGAGCAGGTCAGCTCCATCGGCAGAGGACTCTGTGTTTTACTTGGCATCTCAGTGGAGGACACTCAGAAGGATGTGGACTACATGTAAGTACTGATATATCTAGGCAAAATGAACTGGGATCTAAAGAAATGCTAAAATAATTACATAATATCAAATAACAATAATATACAAATATATAGTATAGCAATAATAACAGATATAAAATACATGGTATTTATTTGCTTTAGGCATAGGCTGTGGAAGAGGATAATTTGGACTAACATTGGTATGGCTTATGATGGTTTTAAAAGGGGTGGTTCACAGTATATTTTAAGCCGTGGTTGTTTATAATATGCAAAGCAATGTGTGTTCATGTTTCTTGTAGAAAATCAGGTATTTTTTTCATATATCTTACTTTGATTATGTACAGCTGCTCAGCTAACATGAAACCGACTGTCATTTTCCTAGTTCCTCTTAAAGACCCGCCCTCTAGAGGCTCTGATTGGTCAGCTAACATAATGTGCTGTGATTCGCAGATCAGCTCCATGTCACCACATCACGTACCTACAAGCATGAGTCTCAAGCCTGCCCTCTAAAATAAAATCTGTCAAGTGTCTTTCACATATATTTGGAAAAAGCATGTGTAAGTAATATAAAACGCTCTCATAACGTAAGAGCTGAAAGCGTTTGCATAGAGAGACATTGAAAGCGTCCGCATAGGGAGAAACTGAAAGCGTCCGCATAGAGAGACACCGCAGTTCACTACACTACACTGAATTTGTAGCTAAATTGTTAACGGTGCCGAAAAACATGTTCATGCTGCTCTTTCCCATCAGACATTGCTCTGTTTGTCTGATCCGTTTGTCTTTTTTCCTCAGGGTCCGTAAGATTTTGAACTTGCGTGTTTTTGAGGATGAGAACGGCCGTGCGTGGAGCCGCAGTGTGATGGACGGAGAGCTGGAGGTGCTATGTGTGAGTCAGTTCACTCTGCAATGTCTCCTCAAGGGAAACAAGCCTGACTATCACTCCGCCATGCCTGCTGAACTGGCACAACCCTTCTACAACAACATGCTGGAGCAGCTGAGAGAAACATATAAACCAGAACTCATCAAAGGTGAGCTGTGATTCTCCTCTTTTTCTTTTTCTCTCTCCTTGCGCCCCTTAAGGTGCTAAAAGCTAGCCTTGAGCACTGTCTGCTGTTAAAAGCGAGCCTTAAACTAGTTTTGAGACTGTCTGCTGTCAAAATCTAGCCTTGAGCGCCTTCTGCTGTTGAATGCTAGCCAAGAGAGCCTTCTGCTGTTAAAAACTAGCCTTGAGCATCATCTGCTGTCAAAAGCTAGTCTTGAGTACTGTCTGCTGTCAAACGCTGGCCTAGAGCACTGTCTGCTATTAAAAACTAGCCCTGAGCACCTTCTGCTGTTAAAAGTTAGCCTTGAGCACCGTCTGCTGTTAAACGCTGGCCTAGAGCACCATCAGCTGTTAAACGCTAGCTTAGACCACCGGCTGCTGTTTAACGCTAGCCTACAGCACCATCTGCTGTTAAAAACTAGCCTAGAGCGCCGTCTGTTGTAAAAAGCTTGCCTAGAGCTCTGTCTGTTTTTAAAAGCTAGCCTAGGGCACTGTGTCCTGTTAAAAACAAGCCTAGAGCACCATCTGTTGTTCAAAACTAACATAGAGTGCCTGCTCTGAAAAACTAGCCTAGAGCATAATTTTAAAAACTAGCCTAGAGCACCTCTGTTGTTAAAAACCAGCCTAGAGCGTCGTCTGTTTATAAAAACTAGCCTAGAGTGCCGTTTGCTGTTAAAAACTAGCCTAGAGTGCCTGCTCCTAAAAACTAGCCTAGAGCATCATCTTAAAAACTAGCATAAAGCGCCATCTATTGTTAAAAACTTACATAGAGCTTTGTCTGCTGTTATAAACTAGCCTAGAGTGCCTGCTCTTAAAAACTAGCCTAGAGCATCATCTTAAAAACTAGCCTAGAGCGCCATCTAATGTTAAAAACTAGCCTAGAGCGCCATCTATTGTTAAGAATTAGAGTGAGTCTGTTGCTAAAAGACAGCTTAGAGCGCCTCTGTTGTTAAAAACTAGCCTAGAGTGCCGTCTGTTGTTAAAAATTGCCTAGAGTGCCGTCTGCTGTTAAAAACTAGCCTAGAGCACCATCTATTGTTAAAAACTAGCCTAGATCGCAATCTATTGATAAAAACTAGCCTAGAGTGCCGTCTGTTGCTAAAAGACATTCTAGAGTGCCTCTGTTATTAAAAACTAGCCTAGTGCCATCTGTTATTAAAAACTAACCTAGTGCCATCTGTTGTTAAAAACTAGCCTAGAGTGCCTGCTCTTAAAAACTAGCCTAGAGCGCCATCTATTGTTTAAAAACTAACCTAGAGTGCTGTCTGCTGTTAAAAACTAGCCTAGAGCGCCGTCTACTGTTAAACTAGACTAGAGCGCCTCTGTTGTTAAACACTAGCCTAGAGTGTCATCTGTTAGAAACTAGCCTAGAGCAATAGAGAATAGTGACGCATTTTTGAAAGTGTAAATGAAATTTCACCACTACCCAATATTAAGTTTGCAGCTTTGTGTTTCAGATGGGCAGTTTGGCGCAAAAATGCAGGTACTGATTCAGAACGACGGACCTGTGACCATTCAACTGGAGTCTCCTCCTGCCCCTACAGACCCCAAACTGGTATCCAGCGTTTATTTGACTAAATCAATGACTTTCCATCATCTTCGAGAGCATTATGAATTTTCTTGGTGGTTCTTAATACTGCCTAAATTGTTTTGGGACATAAAACAGTGAGGCTGTTTTTCTTTCTTTATTCCTCAGCTGTCCAAACAAGAGAAGCAACAGCAGAGGAAAGAGAAAACACGGTCAAAAGGGCCCTCCGACTCGAGCAGAGAGAAGGCAGCGATGCGCTCTAAAGCAGATCCCAGCGCCAGCAGCGGAGCCGAGGGAGACGTGTCTTCTGAAAGAGAACCATAGACAACCTCCTGGTGAACTGCACAGACACACTCACTTTGACTTTTTGTTGTTTGTGTTGTTTAAGTTTTCAGTATACAGCAGGGGAAATCAGTATTGAACAAGTCATGTATTTTTTTCCTGGGAATAATATTTCTAAAGGAGCTGTTGACATGGAATTGAACCAGATTTTGGTAAAAAAAAAAAAAAAACAATAAATAAAAATAAAACAAAACCAAAAACAATCTGGAAAAATGTATCATTTGTATTAACAATGGAATGACACAAGGAGAACGTACTGACTTCAACAGAGTGTAAAAATCTTGATGCTTTGTAGGTCTCGTCGATCAAATCTGGTCTTTATTTTGTATTTTGTATTGGATTCATTCAACCAGCTTTTTTTTTATTTCTCTGAAAGTATTTGAGAGTCTCCTTGGCTGTGTTTTGGATTATTGTGTTGCTGAAACGTCCCCCCTCGGTTCATCTTCCTCATCCTCATAATGTAGATGTTGGACTGAAGCAGCTAATATTCATTTACAATGACGAAGGGCAAAGGTTGCTGAATAACTATTGAGGGATTTCAGCTGCTGTCCGGGCTTTCATTGCCTTTCTGCACCTCCCTTTCTTCATGTGTTCAATACTTTTTCCTTGTGTCATTTCGTTTTATTGCACATGAATTAATTTTTAAAATAATTCATTTGTTTTCTTTGCCATATGGATTTCCTTGGTTGCCACCAACATCCATCCAGTGAAAAGTCAACAGCACCTTTAGAAATATGATTTCTGAGAAAAACGTTGACTTGTTCAATACTTATTTCCCCTATTGTATCTTCAATATTTAACCCTCCTGTTGTCCTAGAATTCTGTATACACTGTTAGTCTTTCAGGGTCAAAAATGAACCATGTTAACTAAACCTCTAATTAAGGCTATGTCCACATATATACAGGTATTTTTATAAACAGAGACTTCCCCACTTTCGTTTTGATAAAAAATCTCCGTCCACATGACAATAGCAAAACGCACTGTTATGCATGTGAAGGCGCCAAACCAACAGGCGGAGATAATGACACTTTTATGCTTAGAAATGAAGTGTTTTTGCGACTAGATTGCATACAAGTCGATGTAAACATAAGAACAGAGGCGTATCACTTTTCAGCAGACAAACAAGGGGAATACACGATGCATGTCTTCTGTGTTTGATGTGATCCCAGCCGTGTTGGCCAATCAGAAAGGAGTAAACACTACACACACACACACACACACACTGATGTCATGACTAGGGTCACACGGAATCTGCACGCGCAGAAAATTTTAAGCCCATCATTGATTCTGGAGATCTGTTTATTTACATGTGTAAATGTGTGTAAATTCATATTTATTCAGTTTTTAAATTAATTTCAGTAATAATAATGACTAATATGAAAATATTCATGTGATTTATTTACAATGCAGTTTGTAAAGTACAATTTTCTGTGTTTTAGTAGATATTTTATATGAGAGACGTGCTTTGTTTACCAAATAAAGTTGATCTAATTAGATTCACATTGTAAACATTAAAGAAAAGTTGAAAGTGTATTACTTTTTATTTCATATATTAAGATTTTAGTTATGATACTACCTAAATCATCCTGCATGAATCCGCAGATTTTTAACAAAACACTCAGAAATAGCAAAAAATGTCCGCAGATTCCGTCTGGCCCTAGACTTGAGGCAAAAAATCTGGTTTTGAAAACCTTCACCAGAGTTGGCCAGAGTTTTCAGAAAGTTTCTGTTTCAGTTACCGATACTCACACAGTCACATGCCTTCAAAACACATTCAAATGGTAAACGTTCTCTCAATTATGGTGAAACTCATTGCAATATTGATGCTGAAACTATACATTGTGTAGCCCAAATCTATTCGATTTTCACTAATGGCCCATTTCCACTGACTGATACAGTACGGTACGGTACAGATCGGTTCGGGTCACCTTTATCAGGCTTGCGTCTCAACTGGTGGGCCTGGTGTACGACAGAATGTTCCAGTCGACGTCATTCTCGCTCAAGAAAATGTCAAAGTACAGCTGTATGGGTCGTTCACATATCATATGAGAAGCTCTTCTCACAGAACAGATGCTTTATACACATAAATACTGCTGTATAAATGTTAATTACTAACTTTTCTATGAGCATGATTTGATTGTAACTGCAGATCAATTATGCAAAATAGCCTACTGTAACGTCTGCAATTATATAAAATAAATAAATAAATGCAGCATATATGAACACATACAGCCCCTTACAGTCTCTAATATATTACCAATTACAGAAAAACTACAAACAGCAGACATTTAGTCCTAATTTAGGTTAAAAAACAACACGAAATCTAGCCCACAGTCACTGCAAACCTCTCATCTGTGTCTTTAATCTTCACCAGCACATGTAGCCTCACGTTAGAGAGTAATTCCATCATTCCGAGTTCATAATAGTCCAAAAGGCGATGATAATAGATAAACATGGCAGTTTGTTATTGATTCAAGCTGCTGAAACAATTTGCTCCTGTGTTTTGTCGAGCTTCTCCTTTGTTTTTCGCGCTTCACTCTCGAGTCTGTCTGCCTCTGAAAGGATCGGATGTCGGAAGCGCTTCAGTAATCATGCACACGCTATTATCATCAGCTCAAGAAGTTTGTTATTTCAAATATAGACGTGATCGCGAGCTCCATGGAGAAAGTGAAACCGCTTGTGAATTTTAGATGGCCTCGTTAAACAGAAACAGGACACAGCAGATTTTGTTCTTCATGGCTTTGTGGCTGTTTATCAAGACAACCATAGCTGGTTATTATATGTATATATCATTACAGTGTAATGTCTCGGCTGTGTATTTAAAACATGGAGGTGTCTTCGTTTTCATTCTCCTGCTTCTGCGAGTGATGTTTCTCTGTGAACCAATAGCGTTCAGCTGCGTGTCTAGCTCGTATTTTGGTACCCTTTAGGGCTGCTTGTTACCCTTTGCAAAGGGTTACTAAAAAGTGGTACACAGCAAAATCCTCCGAGTAAAATTTACTTAGTTCAGAGTGTATTTGGTCCCTCTCTAAATTGAGTAAAAGTTACTCAGCAGCAGAGTTAAAGTTAACGAGACAATAAAAAGGATTAATTAAGTGATTATTGAGCACGGATGACGAACACCTGATGTTAATAATCAAAATCAGAAGAGAAACACAAAACTACGTTTACCTTCAATAACAGCCTTAGATGAAATGAAACACGTTGAATCTCTCAAAATCTCAGCAGAGGATCATTAAGCAACTCCACAAACCGCAGCTTTACTTATTACTAACCTGTTTGGTCTTATTTCTGCCACACTTATTGTTGATATTAATGAGAATTCACTGATTAAGTAATTTTTTGCAACAACAATAAAAAACGCCACCAGTTTTAGTGATAAGTGAGTCTGATGCTGCTGATTGAAGTCAGTTGTAGTTTTGGGTTCTCTTCCGTTTATGCTTATTAACAGCAGGTGTTCGTCATCAGTGCTCAATCATCACTTAATTAATCCTTTCATTGTCTCATTAACTTTAACTCTGCTGCTGAGTAACTTTTACTCAATTTAGAGAGGGACCAAATACACTGTGAACTGAGTAAATTTTACTCAGAGGATTTTGCTGCGTATGGTACTGTTCGCTGTTAGGTACCTTTTGACAGTGGAAACAGCCATAAAAGCATACCGTACCATACCACTCAGTGGAAACGGGCCATAAACAGACTAAATTTAGCCTTTATTTAGAGACTAAAACAAAAGTATGCATATGCTCATGATTTATGTTACCTTTTCCTGTTTTGTTTTGTTTATTTTAGGATGGGCCACTGCCGTCTTTCTGTCCCTCTCAGATGTCCATTTTAATGGCCATTCTGATTTTCTTCTGAAGCTTTGGTTGTGTATAAACTCAAGAACAAGTGGCAGCTCCACAAACACTCGTGGAAAAAAGACTCAGGCACATCTCAGTGGTGTTTTAACACCACTTTGAACATCTGAATGTTTACTAAGACATCTAATTTATTAACTGTATACATCTCTGTGATGTGTTTTTAATAAAAAAAAAAAAAAAAAAATGGAAAAGAAAACTGCAGGTTATTTTTGGCTATTCCATAACTAGACATAATACATGTATATATACTGTTCATATTTTGAATGTGACTCTATAGCAGCAGATCAAACACTACTTATTTATTTATGATACAGTTATTAATATCTAATACAAAAATACAGTAGAGAAAATGATTGTTTTTAGCATTGCAATTAAGATTGTGGTGGTGTCACGGTGGCACAGGGAGTAGCACGATCGCCTCACAGCAAGAAGGTCGCTGGTTTGAGCCTCGGCTCGACAGTTGGTATTTCTGTGTGGAGTTTGCATGTTCTCCCAGTGCTTCGGTCTCCCCCACCAGTCCACACGCGCTTGGTGAATTGGGTAAGCTAAATTGTCTGTAGTGTGAATGAGTGTGTATGGATGTTTGCCAGTGATGGGTTGCAGCTGGAAGGGCATTTGCTGTGTAAAACATATGCTGGATAATTTGGCGGTTCATTTCGCTGTGGCGACCCCAGATTAATAACGGACTAAGCTGAAAAGAAAATAAATAAATGAATGAATGAATTAAGATTGTTTTAAACGATTGGTTATATTAAAATATACATATAATTCAAATATGGATTTTATTACATGGTGACAACTGTGGTTTACATCAAACCTGAGTGTATAATCTTATAAAAGAGTGTGACCGACTAACAAAGCTCGAATGAGCTTATGTGAGGAAACCTTCTTGCTGCATGGTTATTTCATAAATAGAAAATGCAAGAGGATTATTCCTAATGTGAAAAACAATGTTCCAGTTAATACCCTTGGAGTAGATGTTATCCAGTAAAGAGACGCTGGAGTAAACTTGGAACAGATTGGGAGTGAGCAATGTCTGTTTTTAGTGTTGGTGTTGTTTCATTTTATAACGGTCTGACAAAAAGCAACCCAATATACAAACAGCAAAATTTTGAAAACGGCCTAAAACAACACTTGAACATTATTCATCAGTTATCTTTTTACATATTAATATAAAAGTACACATATTTTCCTTCATAGCAGTTGTTGTTGTTGTTAGCATTGCTATTTTAGCATCATGATTTTTACACTAAAAGTAGTTGCCGTTTTATTCATTTATTTTTATGTTCGCCTGATGGAGAGGAACACACACGTAGGTGGGAGCTTTTAGTATTATTGTTCTTATATAATAGTCGTGCGTAATTGTGAGTTATAACTTATGAGTAAAAAAACAGCTTAAACCAGCCTAAGATGGTTAGCTGGTTTTAGCTGGTCAACCATCCTGGTTTTAGAGGGGTTTTGGCCATTTCCAGGCTGGTCTTAGTTGGTTAAACACATTTAAGCAGTTGGTTTAAGCAGGACATAGCTTATTTTAGCTGGGCTTACAGCCTGGCTAGGCTGGTCAAGCTGGTTTAGCTGGTTATCTCTCATCCTGACCAACTAAGCCCAGGTTGGAAATTGCCAAAACCCCTCTAAAACCAGGCTGGTCAACCAGCTAACCAGCTTAGACTGGTTTAAGCTGGGTTTTTTTCAGTAGAGACTGTTTACCTTATGCTAGTTTTGTCTTGTTTTTCTGTTGAATTAATTCACTTCGTCATTAATATTATTCAGAATTGATAAATTAAACTGTTCAATATCTTCTAGTTAGCATTATTAGCTAACATATGACAGGCAATTTACTATTAGGCTGTTTGTATTTATTTTATTTATTTTATTTTTTGTTGAATCAATTTTAGCTTAAATTACTTAAAGTTGAATTTTATGTAAAATGTTAAAACTAATTATTTAATAAGTGAAATCAACAATGTTGTCCCTAATGTTTGCTAAGTTGTTTCTTCAGTTTATGAATGGGTAGAATTAGTTTTTTTACATATTCAGTTTAATTAGGTTCTTAAATTTTAGAAATGTTGTGTCATCTCAGTTCGTTTTATTTCAACTTTATTTGTTATTGCATATTTAAGTTAAACTAAAGCAACTAGCTGAAATAAGATTTATTTTTAATGTTAAACGTCTAATTTCTTTTTCAAATAGACTGTAAATGTTCTTTGATATTGTTGTAAATAATAATAAAAATGGTGTCAGAATGTTTTAGAAACCATGAAGCTACATAAAGTTTTTCACCTTCATTTATTCAAAAGATTTCACTTAATCAAATGAATTAAATCAATGCGACAAGAACACGGGGTATACATACAGTATTCAAAACTTAAGCTGTCAGAAAATATACAAAATAGACATAAGATAACAATATTTTAGTATGCAAGAAATAATATTTACAAAGATACACTGTAAAACCAACAGTCAATTTTATCAAATGAAATGAGTGTAGTTAACTCAAAATCTGCTGAAAGTTAATTCTGCTCATTTGAAAAGAGTTTTGAGTTCAGTGTTGAAGGTTATGAGTTAATTAAATATCTCATTACTTTAACTTAAATGGAGTAAGTTCACAGTACTAATATAGATTAGTTTTTTTAACTCAAATGGTTTGGAGCCATTGGTTTCCTCAAACAGTTTGAGTTGCCTTAACTTATTGCGTTTTACAGTACTCAGTTGGTTTGAGTTCTCTTCTTTTATTGGGTTTTACTGTGCTCAAATTGCTTCGTTTACTCAAATGTAAGAAGTTCACAGTACTCATTAGGATTAGCTTTTGAACTTAAATGGTCTATTGCAATCGGTTTCCTTAAATGGTTTGAGTTACACTAACTTATTGGGTTTTACAGTGTAAACAAACACAAAAATTGTTACATAAATAAAATTCCAGCAATTGAAACAAGTTTAAATGATTTACTTGAAAGAGCTGCGCATGCAATATAATTATTGGTGTCTTTTAAGGAGTTATATATAAATCAAAGTCCTTACTGAAAATAAAGAAATATGGATGTAAAATAAAGCCAGAAAAAACAATAAATTATTAATAAATGTACAATAAGAAGGATCTAAGTTCAGAGAGTAACCAAAGAATACAATTTTGGAGATATACAGAATTTTGGAAATAAGAATTTTGTAATGAAATTGGGAAAAGTCGACCCAAGTAAGTACAAAATACTCCCAAAATAAAGAATTTAGAGTTTAAAATGAGCATTTTTGGGGAATTGTAATTTAGCTTGGTATTTATAGTGATTATGAATTATTTTAATTGGGACTTCCACAGCTTTATTAGAAAAAATACATATTCTGTCAAATTATTTGACTAAATCCACCACCAGGGACGTACAGCGTCGGTCACGTGACGACACTTTTGATGTGACGCGCGTCAAACACTGACAGAATCACTGGAGGAACACGACTGTGTTTGCTTTGAGCAGAGATACTGTCGTCGCCTTATGGAGAGGAACACACTCACGAAGGTAGGAGCATTTAATATCGTTTTCTTATATAATAGCCATGCGTGGTTGTGAGTTAACAGTACAACAGTTCGGCTTATGCTAGTTTGTTTTTCTGTTTTAAACGTTATAGTGTCTTTCAGACTAAATAATTCGTTTATCCGTTTATACTGTTATTCAGAATTGATGAATGAACTGTTCGATATATTTACTTTAGTTAGCATTATTAGCTAACATATGACGGGGTAATTTACTATTAAGCTGTTTGTATTGATATATTTTATCATTTGTTTCCATTGATATATTTTATCATTAAGGAAGGTTATAGAAGAAAATTAAAAACTTTGAGGGCAAGTTGTGTAATTTTGTTTTAGCAGAATGTGTAACTAAATGTAAGTAGCCTAACTAAATAACTTAATGTGACTCAGAGTTGTTGAAAATAGGCTAATGCAAATATTTTAACGTCATTTTATCATAATTGTTTCTAAATTATATATAGGATTGTATCTGAAAAGTACAATTGAAGTCAGTATTATTAGCCCCCCTGTTTATTTTTCCCCCCAATTTCTGTTTAACCGTGAGATTTTTTTCAACATATTTCTAAACATAATAGTTTTAATAACTCATCTCTAATAACCCATTTCATGATAATATTTTACTAGATATTTTTCAAGACACTTCTATACAGCTTAAAGTGACATTTCAAGGCTTAACTATGTTAATTAGGTTAACTAGGCAGGTTAGGATAATTAGGCAAGTTATTGTATAATGATGGTTTGTTCTGTAGTAAATCGGGGAAAAATAGCTTAAAGGGGCTAATAATTTTGACATTAAAATGGTTCTTAAAAAATAAAAACTGCTTTTATTCTAGCCGAAATAAAACAAGACTTTCTCCAGAAAAAAAAAAACATTATCAGACATACTGTGGAAATTTCTCTGCTCTGTTAAACATAATTTAGGAAATATTTTAAGAAGAAAAAAAAGTTCAAAGGGGGGGGCTAATAAATCTGTATTTGTTTCATTATAGGACCTATTCCAGCGTTATGGATGTGACATTTGCAGTAAAAACTCAAAACATAAATTTACATAGAAAAGTATAATCATTATATTGAAACAACTGTTTATGTTTTCCAAAGCAATTAAACACAGAGTTATGGGATTAGAAAAATATCAGTCTGTAAACAGATTTTATGCTTTATATGAGGAAAATAAACATGCGTTTTGGATGTGACAAAAAAAAAATCTGTGAGTTTACAGTATACGACATACTTTGTAGAAATTCTGTGAATTAAACTCCTCAACCCGAAAGAAATAATGTTAATCAAAAGAATAAAAGTTGGCTCACTATAGAACAAACATGATTGATTTTATTTTAGTTGACATTTTTGCATTTTTGAGGAAAAAGCTTCATTATGAATGAGACACTTTTCCGTTATGGATGTCACGAATGTGAAATTGTCACTTGTGTGATTTCAGTAAATCAAATATAATAGTTTGAAACACTGACAGAGACATTTTTAAGTAGTTTTAAAGTAAATTAAAAACAAATCTGTAAAAATTAAATGACATTAAATTACAGAAATATACAGTAAAATAATGGATATTAAAATACAGAAATTTCCTTAAATTTAAATTTCTGTAATTTAACAGTCATTATTTTAAATTTTTTTCCGGCACCCCAGCTGCCAGAAATAAATCGTAAAATTACTGATTTTTTTTACAGTGTACTCTAAAATACCTTCTTACACAAAAATATGGAGAAATGGTTCCTCTATTTTGGTGTACTATTTTTTGGCAAGGTTGACATTTGCGAGGAATTGCTCATAGCAAAAGTACCGTTTCTACATACATTGCACAGCAAAGATACAGTAAGTGATAATTGCTCATGATGGTTTATTTGTGGTGTTTCTAATGGTGCCAGCGAGGTTGGTTTAAGCAGGGGACTTTCTGCAATAATGTGGTCTATCTGTCAGGAGGATTTTTAGACATTTATCACACACAATTATTTCCATGCTCTGTACTGACAGGAAGATCTATGTGCTTATAGGGGGAGAGAGCTGGAGAGCGTTCACCCTCCTGTGCGCAAAACAGACTTTTAACCTTAGACCTCGCTGCCTATTGATAAATGTTTCCTTGTATAGTAGTATGCATGTTTTTTCTTCTTCTTCTGTGGTTTGAGTTGTTAATAACTGCTCACAATAGATATGGGAACTTGATCAATTTAGATTCCTCTTGTGTGAATGTCATTGTTATGTGAAGTGGAATATTTGTGTAATGCTTCCTTTTTCAGTATCTATCTCGTCTCCTTCAATCCATGTCTATATTCACGCATACAAACAGCGGAGATTAGTGAACAATCTATGGTTATTGTTTAGTTATGTTTTTAAAGTTATTCTCACATGAGTAAGGGAATAGTTTTTACGCACATGCTATTTCATGAGATGCATATTTTCTGAAACACAATCAGATATTTGGGAAAGAATACTGGTACAATTTAGAGAACACTTTAAGGCAGAGATGTCAAACTCAATTCCTAGAGGGCTGCAGCCCTGCACAGTTTAGTTCCAACTCTGCTTCAACACACACTTACTGGTAGGTTTTAAACATGCCTGAAGGACTCAATTAGTTTGATCAGGTGTGTTTAATTAGAGTTAAACTGTGCAGGGCTGCGGCCCTCCAGGAATTGAGTTTGACATCCCTGCTTTAAAGGGCCACAAAACCCCCCTGTCTCAGCAGGGTGTTTTCACACCTACAGTCTGGAAAAGCTCAGGAAAGTGGGTGTGTCCAGCTCTGTTTAGGTGGGAGTGTCAGGGGAGGGAAAGAGGGAAGGTTTTGCATAAAAATGGGAGTTTCCATTTGGGCACGCGCTGATTTTCAAGCAGGCAACACTCAAAAAGATGCAGGGGGAGAAAGACAGTGACTGTTTACATTGACATCAGTCATCCAATTATTTGCCAAATTATTAATTTGTCGACTTTAATGACAGTTTGGCACTTTCACTTTTATCCAGGAACATTTCCTGCATGTCCCCCGTGACAAACCAGATGTGAGAAACTACTAAGAGTGTTGTTTTAATGGAGTGTTTAATACAGCGTGGCATAAGGGAGAAATAAAAAACCCTCCGCATTTCTCGGTAACTCAGATACGCTCGGTAGGTACCGTCAGAAAGCCGTGTGTGTATACACGATCCTGTCACAAAATGCGGCACGAAAGTAATTGTTTGACTGGAGTGTTCACATGTTTACACTCAGAGAGCAGAATTTACAGCGGATCTTTCAATCTTTAATATTGTAGTGATATTAACCTACTGTAAACTCAGTAACAGTTCTAATCATTTTGACTCAGGTCTGTCTGTAAACACTGAAAGAGTCCTGCTGAAGATACGAAGTAACTTTGCCATCTGAATAAACAAACAAAGAGCACTAATCGCTAACCAAATCTGTAGAGACAGGACAATCAACATGAACTGGAGCGGCGTCTGTTTTAAAAGGAGACGAGCGACAAATCCCGATTTCACCATTTCCAGATGAGAAAAGCTCTCGGGTGAAAAAAAAAAAGTTCCTTACAAACGCATTTTTGTTGCGTGTGCGTAGGAGTCCAGCTGCACTCTCATAGCAGGAAATGTAAACAAAACCTTAATTTTCACTCTAAAGCAAAATATATGTGCCCTAATAGTGTTTATAGCAGCGTGGGTCACATATATGACTGTCAACAGCTCAAAAAATGTGTTTTGATGTTTCGTGACCCTTTAAGGCATAGGTCTCAGTCTTTATTCCTGGAGGGCTGCAGCTCTGCATAGTTTTGCTCCAACCCTAATCAAACACACCTTAGCCAACTAATCAAGGTGTTCAAGACTGCTTGGCACTATTAGATCAGCTGTATTTGATTAGGGTTGGAGAAAAACTGTGCAGAGCTCCAGTAATTAAGTTTAAGACCCATGCTTTAAGAATTCTCACAGTTATTTTTATTTTCTGCACCTGCTGGTGATTTTCTCAAAGTCTGAGAGAAACAGAAGTTGCTGAGACTTTTCTTTAAGTTTGTTGGTGTACTTACTACTGAAACTGAATATTAAGTAGGGGACGGGGCTTACTTTTTGTGCATCATACCCTAATAGCAAACTAACGGTAATGGCCCATTTCCACTGAGTGGTACAGTACGGTACGGGTCAGCTTTATCAGGCTTGTGTTTCTACTGCTAAAAGGGTACCAAGGGTACTCATTTGGTACCAAGGGTACTCTTTTACTGTAGGAGAAAGTTTCAGTCGACGTCATTCTCGAGGAAATGTCTACAGTAAAGCTGTACGGGTCATTCACATATCATACGAGAAGCACTTCTCACAAAACAGAGGCTTTATTATACACATAAATACTTGTGCATGAATGTTCACCTTTCTATGAACATGATCTGATTATAACTGCAGATCAGTGAGCAAAATGGCCTACTGTCTGCGATTATATAAAATAAATGCAGCAAATATGAACACATACAGCCCGTCTCTGATATGTTACCAATTACATAAAAACTACACACAGCATACATTTAGTCCTTATTTAGGTTCAAAAACAACATGAATATAGCCCACAGTCAGTGCAAACCTCTCATCTGTGTCTTTAATCTTCACCAGCACATGTTAGAACCTGTTGTTATCCTCTTGTTAGAGAGTAATTCCGTCATTCCGAGTTCATAATAGTCCAGAAGTTGATGATAATTGTTAAACGTAGCAGTTTGTTCATGTTAGCTAAAAAAATAATTTGCTCCTTTGTTTTTTTCCGGCTTCTTCTTTGTTTTTCCACGCGTCAATCTCGCGTTTATCTGTTTCTGAAAGGATCAGGTTTCAAAAGCACGTCAATAATCAAGCGCATGTTATTATCATCAGCTCAAGAAGTTTGTTATATTAAATATAGACTTTAGCGCAAGCGACAAAGCGAAACCGATCGCACTTTAGACAAGCTCGTAAAAAAAAAACTACGGGGCACAGGGGCGAATCTGCTCTTTTTCTTGGCTTTGTGGCAGTTCATCAAGACGACGACAAGGTTTGTTTGAGCTCGGGTCAACCATGACTTGTTATTATATGTATATATTATTATAGTGTAATGTCTCGCCTGTGTATTTAAAACATGGCGGTTCCTTTGTTTTCAAAGCATACAGAACCTTACCACTCAGGCCCCGTTTACACTAATGCGTTTTCGTTTTAAAATACATAAGTTTTGCTACGGTTACGTCATCCGTCCACACTACGCCAGAGTTTTCGTGTTCATTCTAAAACGCTGTTGCTCCGTCTCAGTGTGGATGGAGGAAAACGGAGACCTTTGAAAACGGAGGCGTGGCTGCTGAGATCCGCTACGTGATTGGGGCTTTTGGGTCATTGCGTATCCTTCCCTATTCGTCAAGCGCACATGACTTGAAGACGGCAGACAGGCCTTCACTGTAAACACTGTATTTTCGATAGCCATGGATGTTTTATATTCATTTGTTACTTTAAGTAACAACTCGACCTCATCGTCTGTCCACAAAAAGACCTCTCTTGCTTTCTTTGCCATCGCGTTCATCGTTCAACCAGCGTTTGTTGACTAACAATAACCAATTGCCGAGCGAGACGCATGCTTCCTGTTTATACTTGAACGCGCATGCCCAGAGTACGCGAATGGTCACGTGGTATACGTTTCTGGTGGAGTAGTGTGGAGAGACGCGGGGTGAAATGCTAGTGTGGACGCGGATCGTTTTTGTGCTAAAACGCCTTTTTAAAACTAAAATGCACTAGTGTAAACAGGGCCTCAGTGGAAATGGGCCATAAAAGGGGCGTGGTCCTCCACGTGGAGGTAAGCGGTCAGCTGGTAAGTGCGAAAAGCAACCGCCCCATAGCGATCATTCAAAAAATGAAACGTAGCCATACATACCTCTGACTACATAATGTACAATTTCCAGAAACATACATAGGACTACGTTTTCAGAATGACCATGTGTTGTATTTTTCACATAGTAAAGGATTTTCGTTGTAGTGCCTTGACTTTTCTATTAGCATGGTAAACTCACAGTTTAATCGTAAAGTTGATCTAGATAAAGTACATTTTGTTTTTCCAGTTTTATTCACTTGTTGAAGCTCTTTCAGTTTGTGTGAATGAGTCACGTGTGTCTTTGTCTGTTTGCAGCTGTGTAACACACTCACACAGACGCTAGTTTCACTTCAGACTATGGATGTCCCCAAAGACAGTATCGATAGTGTGAAAATCAGAACCAAGCTCCATTGATGCTGCAATGCAGAGAGCGAGAGGTATGACTGGACTGTTTCTGCTTTCATAAACTGTAATTATCTATTAATAAAGCCTCTTTGCAGGTGGAGTGAGCGTCATCTCATTTATATCAAGATGTTGTCATTTTAGATCTAGGCACTGTTTCTATTTCACATGCCTTGATTGCAACACTGTATGTTCCCTTGAATGACTTCTGCAAACTTTCTGTTTAAGATTATCCTGTGCATGCATTTTTGTGTGTGTGTGTGTATTTGTGTGCGTACTTGGATCTGGAAGCTCTTGCATATTCCCTTCTGCATGGTAATCAAACAAACATTGCTTTACAGAATATGATTAATATAGTTGAGAAATGTTAAGCAGACAGAGCTGTCAGCATGTAATTTTCTCTTTGTGGAAATAATTGCAGCTTCTAAACTCTAAACCCAGGCTCGTAGACAAAATCTTTCATCTGTAATAATAATAATAACAACCCACAGGGTTTGACACAGTCTGAAAGCAATGGGAGACTAATGCGTAGCAAACACAGTATGAATGTGTGCATCGGTCATTATGAAAAGAAATTCATATCTGAATCGTTTCACGTAGTGATTCTAATGATTTTTTTGACCCACAGGACTTGTGAAAAAGAAACACGGCGATGGATTTGTCTGTGCAACCCTGTAGGATGGACAGGAGTGGTAGCTTTCTTCAGGTGAGATGATTATTCTAAAAAAAGTTTCTGTCCCTAATAGGGTTTTTAGTTTGCAAGATACTTTAAAGAGCAGTTAAAAGCACCTGCGGTGTACACAGATCTTTTAAACATCATCAACAGTTCTGTATTTTAAAAAAAGATACATCTTAGTAGACTTTAATCAATAATAAGATAAAATCTCAGGAATTGTGTTGTTTCAGCTCATTTTGAATAGGTAATAGATGATAAAATGTAGTAGATGATAAACTAAACCAGTTTCCAATATGGTGACTGTGATGCTTATATTTGGAATCACTGTGCAGTCATTCTGCCAGTAA
This sequence comes from Danio albolineatus, assembly GCA_903798035.1. NCBI lineage: Eukaryota > Metazoa > Chordata > Actinopteri > Cypriniformes > Danionidae > Danio > Danio albolineatus. The sequence goes on along the minus strand of CAIGQQ010038854.1, from coordinate 6,082,549 downwards.
ATGCTGAACTGTAATTAAGAGCTATTGATATTAAACTGCAGGCAAGTACATGCAAATAGAAATAGAATTAAAAGACAAGAGTGCTTTCTGATTTCTGTAAAAAGTGAAAAACATAAAATACAATATAAACTATGTAAGATAAACTTGGGGTGTGAGGTAGAGCAGGGGTTCACAAACTTTTCAGCCCGCGACCCCCAAAATAACAATTCCAGTGACTCACGACCCTCAATATTCTCTGAAGTATGGAGTCAATCTATAGCCATCTAATTTTGCAAAACAGAAGAAAGTTTTGCAAACAAAAAATAGAGTATAGAGCAAAAAATAAATAAATAAATGCAAATCTCCAAAAATCGCAAAGCGAAAATTTGAACAAAAATAAACAACTGCAAAAGGGAAAATTAAGCTTTGAGAAATAAAAATGAAATTTGCAAACAAAAAGAGAACTGCAAATAAAAATCAAGCAGTGCAAAACAAAACTAAAATATAAAAAATATATAAATAAATTAAAAAAACTTTATATCTATTGCCTTTACAAATCTCGTCTAGTCAATAGCAATGCTAATTTTGATTTGATTTTTAGGCCCCGTTTACACTAATGCGTTTTCGCCTTAAAACACATAAGTTTTGCTACGGTTACCCCATCCGTCCACACTACGCCGGAGTTTTCGAGCCCCGAAAACGGAGCGTTTTGGAAACGCTGGAGAGGCCGTTTTCATTCTAAAACGCTGCTGCTCCGTCTCAGTGTGGATGGGGGGAAACTGAGACATTTGAAAACGGAGGCGTGGCTGCTGAGATTTGCTACTGAGATTCGCTTTTGAGTCATTGCGTATCCTTCCCTATTCGTCAAGCCCCTATCACATGACTATAATGCCACTGGAAGACGGCAGACCAGCCTTCACTGTAAACAACATGGACAGAAATGGGAGCGTTGTTTGCACTATTGTCCGTTTAAGGCGCCATTGTGCAGTTAAACTCTGCCTTTTTTACTACAACAGCTGCATATATTTGCAAGAGGCAAGCTACTATTCGAGCACATGTAATCGCTCACGTTTCACGCAGCGTACGCCCTATTTAGAATGCCGAGTGAGACACATGCTTCCTGGTTATACTTGAACGCGCATGCCCAGAGTGCGCGAATGGTCACGTGATATACGTTTTTGGTGGAGTAGTGTGGACGGAGATATGTTCGGAAACACTGGGTGAAATGCTAGTGTGGACACGGATCGTTTTCATGCTAAAAAGCCGCTTTAAAACTAAAACGCACTAGTGTAAACGGGGCCTTAGTCAACCGTGAGTTTGCGATGCTGTTTTCACTTTGCACTTTACCGCCAGCCATAAACGCCCAAGTTCCGCCTCCTTGTCAAATCAGTGCAAAGTGAAAACAGCATCGCAAACTCACGATTGAATATACGTTTTTTTTTTTACACCGCTTGATTTTTATTTGCAGTTTTTTTTATGTTTTCAATTGCAAATGTAATTTTTATTTCTCCAAACTTAATTTTCCCTTTGCAGTTGTTTATTTTTGTTAGCAAAACTAATGTTTTTTTCCCCAAACATTTATTTTCGCTTTGCAATTTTTGGAGATTTGCATTTATTTATTTATTTTTGCTCAATACTTTAGTTTTTGTTTGCAAAACTTTTTTTTATTTTGCAAATATATATAACCCTAGATTGACTCCATACTGAAGTGGTTATAAATATATAAACCTTGCACACAACAGCGCACACATACCAATAGGCCCAAGTCTATTCATTGTTTAATTTTTGAGAACGCCACTTTTAGACCATCCTCCATGTTCAGTTTTGGCCTGTATTTAGTTTTAATGTACCTGAGTGCCGTATAGGTGTCAGAAAGTTTAACATGATGCCATAATTACACTATTGCTGTGTTATTAATATAACGTTAATCACCCCAGGGGTCGCAAAAACATCAAAATGCTCATGTCTTCTTATTTGCATGTTGTGTTATTAATGTTTATTATTAACATGTTCACAATGTCACTATTTTTTTTTTTTTTTTAAGATTTATTTTTGGCCTTTTTGCCTTTATTAAATAGGACAGTATTGAGACAGGAAGCAAAGTTGGAGAGAGAGAAGGGGGTAGGGTAGGGAAATGTACTCGAGCCGGGATTTGAACTCGGGATGCCCTAACCTGCTGCTGCACCATATGTCAGTACGCTAACCACTAGGCTATTGTGCAGACAACAATGTTACTTTTAACTACTATTTTGCACTTCAGTAGAATATAGGTAAAATATCCCCCTCTCTCATTGTCCCACGATCCCCACTTTGGCTACCACTGAGATAGAGCATGAGGACAGAACAGAGGAAGCCACCATTTAGACAGAATGTAAAAAAACAAAACAAAAAAAAGCCCTGGGAGAAGAAGAGATGAAGGACTAATTAAGGAGAGAGAGAGAGAGTGAGAGATTTGCTGTAAAAAGACACATCTATTATGAAATGCCTGAATGGCCCTGTCTGGGCAACAAGCCCTAATCACAGACACACACACACACATTCTGTCCATTGACTTTTACAAGGAGCCGCAGACAGGCAGTGAATGCACACAACGAAAGAGAAAATGTACTGTAGGAGAACAGAGATATTTATACTGATCCAAATACAGTCTCTGCCTGAGTGCACCGGCTAATGAGAGTTTGTAGCAGCACCTGCATGTCTTGCTCTTATTAAATTATTATAGAAATATTTAAAGCCCCAAAGGAAATAAACACTTCTAAGCACACTGGCGGCACAGATTCATTAGCTCAGAAACATGAGTTTTAAAGTAAAAGTGTTTTAGTGCATCAACACACTACTAACAGAAGTAATCTAGGTCACACTTTACATTAAGTGGCCTTAACTACTATGTACTTGCATCAAAATATAAATACAATGTACTTAACGTGTTCATAATGTATTGCAGAACGCTTCTGGTGCTCTGGAGGTGGGATATGGGTAAGGTTGCGGACAGGTTTGGGGGTATGTGTAGGTTTAAGGGTGGTTAATGTGTAAGAGATGGTCAGCAGTGTAATTATACATGTAATTACAGAAATGAATTACAGATTTAATTACATGCGAGTATTTAATCAAGCATAAGTACACTGTAAAAGCATGTATTTACACAATAAGTACACTTCAATCAGTTATTAATATCAGTGTAAGTACATATTTGGCCACAGCCATATCACCCCTGCAGTCCAAGAGCGGTTACTCACTGAAGCTAAGCAGGGCTGAGCCTGGTCAGTACCTGAATGGGAGACCACATGGGAAACCTAGGTTGCTGTCGGAAGTGGTGTTAGTGAGGCCAGCAGGGGGCGCTCAACTTGCGGTCTGTGTGAGTCCTAATGCCCCAGTAAAGTGAAGGGGACACTATACTGTCAGTGGGCGCCGTCTTTCGGATAAAACGTTAAACCGAGGTCCTGACTCTCTGTGGTCATTAAAAATCACGTGACACTTCTCGTAAAAGAGTAGGAGTGTAACCCCGGTGTCCTGGCCAAAGTCCCTCGATCGGCCCTTACGATCATGGCCTTCCAATTATCCCCAACCTCCGAATTGGCTCTATCACTGTCTCTCCACTACACCAATAGCAACCGTTGTCCTGTGGCTACCGTCGCATCATCCAAGTGGATGCTGCACACTGGTGATGGTGTGGAGAGAACCCCCTCATGATTGGAAAGCGCTTTGGGTGTATGGCCATACACAATAAATGCGCTATATAAAATACACATTACATTACATTACATATTAGTTAAGGCCACCATATATAAAGTGGGACCATAATCTTGTTATGGTCTGTATTATTCATAAGTGTGTAATCTAGTGATCTAGGCCAGCATAACTATTACCATTACATCTAGGAATTTAGTTTTAGGACTTGTTTTTAACATGAATGTTAGCATGTTTCTTGTGTTTTATATATATATTTAAGTTCTATTAAGTTACATTATTTTTTTGTCATTTGTCCATTTATTTACTTACTTAAAAAATAAATATATTTATAAATATATTTAAATATATTATATTATATAATTATCATTCATTCATTCATTCATTTTCTTTTCGGCTTAGTCCCTTTATTAATCAGGGGTCACCACAGCGCAATAAACCATCAATTTATCCAGCATATGTTTTACGCAGCGGATGCCCTTCCAGCTGCAACCCATCTCTGGGAAACATCCATAAACTCTCATTCACACTTATGCACTATGCGGACACTATAGCTTACCCAATTCACCTATAAGCACGTGTCTTTGGACTTGTGGGGCAAACCAGAGCACCCGGAGGAAACCCACACCGACATGGGGAGAACATGCAAACTAAACACAGAAATGCCAACTGACACAGCCGGGGCTCGAACCAGCGACCTTCTTGCTGTGAGGCTATTGTGCTAATCACTGCATCACCGTGACGCCCACATATATAACTATAAATAAGAATATATAATATATATAATACAATATATACACTTAAAGTGATGTTCAAGTCATAAAAATGTTGGATAATTTATTATAATTTATTCATTTATTCATCTTTTTTTAAATAATAATAATTAATATATAATCTTAATAATGGTTTTATAAATATTGAATTATTTTAATACACATTTTCATTCGTTTGTTCATTCAATGTGTTAAAATGACAAATTAGTTGTAATTATATGTTCATTTCAACCCTTTTTGTATTTTAATTATAAATTTAAATACAAATTATATTATAAAATATAATAAAATAATATTATATTTTTTATTATAATTTGCTTGAGCTCCTTGATTGATGTGGTCTGTTATTGTAGGGACATAATGGTAAATATGATTGGTTGCATAAAATGGAGTGCAATAATATATCCAAAATATCACCCCTGGCAGCAGTCAGTTGATGTGTTCTTTTATCTTTTACTTGTTTTATCTGTTCTTGCTCATCTGTAAAGCATCTATGAGACGTTTGGATGTTAATTTGACCTCTAGAAAAAGTCTATTATTGATACTTAGCACGAATTTGCTAGTGGAGTGATGACGCGTCGGTTTCTCGTTATTATTCATAGCGGAGTTTTGTAATCCAATGAGAAGACCCTGCTTCTGAATTATTCATGAGATCATGTGCTTTCCAAGGCAAGGCAGACCTGCCAAGCTGTGACCCAATGACTGGTTGAGACCACGTCTGCGCACGACTCGGGTCCTATGTGTTTGTTTCAGGGATCCACTGGGTTTGTTGCATGTGTTTCCCCGCGATTCTGTTTGGACCGATACAGCAAAGCTGTTGGTTTGCAGCAAGCATTATATTCATTTCGGGAGAACTGTACGAGAATTGGAGAATGGCGGACTTTGTCTTTTATCAGTTGAGTTCGTTACCATTCAGACACATCGCCTGTATGTGTGCTGCTGTGTTCACACATGTTTGAACACATGTGTTCCTTCAGATTACCAGCAGGGCTAATGGTTAGAATAGACAGAGCAAGAGACCTGCTGCACTGCTATCCACTGTATCTGCGTTCAGACCCTGGGATTGAGGAGGAGAGAAGTCGTCCTCATTTATAGTGTTTATATAAACACGATTATCTTTATAATGATATAACAAACTGTGGTTATGTGTAAATGAAATTACGTATAACAAATGTAGCAGGGCATTAAATTACTTACTGTGTATTTCTTTGCATTTTAACTTTGTAAACTGTAAAATCATGCGTCTCCTCATGGTTTTTGTCTCATTTTGTGAGCCGACTGACAACAGTTGTTCGCTCCACTCTTTTTCCCCTGCTCTGCTGGCCACACTCATCCCTCTGAACTCAAAGAGGAAGGTTTCATGACCCTTAAAGATATCAGTTCAACAAAATGCTCTTTGCTTGGACGACTAAGATTTAGCTTCTTTTATCCTTGTGCAGCTCGTCGATGCATTCGCATTGTCACTGGATAAACTGGAGCAGCAAATCGTTCATGCTGCGCAGGAAAAAGACAGAGATCCAAACAGAAATCCAGACACTTCTATGCTCATACAGTGAGTACAGCAAATGCAAAGTCATTATACAGTATTGCTATGAAATTAAACATTGCATCTACATCTAGGTCAGTTTTTCTTAACCCTGTTCCTGGAAGACCACCAGCTCAACGTTTTTTCAATGACTGTTTCTCAGTATGCGTTCTTCAGCGATCTTGCGTCCTCGTGTTCTCGTGAAATGTCATCATCATCTGCTGAAGTTCAGTTCCAATACTCAAGACCATAAGAACTGAGGATGCGTGAAAGTTCCCGGTTGTGTTCTTGATATCAAGGATGCACCGATGCAGACTTGAGCACCGAACTCACTCTAGAAGTCCCAGAAGTCATTGCGACTGGTGGTTGGAAGCGCAGCATTTTGTATATATTTATTATTAAAGTTCAGAGATATACTTATTTACCTCAGGAGTTTCCCTAAATGAGACGGTGAAAGTAAACATTAACGTGAAAATCTTCATAGAGGCATAAACACATTAAGGGTGTTTATCTGCCGAAGTTCATATTAAAATTTGTGTTATTTGTGTTGTGCAGCGTATATTTGTAAAGTCTTAAGGCAAAATATATACTGTGAAACGGGGGAAACAATAAATCGTTGTATGAATGCTGCAATGTTTAAATAATTTTTGGGTAAAGATGCGTGAGGGTCATGTGACCATCAGGAAGAACGCAGCATCTCATTTCTTACAGGACGCGTTCTCTGTCCTCGCGGTCTCGCGAGTTCGTTCTTCCGATGAGACCCGGCAAGACCGGTCTCCACAAGAACGCAAGTCTGTTCTCTTCATTCTTGGAATAGAGAAACAGCCCATTTCTCCTTAACCAAACACACCTGATTCAGATCATCAGCTCATTAGCAGAGGCTGACAGACCTGTAATGGATGTGACAGATAAAGGAGACATCCAAAACATGTAGTGTTGGTGGTCCTTCAGGAACGTGGTTGAGAAACATTGATCTAGGTACCACTTTAGTTTAAAGGGGACCTGTTATGCCGCTTTTTACAAGATGTAAAATAAGTCTCTAATGTCCTTAGAGTAGTATGTATGTAAAGTTTTAGAACACACAAATAATCGGGTAAAATAAATAATAACACACAAACAAAACAACACACAAATAATGTTTTATGGCTCTTTGAAACTGCTCCTTTTAGGCTTTGATCCTAATTGTGGCATTTGAGTGACTGTCACTTTAAATTCAAATGAGATTGTGCTCCCAGCTCTATTTTGAAAAGAGGGTAAAGCTAAAAATGCTAATGCATTAGCATAGCAGCAGGCTCAAAACAGCTGCTATATCTGATTATACTAATCAGAGAGATTGTCACAATAATGGGCTGGGCTTTCCCCTTTTTGATGACATGTACAAAGGGAGAATGTCAATCAAAATGTTTCTGTAGACTGTTTTTATAAAGTGTGATTAGATAAAATAGAGGAAATTCATTTTTACCATTAGATGCTGGCTATTCACACAGTGTTGCAACACAGCCATGTTTAAACCCCTTATTAAAGTGATTTTTACATAATAGGTCACCTTACCGCATATTATTAACATTTTAACTGTTTATTAGCACTTATCAAGTATGATCTTATTAATACAGCCTTAATCCTACCCATTACCTAAACCCAACGACTACCTTACTAACTATTAATCCACTAATTAGTAGTTTATTGGGCTAAAAATCTTGGTTAATAGTTTCTGAGAGCATGATTTATACCTTAAAATAAAGTGTGATAAATTACATTGATGTACTTGCAGTGTCCTATAGAGGGCGCTAGTGTCTAGTCAGTCTTTTCTTCCATTAAAGGGGATCTATTATGCACCATTTAACAAGTATAAGTATCTGATGTCCCTAGAGCTTGTATGTGAAGTTTCAGATAAAAAATACAACACACACACACATATATATATATATATATATATATATATATATATA
>CAIGQQ010038854.1:6029482-6054636 GCA_903798035.1 Danio albolineatus | reverse complement strand
GGGGGAAACCGGAGCACCCGGAGGAAACCCACGCAACCACGGGGAGAACATGCAAACTCCACACAGAAATGCCAACTGGCCTAGCCGGGGATCGAACCAGCGACCTTCTTGCTGTGAGGCGAACGTGCTAACCACTCGGCCACCGTGGCGCCCTATATTATATTATATTATATTATATTATATTATTCATTTTCTTGTCGGCTTAGTCCCTTTATTAATCTGGGGTCGCCACAGGGGAATGAACTGCCAACTTATCCAGCATTTTGTTTTACACAGCGGATGCCCTTCCAGCCGCAACCCATCTCTGGGAAACATCCATACATTCTCATTCACACACATACACTACGGACAATTTAGCTTACCCAATTCACCTGTACCGCATATCTTTGGACTGTGGGGGAAACCGGAACACCCGGGGGAAACCCACGCAACCACAGGGAGAACATGCAAACTCCACACAGAAATGCCAACTGACCCAGCCGAGGCTCGAACCAGCGACATTCTTGCTGTGAGGCGAACGTGCTACTCACTACGCCACCGTGGCGCCCTATATTATATTATATCATATTATATATTATATTCATTATATTATATTATATTATATTATATTATATTATATTATATTATATTATATTATATTATATTGTTTTGTATTTATTTCATGTGTATTTTTCTCTTGTTTTCTCTAGCATTTTCTCTGGAGGGCTCAAACATCAGTTTTGCTGACCTCTTTCGTCTTGTGGCCTTTTATTGCATTAGCAGGTAATTATTTTTCAGTGAATTATTACTAATTACTAATTTCTATTACTTTTACTCTTTATATGACAAATACATACAGTTAAGATTTTGAACGTTGAACACTGACCACTTTCCTCCTCCATGTTTCCTCTTGTTGTTTACCGCGTCAGCGTCTCCACACACGCTCTTCCCTCTACGTGATTAATCAGCGGAGAAGTACCACATTGTCACAAGTTTAATTACATAAAAAATGGAACGCCTCAATAAATCCGATCTGCCTGTTTACATGATAGTCGCATTGTCACATATCCACAAATATCTGATTTATTTCCACACATGAAGGAGGCCTGAAACCGATCCTTGAATATCCAAATGCATGCTTTTCTTTGGTGTTCACACGGTCATAGGACAGATCTGATCTGTGTCACATAAGAACAAAATTTGAATCGGGTCACATTTAACTGGTAGTGTAAACGGGGCCGTACATAGGCCATATCCAATCTGTGCCACATGGGAGAAAAAAACTGGGAATTGAGTCTCTTGAACCACGCAGTGTAAATGCAACCTATATGCTTTTTACAGTGTATAGTCTGGCTACATGTAATGGGATGTGATTAAAAAAGATTGAATATTTCATTGCAGTGTTGCCAGCTTTACTTTGAGTGTAATGCTAAAATATCATAAGACTGTAAAGGGTATGTGCAAGTTTAATAAGTAAAAGAAAACAATGGATGTGCAGCAATGAACCCACTCTTTGAAAATAATGATGTTCAAACTACTTTTCAAAATGAGCTTAAACAACACAATTTGTGATATTTTTCTGGTACAACTTAAGTGTTTTATGTTCAGTCAAAGACTATAGGATGCAATAAAAGGACTTTGATTCAATCCACTTAAAGTTGTAAAAAGAATTAAGTTAACTTAATCGATTTGTGTTGCGACAACATGAAGGAATTGTGTGGAACCCATTGTTTTTACAGTGATAACCCTATACCACTAAGTGAAGTTTCATAAACTCATTTTGAGTGGAGCACGTGATATGATTGAGCACGACTGGCTGCTCATCTGCAATCAGTAATGATCCAATGAGATTGATCCTAGTTTACAATAAATGGACGTTTTTCTTCCCACTGCTCTATCTTCGTTTTAGAAGAGTCCCCCCTTCCACCCCATCTCCTCCTTTTCGTCCTTTTTCCAAGGGGGAGCTCTCGAGACCTACCTGATCTTGGACCTACCTGACCTCCCCTTATATGCTTATTGCCTTGGGCTCAAGTAGCTCCGAGCTCAGGGTTCTCTCCCGGGACAGCATGCCAAACCTGCTATAAACGCTAAGCATATCTAAGTGGGAACTCTTGAAACAGGATATAGTCGTACATCCTGTTATAGGTACAAATGAATAATATGATGTCATCCATAGATCATCGCCACTCATAGACACCGAAAGGTCTACTTTCTCTCTAATGGATACCAATTGTATACCCATTAAGAGCAGAATAATAACATTTGCTGAATGTAATTTTGGGGGCGTCACAGTGACGCATTGCACGATCGCCTCACAGCAAGAAGGTTGCTGGTTTGAGCCTCAGCTGGTTCAGTTGGCATTTCTGTGTGGAGTTTGCATGTTCTCCCCATGTTGGTGTGGGTTTCCTCTGGGTGCTCCGGTTTCCCTCACAGTCCAAAGACGTGTGCTATAGGTGAATTGGGTAAGCTAAATTGTCCGTAGTGTACAGTATGTGTGTAAATGAGAGTGTATGGATGTTTCCCAGAGATGGGTTGCGGCTGGAAGGGCATCCGCTGCGTAAAACTTATGCTGGATAAGTTGGCGGCCCATTCCACTGTGGCGACCGCGGATTAATAAAGGGACTAAGCCAAAAAGAAAATGAATGAATGAATGAATGTGATTCGGATGCATAATTTGATATTTTATTGATGTATCAAAAGACAGAATCATTGTGTGTGTGCGCATTCTTTTTTCCAGCTTCACCCATTTTTTGTTTTTATCCTCTTTCATGCACTATTTGTTTGTCTGTCTTTCTTTGTTTCATATTAGAGACATTTTGCCGTCTACACTGAAGCTTCCTAAGGCCGTTTACTCTGCTGCGACCCTGTCAGATCTGCATGAAGTGGCCACGCAAGGGGCAGGTACTGACCTACATTCAATTACCATCGTTATCTCTTTTGTGTGTGTATGTGTGTAAGTGTGTGTGTGTTTGTTTGTTTGTATATATAGTGCTAAAAACTAAATTAAAAGCCCTCCTGTGAAATTTACCATCTTTTTCAAATATTTCTCAAGTGATGCTTAACAGAGCAAGGACATTTTTCATTATTGCCTATTATAATCCTATTCCGGAGAAAGACTTGTTTCTTTTAGTTTGGTTGGAAATAAAAGCAGTTTTTACTTGAATAATTTATAATGCCTATATTATTACCACCTTCATTTTCCCCTCAATTAGCTACAGAAGAAACCAATGTTGTCCAATGACTTTCGTAATTAACTAAACTTCCCTAGTTAAACTAATTAACCTACATTTTATTTACTGTAGTTAAATTTTGTAAAAAAAAAAAAAAAAAAATTGTATTATGTATTATAAGAAAATAGTAATTAAAATTATTGTTTAAAATGTGTTTAACAGCACTTTTAAAAAAATGAAAGAAAATTTCTCTGGCTAATAATTTTGTCTTCAACTTTGCATAAGCAAACATTAACAAGCAGCAAAATATAACTAACATTTGTGTTATATAATGCTTATACACAGACATATGAATATTTTCATGTTTAATTGCCCATATTTAGTGGCTGTTAAAACCGATTTCATTGAGAAGCTAAAATGTAATCTAATTTAAGCAAATACTGAATAATAACTCCAATAGTTATAATTCATTAGTATTCTTTCAATTAGATTAATGTTCTTCCCAGTACTGGGTTGTGGCTACAAGGGCATACGCTGTAAATAGGGTTCATACGGTCATGGAAAAGTTTTGGAAAACAGAAAAACCCACAAAGTTTTGGAAAAGTCATGGAAAACAGATATCTGTATACTTGAATATAGGTTATTTACTTCTTTTCTGTCCTTGGCCAATCACATACTCTCACATTATTACTGCGGTGTAAGCATTATCTAAATCAATTTTACATAGATATAAATATATAGTGAAACTAAATAGATTGTTGCATGTTTTACTATATGCTGTAATAAAGTTGAACATGCATTGTTTTTCTTTTAGCACGCATATGTGGACATTGCATGAAACAATTTGCTAGAAAGTCTTGGAAAAATCCTGAAAAAGTCATGGAAATTTAGAAGTAAAATTGTGTATAAACCCTGTGTATAAAACATATGCCGAAATGATTGGTGGTTTATTCCACTGTGGCAACCCCTGATAGATCAGGGACTACGCTGAAGAAAAATGAATAAATGCAATTAAAGTTCTTGAGATCCATCTTACCCCAAGTGCCTAATTTGATCTTTTTACTTCAAAATAACATACACATATCATTTTAAATCTATTTAAAAACACATTTCTTGACTTTTCTGAGCAAATAAAGGCTAAAATTTTTGATTTCCATTATACAAAATAATAATACATTGTCAGATTACAGTTTTCAAAAGGCATAGATCAGTTAAACCTCAAAACTGCTTCAGCTGATTAAATCTTACAAATGTAGAGTTTCTTAGGAAATTATTGGTTAGTGTGGAGATTTTGTGTCATCTGTGGTCAAAGGAATAAATCAGGTAAAGGTTATCAGCACAGTTATCTGTGGTTTATTTGCAAAAAAAAGGGAAAGGGGAATTGTCCAAAGTCCAAAAATGGATGACTGTCAAATATGCTGCATTTAGTTCATCACAGTTCAAATAATAGCTTTTAGGATAATAAAACAGATCCCCTATTAGGTTCTGTCATCATTTACATGCCCTTGTTTGATTCTTTCTTCTAATGAACACAAAAGAAGATATTTTGAAGAATGCTGAAAACCTCTAACCGTTGACTTTCATAGTATTATAGAAAGAAACTCATAAAGATTAAATACTTTCTTACTTACTCCCAGGGCCATTTATGTTGAAGTTGATATTTAGCCGCACCATATTGTTGTTTCGTAACATCTAGTTTTATGTGGTGGGTTGCTAGCCCAACGTTTAACCCCAAACCTGGAGGACAAAGACATACACATACACGACGGACAATTTAGCTTACTCAATTCAGCTACAGCATATGTCTTTGGACTTGTATGGGAAACCAGAGCACCCGGAGGAAACCCACGCAGACACGGATAGAACGTGCAAACTCTACACACAAAACGCTAACTGACCCAATTTGGGCTTGAACCAGCAACCGTCATGCTGTGAGACGACAATGATACAATAATGAGGTCACTGCGTCGCTATATAAAGATTAAATAGTTGGTAAATTTTCCTTTTTGGGTTTACTATCACTTTAAAATCTATCGGTTTTCTAACCTATCGCCCGAGTAGTAGATACGATATTTTAGTATATTATTAAAAAGGTGCACACTATGTCATATTGGAGTGTATTGTTCGAAGAGAGCCATGATTGTATCATGAATAAATATGTGTTTGCATCTCTCAGTCCACCACAGCTGCAAACATGCTGCTATAATAGTCCATTACATGTTATTATTAGTCCAGCTGACATTCCACATGGTGTGTGAGACTGTGCGAGCCAATCAGCGCAGGAGGTTACTGAGGGAAAGAGTGTGTATGTGTGTGAAAATCAGACTCAGACAGAAGCAATTTCACCTTCACAGAAAACAAACACAAGACTTTTTTAGTTGCTAAACAGTGATAGTTTCATTTATAGTAAGAGATACAACACTGTTGAGAGGCAGTGAACTTTTAGAATGCCTTAGCAATTGGATTGTGACATGCTGGAAACCATTCAATACATGCTTGATATTGCTGAAGCTTGATTTAGTAATATAAGAAAAAGGGGAAGTTTTATTTGAAAGAGGCTGTTTGTGAAATAACTCCCAAAACTGGCTCAGCAAAAACACAACAACATAAGGAGAAGCCATACTGAAACGGGTGGAGAGAAAGACAGAACCAATGGGAAGCAGATAGAGGAGGAGTTTGGTGTGCTCTGTGAAGTCTACCTCCCCATACGTGCTGTCTGTTTGGATAAAAATGACTCACTGAGAATTTGGCCGGCTTTGTGTTGGGTGTGTTTGTATGGCGTTTGTGAATCAGCTTTCTTAAATGCACAACTGAGCTCGCTAAATTCAGTGGAACTGAGGACGAAAGAAGCAAACAGATTCTTCAACCTGGCTGTAACTAAATATAGCCTCTCACACTGAAACTTACATGTGTGCTGACTACGTGTGGTGGTCAACGGTAGGAAGCCGGAGAGGGTGTGTTTGCTGCTTTTGTGGTTGTGTGTGTTTGAAGATTGTGTGTGTGCGTGTTAACCATTAATCAGATTCTCTCCATTTTTCTCTAGCATTCTGGGAATATCCTCTAAACCAACAACACAGGAGACTTTCTGCCCCTGGCGGTCTTCCAGTTCAGGACAGGACATCGATCTGTATAGAGGGCATCTGCTCTGATGTCTTACCGGGAGAGGATCAAACTGGGAATCTAAACCTCCCACTGACCGACAGCAGCCCCAATGCCTCCAAAGGTGAAAGTATTAGTACTTTATCTTTTATAAACCCAACTTTCCTCGAGACACAGCAAGATCTCACTAAAAATGCAGCAACTGTGATCACTGAAGATTTAGCAGCAGAAAACAGGAAATCTTGTCTAGCTCCTCCACCTAGGCCGCCTCCTCCTCGCATTTCAATTTGTGGGCCTGTTGAGCCCCAAATTTCGAGGACTATGCCTTTACGTGCTCCTATTACCAGAATGAGTCAAAGACCCAAGTCTGCCGCTGATTCCACAGGATCCAAACAGCCTAGCTCCAAAAAACCTGCACCGAGAACTCCAAAGCCTCCAGACATCGACAGCTACCGTTGCACCATTGCGTTGGATGATGATACCATCTCTAGAGCCATTTCTCAAGCCAATCGAAGCCATACGAATCGTTTAAACCCAACCAGCAGCAGCATCCTCCAGCAGTGGACTGGAAAAGAAGAGAAAGGACGGAGCTCAAGTGGCCAAAGTTTGTCCACTTCCTCTTCCGACTCTCTGGATTCTCCTCCGCATCCGCTCCCTTTAGGCCTCTCTAAGAATCTGTCCCAAGGCCTCTCCACCGACGACAGTACTGATGAATATGAAGAAGAAGAGGGAGACTATGGTGTGGGACTTGAACGGGACCTACAAGTTCGCCTTCGCGCATCCCGCAAGTCTAAGAAACTCCTGGCAGTTGAACTTGTCGGGACTCGTCCGAGATCACTTGTCTTCCCGCGTGCATTAAGACACTTCCGAAAGGTCCGAGGTGTGCTTAATGTACTGGCTACTCCTGAAAAACGCATCTTGCTCGAGATCATGGAGCTGTCTCAAGACAAAGGCTCCTACTTTGGGTGCCTGGTGCAGGATTATGTGAGCTTTGTACAGGAGAATAAAAACTGCCATTTGTCTAGTCAGGATCTTCTGCAGACGATCCGGCAGTTTATGACCCAGATGAAGGCTTACCTCAAGCAGAGCTCAGAGATGAACCCTCCTATAGAGTCTTACATGCCTGAGGACCAGATTGGTAAGTCTTTTGAAGTCCTTTTAGGTGCTGTGTACACTAGTTTTGAAATGCATGTTTGTTAAAGTTGTGCCTGGTGTCCAGACTACTCCGGTGTCTCAGACCTGTATTAATGGAGCGTTTTGTAAATTCTAAAGATGCTGTTTAGTTTAGTTTAGTTTAGTTTAGTTTAGTTTCTTTTCGTTTAGTTTAGTTCCTGTTTATTTTATTTTAGTTTATTTTAGTTTAGTTTTGTTTAGTTTCTTTTTGTTTCGTTTAGTTTCTGTTTATTTTATTTTAGTTTAGTTTAGTTTAGTTTAGTTTTGCTTCGTTTCGTTTCGTTTAGATTCTGTTAAGTTTATTTTAGTTTAATTTAATTCTTTTTTAGTTGAGTTTAGTTAGTTTAGTTTAGTTTCTTTTCGTTTAGTTCTTGTTTTTTTATTTTAGTTTAGTTTCTTTTAGTTTCGTTTCATTTAGTTCCTGTTTATTTTATTTTATTTTAGTTTAATTTAGTTTAGTTTAGTTTAGTTCCTGTTAAGTTTATTTTAGTTTAATTTAATTCTTGTTTAGTTTAGTTTAGTTTAGTTTAGTTTAGTTATGTTTCGCTTAGTTTAGTTCCTGTTTAGTTTAGTTTATTTTAGTTTAGATTAGTTTAGTTTCTTTTCGTTTCATTTAGTTCCTGTTTAGTTCAGTTTAATTTACAAATCCTTTTTATTTTATTTTAGATTAGATTAAATTAGTTTAGTTTATTTTAGATTAGTTTAGTTCCTGTTTAGTTTAGTTTAGTTTAGTTTAATTTACAAAGCCTCATGATCTTTTTTTAATAGATACGACTAAAACGCAAACTTTTGAAAACATAGACATAGCTGTTCACAATCGCTCTCTGACTTTAAATATATGCATACCCAGTAGGGTTGTCACGATACTGGAATTCAGTACCAATAGATACTGAAATTTTAAAAGCATCCATTTCCCGCTAACATTTGTGCGCTGTTGAGCGCATTCTTAAACAGTACTGATTTGCCATTGTGTTCACATGCTCAACTGAAATGACTGTGATTGGCCATGAAGGTCATCCGTTCACCGAACTCACCATTGTTTACTGCGTATAACCACAGATTTAGGGACACTAGAGCATTTCAAAGTCACGTGGATCAGCTTGTTTGAATATAAGCTTACATACGAGTCATCCACTGATGAATCCTGGCTTTAAAATGCTCCAATGTCACTGTATCTGTAGTTATGCTCAGTAAACAGCTGTGACTTCAGTGAACTGATGACCTTCACAGCCAATCACAGTCTTTTCTGTTGAGCACTTAAACACAATGGAAATGGGCGTTTTTAAAATTTCAGTATCAGTTGGTACCAAATTCCAGTATCGTTACAATCCTAATACCCACTGAGCATGAATGTCACATATAATGCATTTTATTCTGTATATTGTTGACGGAATGTTGTACTGATATGAAATATCAACAGTAGTCTAGATGAGATGCGTTTGCATTCTTTAAAACAAAAATGCACTAGTGTAAATGCCACGTTAGGGTCATGTTGAATCACTCAACAATTGAGGCTAATTCTCTGTGAGATCAACCTATGAATAGATTAACTTCAAGAGTACTTATAATCCTGCTCTTTTTGTGCAAAATATAGCTCTTACACACTTTTCTGGAAATGTCTAATGACCTCAAAGACCTCAAGTAGCTGATTAATAGTGTTTTTAGTTCGGGCTAAAGCTAAACGCTCTATGTGGCTCTCCAGGAGCAGAAACAACCTTTGTGCTACAGTATGTACTTGTAAAAAAGGCAAACAAAACAGTACTGAAATGCTATTTAGATACTGAAATGTACACTTTAGGTATTAATATATTTTGTTATATTAAGTGCTTTATTAAGTGCTTTATATTAAGTGCTAATATACATCTAGTTATTGAAAAGGTTTTGTCTCAGTGATAGCCTTTTCCTTTATACAGTAAATGTTACTAATCTCTGGAAACTCTTCAGTGGTGCATTTTGAAATATTAGCTTCCTTGTTATTCATATATATATATATCATCATCAGCTTGACTTTTTTGTTTTGAACCTGTGAAGTTCGAAAGTTAGTCAAAATTTAATTCAATTTCTTTAATTCCTTAAATTGATGACTGAAAAAACAATGCAAATTTAAAAACCCACATAGCTAAACAGTCCAGAAAGAAGTGGTGTTTTGAATTGTGACTATGCTATGGCTGCACAGCACGTCCCTGACACATGCTTTGTTGTTTTGAATGTGAGTGTTGCTTATCCGTACAGAGCTGTTGTTATATTTCCTTCAGGCTGCTGTGGAAGATGCAGGTTAAAAGGTTGTTGATAGTGTGACAGAAATAGACAACTTTTCCTCTTAGTTCATTGCAGAAGGATACAGTTTATATTGTGGCTATTGTTTTAAATGTCTGTTTTTAGTTCTGTTGATAACAAGTCTTTTGGACAAGCATACTGCATATTTTTCTGTTGATGTAGTTAGTTAGGTATGTGTGTGTTTACTTAGCCATTTGGTCACACATCATTTTGATGGTTTGTTGGTTGAATTTAAGTTACATTGCATCTACATGTTAACTAATTCTGATTAGATTATAAGCAGACTATAGGTTGGGGTTAGGGATAGTGTAAGTTGACACGTACTTGCAAAGTTTCTTATAGTCAGTTAAATGTCTGTTGACAGTCTACTGATACTCAAATGGATCATCAAAATAAAGTGTTACCAACCATTTTATGAGACTTATTTGGATTGGAGAATTTAGGATTAGGGGATTGCTTGGGATAAGGGGATAGAATATGCAGTTTGTACAGTATAAAAATCATAACGTCTATGGGGTGTCTTCTTAAAGATAGTTAGTTCTTGTTGGTTTATGACGACACTAAATTGTTTACCGGGATGGGTATGACCTAAGTGTACACTATTAAGATAATTTACAAGAACATGGATCAAAACTCTTAAAAATCATACTTGGCATTCAGAATTTGACACAGGTTTCCTGTAAGGGTTGGGTTAAGTGGTAGAGGTAGGGTAAGGCAATATAATAAGTGTTTTTTTACAGTATAAAATACCTTACGTCTATGGATTGTCCTATATACTGTATATATACTATATATGCAATTTTATATCTCTTGTATAAACCAATATACCTTGTAAAATCAAAAGTCTTGTCATCGATCCCAGTTGTAGGAGCAACAAATAATAACTTGACTACTAGTTGATCATTTGTGGCAGAAGGTAGAGGTTTGCGATGAATCATCTGTTGAACTGCATCTTAATCATCACAAGTACTGCAGAAGACCTATTGGAACCGCATGGACACAAGATTCCCACAGATATCAGTCAAGTTTGGTGAAGGAAAAATCATGGTTTGGGGTTACATTCAGTATGCATACGAGAGATCTGCAGAGTGGATGGCAACATGGCCTGAGGTATCGAGACATTTGTGATGCCCATTTCATTACAAACCGTTGGAGAGGGCACATTCTTCTGCAGGATTGCACTCCTTTTCATACTTCAGCCTGCACATCAATGTTCCTGAAATCAAAGAAGGTCAAGGTGCTCCAGGATTGGCCAGCCCAGTTACCAGATATGAACATTATTGAGCATGTCTGGTGTCAGATGAAGGAGGAGGCATTAAAAAAATGATTCATTGTAGTCATTCATTGTACGTAGTATTTTTTAAGATAAGTGGTGGCAAACATTTTACATGGGCTGAATTTAAACAAACAAATTAAATGTATTAATGGTCAACTCAATTTGTTTAAATTAAGCCCATATACAGTAAATTGTTTGCAACCACTTACCTTAAGAAATAGCAAATCCAGTGAATCATTTTGAGTGTACTGGGTCTTAGCTTATATGGGGAGATGATTTTTAACAAAATGTTATCATCAGGTTCCCTTAAAAATACAAAATAACACAACCTAGTGAGCAATGAAATACAGGCACGCATGCTGATATCTGAAATACCTTTCATGTTGACCTTTCCAGCAGTCGCATGGAAAATTTTATGAAAATACTCTCTGAGAGAGTTCAGTGTAACTTCAAGGCCAAACAAGATGATACCAGTCCTTCCAGACTGCTGTGCAAATAAATACTGAAATGGGAAAAAGGAAACAAATCATACTGAAGTGAAATCTTTTTGACAGAAGATTAAACAAAGTGCAAAAAAGAAAAATGCTGTGATATTGGTTCACCTAATATATAAAGCATGTTAAATCAATATTTTAAAGATCTTTGTTTAAAACTTTACCCAATGGTAAGAGTTTTAGGACTTTATTTTATTCATACTTAAAGAAATCCCAGCGTATTAAACCTATGGCAAGTAAGAAAGTGTTCATAGGATAAATTCTTTTATTCAACTGGAGCTTTTACCTTTGTTTAATTTATTCATGCAAGTTGCTGTCCCGTATGTTAGCTTAAAGACAACCTAATGCTTTCATCATTAATCATCAATTATTTCTGAGAACAAGATTTTGTTTGTTTGTTAAACTGTAATCTCAATAGCTGTGCCAGGATAGAGTGATACAGTCAGATGTACAGGGGGTTCATGTTAAATTAATTTCCATTTAAAGGCAAATGCTACAAAAACGAGACGCGTCTGGAAGCAGAGCTGGTGCAGTTGCAATCTGAGCTGCACGCAATGCTTTTTAAAGGGCTCACCTAACCCCACCCCTAACCCTACCCCTCACGGTGATATCATTGCTCCATTGAGTGCATTGTGTCTGACGTTGCATCTCTGAGAAATGCAATCTCAGCTTGCATTATAAAGGCAGCATCCAGATACTATTGACAAAAACAGCTACAATTTACTCTCACTCCAAAATGGCATATTCAGCATTGTATAATAAATTATATGATTGGTATTTTGAGCTGAAACTTTACAGACACATTCTGGAGTAGAGGTACCGACCAGATTTCTTGCGGCACTGGAACAAATTTCCAAACAAAACACGGTAGCGATCTGTAACTGTGGTGTAATTTGAATGAGAGTGGGTGGTCTAACAATAGGGGAGTCAAAATTAATTGTTTCTTCGGTGCACCACGATGCAGATCCGGACAATTCGATATGAGTTCTGTAATAGATCATAACCGGTTATTACGTACTGACGACATTTATCTCCTGTGCGCTACATAGCAGTATAATACTCTGTATAATATACTGTATAATTCTGTATAATACAGAAGAAGGAGGCGAGGATGAGTAAATAAAACGCTCCTACTGATTAAAAAAAAGATAATTGTGCACAGTTCACTGCTGGTGAGTTTGCTGGACAGTCTTTCACTACTAGGGAGAAATGCCGTAAAACTCCATCTTTGCTTCTCTCTCTCTCTCTCTCACTTTGGACATTTGATCCACTGGTGTGTTTGTGAGGTAACTTTTCTTCTCCTCTCGGCTATTAAAGCGATACTTGCGGATCCAGACACAAGCGTGCCTGTTGTGCGAGTTTTCTCCACAGATTACGGATTACCTGTGATAACTGCGCATTATGTGCATATAGACTGTAACCACAGTTGTTCTTCTCGCTTCACTCATCAGTGAACAGCTCTTTCATTTTTAAAGCCAATCGCAGCCCTTTCTGTTGAGCGGGTGAAGACAATGACCAATCATAGAAGTGTAAGAACTCACTAGACAGCGCTCAAAAAACAAGCAGGATATTATTTACATTCGTTTATTTGCTTTAAGTGGGGTTTATTTATAAACTAAATTTCGAGAGGATCACGTGCTTATGATTGAACACAGCTGGTACCTCATAAGCTCAGCATAATGCACCAATCAGACAAATCATGACTCACTATAAATTACCAAAGCTTTCCACTCCAGTCATCTTCGTCTTGAAAAATCCCCCCTTCCACCCCAACTCCTCCCCTTCTCTGATAGGGCGGCACGGTGGCTCAGTGGTTAGCACTGTTGCCTCACAGCAGGAACACCACTGGTTCAGCCTCTCTCTGAGCTAGTCGGCGTTTCTGTGTGGAGTTTGCATGTTCTGCCCGTGTTCGCGTGGGTTTCCTCCCACCGTCCAAAAACATACAAAGTAAATCAACTACTCTTAAATGGCCTCCTAAGGCATTCTAGTCAGATATATCTCAGCACGTTCACAAGTGGGGGGAGTTCTCGAGACTCACCTGAGCTCAAACTCTCCTCTCACCCTTTAAACGGAGGGAGCCCCGGGCTCAAGGATATTCTGAGCTCAGGGCTCTCTCCCGGGACAGCATGCCAAATACGCTTTATTATCAATCATCAGCTTAGTGTGAACTCTTGAAATGCTCATGTTGTCTTCTGTGCATGTATTAGAGTTTAAAACATTCAAAAAGAGTGTTTCTTTGAGCAGGTCAAATTAAAGGTACAGTTCATGTGTCTGACTGCTTGTTTTAAAGAACAAAATTGTATTAAAAGTAATAAATAAATATTAATATATTTATAGATTTGAATAACATTTTTGTTCACACTTTATTTTGATGGTCCGTTTGTTGAATTTAAGTTACATTGCAACTAATTCTCATTAGATTATAAGTAGACTGTTAGGTTGGGGTTAGGGGTAGGGATAGTGTAAGTTGACATGTACTTACAAAGTTTCTTATAGTCAGTTAAATATCTGTTGAATGTCTGTATCAACAGATATTAAGTAGAGAGTCTACTGATACTCAAATGGACCATCGAAATAAAGTGTCACCACATTTTTTTCATGTGTTGTGAAGAAAAAATCGAATTATGTATGGAAAATATCGTCAATGCACCGGGAGGGACCAAGATATCGAATTGAACCGAATCGATGCCATAATAAACGTTACTGAACCAGTGTAGGTTCACACCCCTGTCTGAGAATATAGCGCTCCTGAGTCCCATCATTGTTTCGGAACAGCATATCTGGGATTTCTTCATCCTTATTGAGCACCGGTACAGCCAGTGCTCACACGACTGTTACACATACTGAACGTATAACCACAGACGCATGAAATAAAATTAAATAAAACATTACCCTTTGCGCGGTGTGATAATACCTCAACGTTTTTACCCTTTAGTAGTCACTAGACTGCAATCGCAGGTTTAAGGCAGCACTCGTCTCATCACAAAAGGGGCAAACATTTAGCCTACATTTCTTGCACAACCTACAATTTTATCTGTCATCTCTCTCTTTTGGTAATACCCAATGTAAACACGAGATGTTGGAAAGCTGATCAAAATTTAGCAGAAATGGTCGGGTCGGGTAGAAAATTATTCTAAGCGGGCAGCGGATGAACAAAAACTAAATATATACAGCGACAGCGGTCGTACGCGAAATAAAACCTGGTGGGAGCGGGCGGAAGTGGGACTATAAAGGCCCGTGCACCCCGAGCCGTTTTTTTGCTCGCATTTTCGGTCGACGTTTGACGCCTCGTGACTAAATAAAGGGCGCCAATGTCATTGTGCACACCGACGCGTAAAACGGCAGGCGTAAAAGCGTCATTTTTAAAGAAACGCCTCATGCTCGTCTTTTTGTTTTTACGCCCTGCGTCAAAACCTTCTCCACCAATCAGATTGCGACTTTTGTTCATGTGTACGGAGCTGCTGAAGTTACGGTAAACACCCCTTGGAGGCGCGCAAGCGCAAAACTGTTATTGCGAGCGCAGATGCCCAGAGGCGATATGAACGTGAGGGCTGCTTATTGCACTGGTGAACAATAATCATTTCCTCATCGCTAGAGCTGCTACTTGAACCATCCATGCTTTGCTGGTCGCAACAAGCATGTAAACTTCCTCTTTTCTTCTTCTGTGTAACAAGCGGGTGTCAGAAGCTTGGCGCCACCGATGCGCCACATCGATATAAATGCACAGCTATTTAAAATCATGGTAATCTCTCCCCATGTACGTATACAACTGGCTGGATTCACTAAAAAACATAGAGACAGTTTTCGGTACATTTAGTTGTAAACAAGTATAATTACTTTATATTTAAAAGTTTTGGAACCAGTGAAGAGTGAATAAATGCTTGTTTCTGAGTGAACTATCACTTTAAATGAGTCTTTAATGTTTTATTTTTTCTAGATCCAATGTTGGAGAAGGCCATGCACAAGTGTGTGTTGAAACCGCTCTACGGCTGTTTACACTCAGCGCTGCATGACTTCCAGGCGGCTGCTGGAGTCTGGCAGACGCTGCAGGAGAATCTGGCCATTGCCAAAGCCAAACGACCCAACGAGCTGGGAGTAAACGGAGCACAAGCACCAGACACACACGCCATCCAGCGCATCCGCAGAAAACTCCGAGCCATGTGCAGCATGTACTCGCCGGAGAGGAAGATCATGGTGCTGCTCAAAGTCTGCAAACTCATCTACAGCATTATGCAAGAGCATGAAGGTGTGTGTGTGCGGGTGGAGTTTTGTCTGTGTGTTTATGTTTAGGCGTTGTGTGATTGAATAGGTTGACTCATTTGCAGTTTAACACTAAAGAATCCAACAATTCTGGGCAAAATTATTTATTTAGATTTTTTATTTTTATTTAGTTTCCTTAATTTGAGCAGTTCGGAACACACTCACAAAAAAAGCTTTGATTCAACTTGATTCGTGGACATTATTTAACAAATTTAAAGGGATAATTCATCAAAAAATGAAAATGTACTCCAGTGGTTCCAAACCTTTATGAGTTTCATTCTTCTCTTGAACACCAAAAAGAAGATCTACAGAAGAAACTGAAACCGGTAACCATTGACTTTAATAGCAGGAAAACAAAATACTATGGAAGTCAATTGTTACCGCTTTTCAACATTTTTAAAAATATCTTCTTTTGCGTTTAACAATAAAGGTTGGAAACAAGTAAAGGGTAAGTAAATGATGACTTTTGTGTGAACTGTCTCTTTAAATGATTTAATAAATCCTTAATTTGATCGTTGTGCCCCAAAATAGCCACCCATAGGAAATGAATAGGAAATACAAAAATTCTAAGCAGCCTTTGTTATTTGTCTCATAAAAAAAAAGATCTAACACAATGCAGATCAAATATACACCAACTGAAGGTCTGAGCCTACAGTATACAACATATGTGTCAAACACACACCCCCATAGTGTAAATAGTTTCTTATATCTGAGTGGTTTAATTCTTGGCTTCTTTTTATAAGTTTGCAACTTAATTATTAATCAGTTTTATTTGATCAAAGACAGTGATATGGCATTTGTTTTGAAAAAAAAGGCCATCACACTTGAGACCTTTGTGCCCAAAAGTGTCTACATGGGTTAATTAAAGGGATAGTTCACCCAAAAATGAAATTATATTATCATTATTTACTTACGCTTGTGGGGTTTCAAAGCTTTGAGTTTTATTCTTCTCTTGAACAGAAAAGAAGATATTTTGAAGAAAGGTGAAAATCGGTAACCAGCAACTTCCATAGTAGGAAAAACAAGTACTGTGGACGTCAATGGTTACAGGTTTCCAACATTTTTCAAAATACCTTCTTCTCTGTATACAACATATGTGTCAAACACACACCCCCATAGTGTAGTTTCTTATATCTGAGTGGTTTAATTTTTGGCTACTTTTTATTTTTAAGTCTTTAATTCCATCACCATAAGTTGTCCCATAGGAAATGAATGGTGAAATAGTAAAAGCATTATATAATAATATTAATATAATAATAATAATAATATAAATGTGGGGGGGGGGATAAAATTAATAAACTAATCAATTTTATTTGATCAAAGACAGAGATATCCCATTTGTTTTGAAAAAAGGGTATCACACGTGAGACCTTTGTGCCCAAAAGTGTCTACATGAGTTAATTAAAGGGTTTTAAGGAGTTTCATTCTTCTCTTGAACAAAAAAGAAAATATTTTGAAGAAAGGTGAACATCGGTAACCATCAACTTCCATAGTACGAAAAACAAACACTATGGAAGTAAATGGTTACAGGTTTATAGCTTTTGTCTAAATGCCTTCTTTTGTGCTCAACAGAAGAAATAATCTCATAAAGGTTTGAAAGAAGTAAAGGGTGAGTAAACAATGACTGAATTTAAATGTTTGGGTGAACTGTCTCTTTAAGTGATTAAAAAATCCTTAATTTGTTCGTTGTGTCCCAAATTAGCCACCCATAGGGAATAAACAGGACATATCAAAATTCTAAGCATTTTGTTTTATTTGTCTCATAAAAGAAACTGAAAAGGTCCCAACACAATGCAGATCAAACATACAAATGAAGGTTTGACCATATACAACATGCTCAATGTGTCAAACAAACACACACACACAAACACACAAAACTCTATAGTGTTTTAAATAGTTTCTTATATCTGAGTGGTTCAAGGCTTGGCTACTTTTTATTAGTTTGCAACTTGAGCACACAAAAAATAGGACTTGATTCAACAAAGTTATGTAAGTCCAACTTCATAAGTCTCATATAAAATGGATAGTGAAATTTTAAAAGCTTTAAATATATATAAAAGAAAAAAAACATTACAAATCTAAATGAAATACATAAATTGATTAATTTTATTTAATCAAAGACAGTGAAATGATATTTGTGTAAAAAACAAAACAAAATGGGATCACACTTGAGACCTTCATGCATAAAAGTGTCCGCATGGGTTAATTAAAGGGATAGTTCACCAAAAGATGAAAATACAATCACTATTTACTTACCCAAAGATACTTTGAAGTAAGCTGAAAACCTGTAACCATCGACTTCCATAGTAGGAAAACCAAAAGCAATGGAAGTCAGTGGTTACAGGTTTCCAACATTTTTCAAAATATCTTCTTTTGTTTTTGACAGACCAAAGAAACTCATAAAGCTTTGAAACAAGTGAAGGGTGCATAAATGATGACAATTTTCATTTTGGAGTGAATTATCCTTTTAAGTGCTGCAATGCGAAGTATGCTTGAGGGTTAATCGAGTGGAAGGTGCTTGCTGGATTGACTGTAAAGGTCACTAATAGATATTTCCTCCGTCTGCGCCAGTGCGGATGTTTGGAGCGGATGATTTCCTGCCCATGTTGACGTATGTGTTGGTCCAGTGTGACATGCCTCAGTTGGACATCGAGATCCTGTATATGATGGAGCTGATAGATCCGCCATTACTTCATGGAGAAGGTGAGTCAGTTGTGTTGGGTTATTTGATGAACCGAAAGTGTTTAGCACAGTGGTTTCCTCACAGCAAGAAAGTCACTGGTTCGAGCCCTTGCTGGGTCAGTTGGCATTTCTGCATGGAGTTTGCATGTTCTGCCTGTGTGTGTGTGAGTTTCCCCCACAGTCCAAATACTTGCGCTATAAGTGAATTGGGTGAACAAAATTGTCCTTAGTGTATCAGTGTGGATGAGTGAGTGTATAGGTGTTTCCCAGTACTGGGTTGTGGCTGGAAGGGCATTCAATGCATAAAAAAATATGCTGGAATAGTTGGTGGTTCATGCCGCTGTGGCAACCCCTAATAAATAATAATAATAATATTAATATATTTTATTTGTAATGTGCTTTTCGTAGACTCAGAGCGCTTCAAGACAAGATACTAACAATTTGAGGCAAGCAGAAACAGCACAACAATAAAAAGATGAAAAAAAAATAAGAATATGAACCATAAGATAGAATAAAAGTTAATAAATCGATCATCCTAAGTTAATAATAAAGGACTAAACTGAAGGAAAATGAATGATTAGCCAAACCAAAGCATTACTGGTTTCTCCTGCCCAGCATTTATGTCTATTCTTCTCCTTGGCTCCTTTGTAAACGAATAAATCTGAACACATTGTATTAAAGTAAATACTTGTGCAAACAGGAGGAGATTCCAAACAGAGCCGCTTTTTCCATTTGTGAAGGACTTCCTAAGTTATATTCCCCGTAGAGTCATTTCCTCCAGGGTGTGAGTCTCCTGTTCTCAGTGCCGCAGTCATTCATGGAAAAGATGTATTGTGCTGTATGTGTACAGTCAGATCTCTCACCTGATGACCTAATAGGACAGACAGCATGTTCTGTCCTCGGTGTAGAGACAGTTCCTGCTTGTATCAGTTTCAAAATCTACCAAATCAAATCTGCTTTCAGCCAGGTCCTGAATAATTCATGCTTTTTCTTTTCCCTCTGGTCAGATCTGTTCGAAATATACTTGTCTAGCATTATAGGATACACCAGTAGTAGATTCATAATGTGTCAACACTGATGTCATAGTGAATTTAAACAATAATATGATGAAAACTAGCAAGTTAGCATCTTGAGCTAAAGCACATAATGGTGAAAAATGTCAACTGACTTATTGCCAACTATGTTAGTGGTTTAAAAAACTTACATTTATAAGTGCAGTGAAATTAAAATAACATTTATTCAAATGTTAGTGCCACTATGTTAGATTTAAGGGCATATATAAGCTAATGGGCTCCAAAACAGGGACAAATTTAGCAACAATTTTTTTGTACATCTCCTCATACTTCAGTTTCTCATTAAATCTTTCTGACCAATCAAATGCTCTCTAGTATTTCACATGCCCCTCCCCTTCAAAACACTCATTTACTTTTAATTTTTTGAGCTCAACCTCTCTCACTTATGGAAGTCCTAAGAGGCCATGCATTAAAATATTTTTTCTCTCTTGTTATGTCGTGATCACGACATAACAACTCGTTTTCTCGTGATCTCGACATAACAAAAAGTTGTTATGTCGTGATCACGACTTATTTTTAGTTTTTTATTTTTTATTATTATTATCATTATTATTATTATTATTATTATTTTTATTATTATTATTATTATTATTAATAATAATATCTGGCCAATGTCTGGCCAGGGAGAGAATAGCCTAGCTGTAGAGGCGCATTCTTGTAACATGTTAAAGGGGTTTAGAACAGCCATAATATTTTAAGCGCAGTTGCCCGTGATTAATGTACATTCATGATTATATTCATGTATGTGATTATATATAATTATTTACAATAATATTCCCTCAACTGTTACCATTTTAAAGCAACTCTAACTTTAAAGTAATTGTAAATAACTTGCGGAAAGGATTAAAGCAAAAGCACGATCTTCATCATTCTTCGTCATTTAACTCATACATGCAGCAACTTATTTTGCGCCATATAGAGTTGCTTTAAAATGGTAACAGTTGAGGGAATATTATTGTAAATAATTATATATAATCATATACATGAATATAATCATGAATGTACATGAATCACGGACGTTTGCGCTCATAATATTATGTCTGTTCTGAACGCCTTTAACGTGTTACACAAATGCACGTCTGCAGCTAGGCTATTTTCTCCCTGACCAGACATTGGCTAGATATTATTATTATTATTATTATTATTAATAATAATATTAATAATAATATTAATAATAACAATGATAACAATAATAAATACATAAATAAATAAAAACAAAAATCAACAAAAAACAAAAAAAGTCGCGATCACAAGAAAAAACTTTTTGTTATGTCGAGATCATAAGAAAACGAGTTGTTATGTCGAGATCACGAGATAATTAAGTCGTGATCACGAGATAACAAAAGAGAAAAAACATTTTAATGCATGGCCTCTTAGGACTTTCGTACTCACTGGCAAAGCTGAGATAAAAACAAAAAGCTATTGGATGTTTTTTTTTAAAGGGGAGGAGCTACTATATGTCCCCACCCTCGCTTCGGTTGAGATTATCTCAAACATCAAATAAACTGCACATTTTAAAGCACTTCACTGGAACTTTAACAATATTTAAACAACAGTTAGTAACATAATCAAATGTTCCCTATCACTTTTAAGCATTTTGCTACATTTTACATTAAACTTTTTTTTTACTGAGTTTGCTGTAAATGATACATTTGTTGTGTCTTTCCACCTTTGTACATCTTTTTCCATTAGTGACGATGGAAATAAATGGTCAACCAATCCATCATATTCTGCTATTCAATTACCTCAGTATGAAAAGGCCTTTATTTAATAACCACTTCGGTATTTCGTGCACTACTTTGTCCTATCAAACACACACATTCTTAATAGTTTTGCAACATTCACTGTGATTTTAAATTATGTAAGAATGATAATTGTATTTTGTTTTCCTCACGTGCAGGAGGTTATTACCTCACCAGTGCGTATGGAGCGATGTCACTGATTAAAAACTTCCAGGAAGAGCAGGCGGCTCGGATACTCAGTTCAACAACACGAGACACACTCCACCAGTGGCACAAGCGTCGCACACTACAGAGAAACCTGCCCTCGGTGGACGACTTCCAGGTAAAAAATATATATTTTTGGAGATGATATGAAAACTATCCAAGACATTTTTGATGAGTAGGTCTGGTTCCTCATGAATCCTTTTGAATTTTGGAGTTGATGTTTTTAAATATTTACATTTTGTGTGAAACATTTCCGACACATCTCTCCTTTGCTTTTAAGTATTTAAGTAAAATATTAATTTCTATTTCATTCTGTAAATTACTACACTGAAAAAAATACAACAAAAATTTAAGACAACACATGATTTTTATATTATTTTAACTTATTTTTAAGAAGTTAATCAGGTTTCAACTGCATTTTTAAAGTTATACAAAGTTAACTTAAAATGTTTAGTTTGATTGATGTAAGTTGAGATGACTAGAAAAGCTAATTTGATTCAACTAAATAAAACAGCAACAATTTTTTACAGTGTAATAACTAGCATCAAAAGTACTGACTTCGGTACCAGTCGGTGCTGAACCTTTAAAAATATTTCCGGCTCAAATCTGAATGGGGTTGAGCAACACTTCTATAGTTTCCATCCGCTCAACAGATGTATGTGATTGGCTCCAGTGATTATCGCTTCACTGCTCTTCACCAAGAGCTTACGCTGAAACCATGGAGGGTTTAAAATCTATCAGAGGATATTTAAGCTGATAGACATAGAAATGGATCAGCTGATAGACACAACTTTCAAATGCTCCAGTGTCTTTGTATCTGTATAAGCACTTGCTGAAGAGAGATGAAGCGATGGTCATTGGAGCCGATCTCATACAGTTGAAGTCAGAATTATTAGTGAATTCTCATGTAAATTAGTTTTTCTTTTTCCAATATTTGTGACAGAGCAAGGAATTTTTCACAGTATTTCCTAATTTGCTTTGATTCGGCTAGAATAAAAACAGTTTAAATTTTTTATAACACATTTTAGGTCAATATTATTAGCCCTCTTAAGCAATATTTTTTTTATTACCGATTACCTGCAGAACAAACCATAGTTATACAATGACTTGCCTAATTACCCTAACTTGTTTAATTAAACAAGTTAAGCCTTTAATGATCACTTTAAGCTGAATTCTACTCTTGAAAAATACCTTGTATAATATTATATACTGTACTGTTATCATGGCAAAGATAAAATAAATCAGTTATTAGAAAAGAGTTGTAAAAACTGTTATGTTTAGAAACATGTTGAAAAAAATCTTCTTTCCTTAAAGCAGAAATTGGGGGGAAATATACAGGGGGGCTACTTCAACTATATGTGATTGGCTTCAGTGATCATTGCTTCACCGCTCTTCACCAAGTGCTTACACAGAAACCATGGAG
Source organism: Danio albolineatus (assembly GCA_903798035.1). Lineage (NCBI taxonomy): Eukaryota > Metazoa > Chordata > Actinopteri > Cypriniformes > Danionidae > Danio > Danio albolineatus. The sequence continues at coordinate 6,031,784 of CAIGQQ010038854.1, read as the reverse complement.
CATTTAAAAGCTATCCCTCTGCTGATGGATCAGCTGATAGACACGGTCCTATTTTGACTGCTATTTCATAAGTAAATTTAAAAACAATCCATCAAAAAAGGCTTTAAGACTAAGCAGAATCCTGTATTGGCTTTCGGTACAGAATTTGGGATGCCAAATTTGGCATTGCGTGACTTCCGGTTCTCAAGGCACACTGTGCAAAATTCAGCATCACAAATTTTAACTGAGGAAAGTTGAATGTGCTGGCCAGTTTGTTATTTGCCTAATGAATTTTCTTATATCTGACCAGATTTTTATTTTTGTATTTTAAAAGTAAGTATTGGTTTCATATTTCTTTATTCAAAATCTTTAGGAAATGCTTTTGGTACATCAAAAAGTGTGGTTACAATGACCATCCGACAAGCTTTAGCACAAAACGAAGTGCTTAAAATGTCACTAATCACTGCAATAAGGCCCACTTTTTGAGAAAAAAAAAGAACTACCACTTTTACCAGGCTGGCTTCGGGCCTGCAGTGTCTGTGTATCTGTATAAGCACTTCCTGAAGAGAAATTAAGCGATGATCATTAAAACCAATCGCTTATATGTAGAGCATGTGATGTTCAGCAGTTTAAGAATCCACTCAACAGAGCTCAATAATTAATGGAAAATTGAAGTTTTTTTATAAGTCAATACTAATTTGTACTGAAGTCAGTAGTTTTGACAAGCCTACTAATACATTTGATCCACATTTGAATCAAAAATATTGTATTCATTGGTAATAAACCAGCTATAATCTCTATTTGTGTGTTTGTGTGAAGAACTACATGCGCGTGGCTCTGCAGAAGGCCGACAGTGGCTGCACGGCCAAAACCCTCCAGGTTCGGCCTTACGCCACAACAGAAGAAGTGTGTCGTCTCTGCGCGCTTAAATTTCGTGTGTCGGACCCTGAAAACTATGGCCTGTTTCTCTTGACGGGCGACAGCAGTCAGCAGCTGGCCGCAGACACACACCCACAGTGGATTAAAGCAGAGTTACACAGTCGACCGAACCGACAGCCCTTTCACTTCGTCTACAGGATGAAACCCAACACAAACAACTCCACCCCTGTATCTTGAAAGCCATACGCTGCCTGAAAACTCAATAGCAGGAAGGTGTTTGATTTAAGGTATGTGTTTAAAGATGGAGGATAAAGATGGAAGTGTTTATGAACACACTGGCATGGAAATAAGTACATAACTGGGTGCTTTCCATGAATAGGGAAAATTTGGGTTGTCTAATAAAAATGTTACAGAATGGGTTGCATATTTCTGTTAAATAGATTAAAATGTGTGGAAGTTTCTTAAGTACTTCAGCAATAATGCAGTATAAAGGCTTGCACACACCGGGACGATTTTCGTTTGCGTTTATCATCAGCGTCTTTCGAGATGTTTTTCCACATTAAACCCAATCGATTTTCTCTGGCGTCGAGCAGAAGAGTATGCAAAATCACTCCTTGACGTTAGATGGCGCACAGGGTGGTGCCAAGCTTCTGACACCCGCTTGTTACACAGAAGAAGAAAAGAGGAAGTTTACACGCTTGTTGTTGCAATCGGCTAAGCATGGATGGTTCAAGTAGCAGCTCTAACGATGAAGAAATGATTATTGTTCACAAGTGCAATAAGCAGCTCCACGTTCATATCGCCTCTGGGCATCTGCGCTCGCATTAACAGTTTTGCGCTTGAGCGCCTCCAAGGGGTGTTTACCGTAACTTCAGCGGCTTCGTACACGTGAATAAAAGTGCCGATCTGATTGGTGGAGAAGGTTTTGACGCGGGGCGTCTAAACAAAAAAACAAGCATGAGGCATTTCTTTAAAAATGACGCTTTAACGTTTTGGGCGTTGGTGTGCACAATCACATCGGCGCCCTTTATTTAGTCACGAGGTGTCAAACGTTAACCGATTACGCGAGCAAAAAACGTCTCATGTGCACGGGCCTTAAGCCAGCTGGAAAGTTTCACGGCTTAATCTTGTCTGGGTTAGGCGATCTTTAGAAAAGTGGGTACACAATGGCGTCTTGGCATCTGATAGAAGGGCATCCGTTGTGTAAAACATATGCTGGAATAGTTGGTGGTTCATTCCGCAGTGGCGACCCCTGATAAATCAGAGACTGAGCCAAAGAGAAGGAAGGGGCTTTTGCACCAGATGAACTTGTTTGTAATTGCAGCCAGACGTAGCCCCAGGCATATATTCACATTCATTCAATCATTTTCTTTTCGGCTCAGTCCCTTTTTTAATCTGGGGTCGCCACAGCGGAATGAACCGCCAACTTATCCAGCATTTGTTT
>CAIGQQ010038854.1:5968135-6012274 GCA_903798035.1 Danio albolineatus | reverse complement strand
ACTGTGGAAGAGTACAGTTCTTGAAGTGTAGGAAGGGTAGTGCCAGTTATTCGTTCAGCAGTCCGGACTATTCGCTGTAGTCTACGGAGGTCAGATTTGGCTGCTGAGGCGAACCAGACGGTGACTGAAGTGCAGAGGATGGATTGGATGACAGCTGAGTAGAACTGCACGAGCAGCTCCTGTGGCAGGTTGAACTTCCTCAGCTGACGGAGGAAGTACAGTCTCTGCTGGGTTTTCTACACAGTAGAGTCTATGTGAGTGTCCCACTTTAGATCCTGGGAGATGGTGGTGCCCAGGAACCTGAATGACTCCACTGCAGCCACAGTGCTGTCCCTGATGGTGAGCGGGGGGAGTGCAGGGGGGTTTCTCCTGAAGTCCACTATCATCTCCACCGTTTTGAGCGTGTTCAGCTCCAGGTTGTTGTATCTGCACCATAAAGCTAGCCGCTCCACCTCCTGTCTGTATGCAGACTCGTCACCGTTCCGGATGAGGCCGATAACAGTAGTGTCGTCCGCAAACTTCAGGAGCTTGACGGAGGGGTCTTTTGCAGTGCAGTCGTTGGTGTACAGGGAGAAGAGCAGTGGGGAGAGAACACATCCTTGGGGGGCACCAGTACTGATGGTGCGGCTGTCAGACATGATTTTGCCCATTCTGACTAGCTGTTGTCTATCTGTCAGAAAGCTGGTGATCCACTGACAGACAGAGCTAGGAACAGAGAGCTGGGTCAGTTTGTACAGAGAGCTGGGTCAGTTTGTTATATTTGCATTTAACACTTACTTCTATTTTTTAAATATATTTATTATCTGTTTTTTGTCCTGTCTCTGTAATTCTGTTGCACTGTAGAAGCTCTGTCACCAAAACAATTTCCTCGTATGTGTGAACATACCTGGCAATAAAGCTCTTTCTGATTCTGATTCTTTCTGATTCTGAAAGCAACACAATTAAATTTGTAAGCAGTTTTATGCACTTTACTCAAAATCTAGGCCCTTTTCAAACCTTGCAAACACTAGACTAGCATTTTCAAGGATTCCAGCATTTGTAAGAGCCCTGACATTAATATATGCAACTGTAATTAGCCGACAAAAAGCAAGTTGGTGCGTTTACAAGCCAAATCTGTGTATCCTAAGGGGCTAGCTGTGACGATATGTTTGTGCACTTCGACCTTTGACTGACAAGCTATGAGTGTCCAGCAGTTGGCGCTGTAAACCAAGCTTGGACAGTCCTCAAAGAATACTTGCAATTTGTGGATGTGTTTGAAAACGTATAAATCATATAGTCTAGTCTGTCTAGAAGACATACATAGACTGAAGGTTGGCGATGGCCTCATTTGGTTCTGTTTCTCCTCAGGAGTTTAGGCTAAATGAAATTAAACAAAAACAAGACCTCCACTAGGGTGTTACGGTGGCATAGTGGGTAGCACGATCACTTCACAGCAAGAAGGTTACTGGTTCGAGCCTCGGCTGGGTCAGTTGGCATTTCTGTGTGGAGTTTGCATGTTCTCCCCGTGGTTGCGTAAGTTTACTCAGGGTGCTCCGGTTTCCTCCACAAGACATTGGGTAAGCTAAATTGTCCGTTGTCTATGAGGGTGTATGGATGTTTCGCAGAATTTGGTTGCGGCTGGAAGGGCATCTGCTGCGTAAAACATATGCTGGATAAGTTGGTGGTTCATTCCACTGTGGCGACCCCAGATTAATAAAGGGATCAAGCTGAAAATAAAATGAATGAAAGAGCTCTGCTAATTTTCCACAGCCAACTTTAAATAATAGTTTCCCCTCTGCGCCTCTTTTGAAAGCACCGTAGCATTAATATGTAAGCCATTCTGGTTCGTACTTGCTTGATTCCACGCACAGAACTGACACAAGGCATCATGTTATGCTTCTTTTTCACACTTCTGATGTTGCCCTGCAGCAATGAATGCCCTACACAGCTGAATATATGTGTGTGTGTGTCTGTGTGTGTTGTGTTATATACATATTATGCACTTGAGTGTCTCCATTTCATTGATGCAATATTAACCGCATGTGTGTTTTGCTCCAGATTCATGGAGTGATCCACTGGTTAGTATCATGCTGCTGTGGTTAAATGAATATAAACTGCACTGAAGGATGCAGAACGTACACTTTTGCATGCATTTTAAATTGACTGATCTCAGATCATTTGTTAGGTGCAACAATTCTTACAGTATAAAACATTTACAACTAATGACAAATGAGTGGTCTATTTATGAAGATTTAAGTCATTATTTTTTATAGTATTCTATAGACCTTTTTGAGGGATGTAAACCACACCTGTCAACATTGGGATGTGAAAATTAGGGATAACCCCTTATATAATTATTAAATATTGTTATAATAAAGAAATAGAATTGTCAAATCTCAGCAACCTTTTCTTCACTGTATAACTTACACATTCTGAGTAAAGAGCAACGAATGAATCTCAATTATTATAATTATTTCGTTTGATTACATTGAAAAACAGAGGTGCCACTTTAAAATACATTATCATAACGTTATAATGAAAGCATTCGATTGCTTTACTAACTTTTTAGCTAATTTAGGATTAATTAGTTGTGTTTGAAAAAAAAAAACACCAAGATCGGCATCTTTAGATGTTATTATTATTAATTATGTGTATATGTCTGTTCAAACACGCACCCAATACTGAGACTTTCGCTCCTCTTCAAATCGCGTGTACAGAATCCGTTTGGGAAACAGCATCTATTTATCACTATGGAGCACGTCAGTATGTGTAAGATTTTTTCCTTTTTTTTGCGTGTTTTTAGAACAACAGTATCTCCAGCAGAAAAAGATATCCAAAGATGCCATTTTAAATTGTTAAGACATCTGTGTTATTGAAACTAATGAAGACAGCAGAAGTCAATGATTCACTTGAAGTATTCAGCCTGACATGTTTACTGCTCCAAAATACTTTAAATGTTTCTCTAAATAAAATGTATTGTGTTTAATGGGGAAAAAAAGTTCTTGTTTTTCAGCCAGACATTTAAAAAGAATATATTTTATAGCAGTAAACACAAATGTGAAACCGTGATATTTTTATTCAAGGTTATCATGTCTTCAGAATCCTATACCGGCCCATGTCTAAGCTATACACTTTTACTTGTCGTCTTTTGGTCAAGTGTTTATTCGTTCAGAGAATGTTCATTTCTGCATTATTACACTAAACATAATCATTACATAATCATTCATAAAACCAACAGTCAATTGCTTAATTCCTGAATGAATCAGTTCTTCTGAATGACTCAAATGATTCCATGACTCAATCACTGAAACAGTCAAATCTTATCACCAACTACTTGTGGTTTTATATTTGAAAACAATTCGTTTTTTCCTCCATCCTTTCATATTTTTAAAAGATTCGTCTCATTACATTGTAAAATCACTGTAAAATAGTTGAATCAAATAAAATCTTCTAGTCATCTAAACTTAAATGAGTTAAACTGACAAGAAATATTAAATTTAACCCTATAGAACTAAAAAAAATTGCTGGATCCTGATTAATGTATTCAAATAAGTTAAAGTAACATAAAAATATTTGTTGTCGTGACTTTTTGTCATTCAATCATTTTTTACAGAACATGTTAGAGCCATATTTATTATGTAAATTTTTGAATATTTATGGTTATCATTATTTGTTTATTGCATTTATACTTTTTACAATCAGAAGAATGTTTATTGTTATTGCATGCTTTAATTATGCCTTTGCTTATTGATGACTGATCACATCATATCCTGATTGTAATGAGAGAAAGAGACGGAGTGATTCAGTTTTTGACCGTCGTTCCATATTGTATCGTTATATAAAGATATAAAGATTGCACAAATCTTTATATAGAACAAATAAAAACAAGAGAAGAATATAACGACTTGGATGAGTTCGTCGTTGTACTTTAAGCTATAATATAGCTTAAAGTACATTCTGTGTTCAATAAACTCATCTAAACACAGTTATGAAGCCGATTCTGTATGAGTTTTGTTGACGCTGATTTATTTTGGCTGGTAACAGCTTATAGTGTATTATTACTCAAATTAATTTGACATAATGATCATACATAAGGTTAGAAGGGATGAATTATATATGGACAGAATCATTTTTTCTCACTCCAAGCTGAATTTAAAAGATGGCAGCATTGGTTTCATGCCAACTTTAATTGCTTTTCATTTCGTTCAGGTTAGTCCCTGATTATCAGGGTTCGCCACAGCGTAATGGACCACCAACTGTTTCGGCATATTGTATGTTTTACGCAGTGGATGCCCTTCCAGTCGCAATCCAGCACTGGGAAATATAGTTTTTCATTAAAGCCACATTGATTTGGAACAACAAATATCGGCACAGATTTTATGTTTTGGATTACACACAATACATGCTATGGTCTTTCACGGAGTATGCTCCGAAAAACGATGGGTTTCTCACAATCCCTTTATGTCATCCCAAAGCAAATCGATCAAGATAACTTAATTGTTTTTACTATTTCATGTTGTAAATAGTTTAAGCCAAAATAAAATCGAATTGTGTTGTTTCAGCTCATTTTAAATAAGTAGTTTGAAAAAACAGCTAAATTACTCTATTTTCTCTTTTTTAGGATGCTGTAACAATCTGTACTTTGGGAGTGGGAACAGCATTCGGGGAGTCAATTCTGGACAACACTCCTCGACATGCCACGATTGTCAGCCGGGAGAACAGTGAACTTCTGCGCATCGAGCAGAGGGAGTTCAAAACCCTGTGGGAGGTTCGTTTGTGTGCAAGTGTTGCTCAGTGTTTTTATCACAGCTATCAGCAATGAACACCCATAATGACAGACAGGCAGAACTGAAAAGTACGGTGACCGGGAAGTGCAAAAAGCTCGAGACAAATTTACATTTTGGAAAACTTTTTTACCTATCATAAGACACAATTACATAGGAAAAACGGTTTTACCAAGGACGAAACAAGTTTACATTTTAGAAAACAAATTAACAAGAAGAAAAACACTTTTACCAGTCCCGAAACAAATTCACAATGACAGGTTCTTTGAATTGGATGAACATTTTTTAGTCTTATGCCTTACCCAGAATATAAAAATACATATAAATACATTTAGATCATTTAATACTATTGGAATGTGAAGAGGCTTTCAACCAGCACAACAAAAAATGTTTCTGAAGACAATCACCTACAGTACTGCACCTTTAACTTTTCAGATTATGATAATGCAATCCTTTTTTAAAGCTATTTTGAAGCAATAACTATTATGAAAAGCACTTTACAAATAAACAATACAATTTATATTTATATATACAATTTAATTGAATTCTCAGAACGTTTTAACAAATTGTTTGAGGATTTTTTATTTTGTTTCCACTGAAACTATTTAATTTTTATTTATATTTTCTTTTTTTTAATGTTGTGGTAAATTCAGAATGTTCACAGGTTTTTAAAACATTTTAAAATGCTAGAGGTTTTGAATGTTTAGAAAACGTTTTCTTTAATGCAATGGGAAAGTTAGCAAAACATTAGGTCGTATTTAGACTGTGTAAATGTGGCGTAAACTGCATTAACTTGAAAAGAAAAAATAATACATTTTTATCTGAAGAAAAAAATAAAAGTTCAAAATAAAGGGAGATTATGTTTAAGATAAGAAAACAAATTGTCAGTGGTGTCATAAAAATAAGCTTAATTTAAAGGGAAATACGATATTTTAAATATAATACTATTATATAATATCGCATATAACTCTCTTTTTTTAATTTCAGAAAGCAAGACATGTTAATTGGTTTTGCTTTTAATGTAAATATATATATTGACATAATATTTATTTTGTATTTATACTACAAACAAACAAAATAAGTAGACATGTATTATCAGTTAATTTATTTGCAGTGCACTAACTCATGATGGCATCTTTGGAATATATTTCGAGTATATACTCTTACTATAATTGCAATCATTTTAGTAACTTATGTATTTTCAAAGAATTAGAACAAATATATCAAAGTTTCTTAAAAATATTAAGCAGTTTTCAGCAATGATTTAACACATACAGTAATGTTCTCACTGCAGTTTTTTATTAGCATGATCATACTCGTTATATATCAGTAACAGGCACTTTTCCAGCACTGGTGTCAGTAACACTAGGAGGCGCTCGACTGCTTCTTCTTCAGCACAGCCCATTGCCAAATCCCAGGCTTTAACAGGCTTTCACAGAGTGTGTGAATGTGCTTGTGTGTATGCGGGAAATGTAAGCCACTGGTCTCAGCGATAATCGATTCAGGAGTTGTATGTTGGTCTTTGAAATTTGTCACATTAACTCAGCAAAGAACTAGGGCGGGTGCGTTGGGATATCTGTATTTGTTACCTCAAATGGATTTGGCATAGTTATTTCCCAGCATGTCAGAAGCTTTTGAGTGTGTTTAGGACCATATGAGTGATATTTATTACACTGACAATTGGAAATGCTCCTTTTTTCATGTCTTATTAATGCTGGAATTATATATAATTATTTTGTTATGTCTTCACCGTGATGAAAGTACATTTTAGTTGTTTTGCAAGATACTGATATTCAGCTTAAAGTGTAATCTAAAGGCTTAACTAGGTTAATTAGGTTAACTAGGCAAATTTGGTTAATTAAGCAAGTCTTTGGTCAGCAGTGGTTTTGTAGCCAATGTATTATTGTAAACTAGTATTTATTAACTGGGCTGTAGTAATATTGACCTTAGCAGTTTTTTCATCAATTTCATTCATTTTACATTCATTTTATTCAGCATTTGAATTATTCGTGAATATTCTTTTGTTATTTATTAAACATCGTTTCATCTCAATGTACAGTGCATTCAGGAAATATTCATAGCGCTTCACTTTTTACGCATTTTTTTTATGTCAGAGCCTTGTTCCAAAATGGATTCAGTTCATTTATTTCCTCAAAATTCTACACACAATCCCCCATAATGACAATGTGGAAAAAGATTATTTTTTTTAATTGTTGCAAATTTATTAAAAATAATAAACCTTAAAAATAACGTGTACATCAGTACTCACAGCCTTTGCTCAATACTTTGTTGATGCACATTTGGCAGTAATTACAGCCTCAAGTCTTTTTGAATATGATGCCACAAGCTTGGCACTCCTGTCTTTTGAGATTTTTGCCCATTCTGTCACGATCACCAGCGATCTCTCCTCTATCAGAGATCGCTGGTTCACACTTCCGTGAACTACAAATCAGCCATGTTAAGGACTACATCTCCACTCATGCAACACACACACTCACCTGCTCCAAGTCACCACTGATTAGAGACTCCCAGCTGAAGCCACTCACCACTCAGTACACTCTGTATTTAAGCCACTCAGTAACACTCACTGTTGCTGAGTATTGTTTGCTGTTCAGTGACTTTACAACGTGTTTCTTTGTTCCTGTATTCTGTGTTTTTTGACCCTAGTCTTGTTTATTTGTTATTCTCGCCTGCCGCCAGCCCTTGTGATCTTTTGCCTGCCTGATTATGATTTTTGGATTTGCCCTGTAAACTGCTATACTGTTTTCTATAAATAATCTGCAATTGGATCCTCGCCTCCGTTGTCATCGTCACTACCACCGTAACACATTCCTCTTTGCAGTACCTCTCAAGCTCTATCAGGTTGGATGGGAAGCGATGGTGTACAGCCGTTTTCAGATCTCTCCAAACATGTTCAATATGATTTAGGTCTGGGCTCTGGCTTGTGCCACTCAAGGACATTCACAGAGTTGTCATGAAGCATTGATATTTTTGCGGTGTGCTTTGGGTCATTGTCCTGCTGGAAGATGAACCGTCACTCCAGTCTGAGGTCAAGAGCACTCTGAAGCAGGTTTTTATTCAGGATGTCTCTGTACATTGCTGCATTCATCTTTCCCTCTATCCTGACTAGTGGAAACAGAATGTACTCGAGCTCAATTTACTCGTACTCAATTTACTTGTACTCGAGCTTCACGGCAAGATTTAAAAAACACTTCTTTCACATTGTCATTATGGGGGATTGTGTGTAGAATGTCGAGGAAATAAATTAATTTAATCTATTTTGGACTAAGGCTGTAACATAAAGAAATGTGGAAAATGTGAAGCGCTAGGAATACTTTTCGGATGCACTCTATATATACAGTTAAAACCTGCTAACTTTATATATTGGAGCAGTTTTGCAAGAACTGTAATGTGAGGTTTAAGTGTTCATATGTATGTGTGCTGATATTTTGATACTCAAAAATAAAAATAATAGATATAAATCATCACACACATTACAAACTACACATTCAAGAGCTACTTCAGTATATGGTGTTTAGAATGACTGAATAAAATTTGTGAGTTTTGTTTCCTAAAATAAAGGATGGATCAATAGTAATGAAGTCGCCAACCAACATTCTTCAAAATATCTTCTTTTGTGTTCACTCAAATAGGTTTTGAACAAGTAAAGAATGAGTAAATGATTGCAGAATTTTCAGTTTTGGGGGAACTATCCCTTTCAGTGAATATGGCACTACTTCTGAGTCTAAAGAGATGATAGAAAACGCATATGGATGACAGACGAGAAAAATATTTAGAGAGAAGGTCAATATACGTCAGTCGTATTGACACATCTGAATTTATTAGTAATTATTCACTATACATGGCACAGAGTTATTTCCCTGGGGTTTGCTGGTCAACAAATGCTTATAGCTCCGGTAAACCATTCGTACTGATCAATACAGCACCATGCTTCAGCGTACGTACTATAAAGTCATTTTTGATTCAGTAATGCTGCTTCAGTTAGAAATAGTTTATTTCATGTTCATTACTTTTAGCGTTCCCAAAGAAAATACTGTAAATAAATGAATCATCATCAGGTTAGGCAAAAAACAAGGTTAAGCTGACCAAAAACAACATTTATACTGTAATTCTTATTAACTATTATGTGACTATATCTATATACTATATGTATACTACTATTTCATTTTCTCTTTACGTGTGGACTATCATTTGAGGCAAAGTACATGCTGTGTACATGTGTGTTTTACATTTAATGAGAAAAAAAATTAGGTCTCACTTTATAGTAAGTGTCCTTAACTACTATGTACTTGCATCAAAAAATAAATACAATGTACTTACTGTGTTTATAATGTATTTAAGAACACTTGTGGTGCTCTTGAGGTGGGATATGGGTAAGGTAGGAACTTGGTGGTATGGGTAGGTTTAAGAGTGGGTTAAGGTGTAAGGGATGGTCAACAGTGTAATTACAAATGTAATTACAAAAATGAATTGCAGGCGTAATTAGAGACAGTTATTTAATCAAGCACAAGTACAATGTGAAAGCATGTATTTACACAATAAGTACATTGTAATAAATTATTAATTTTGGTGTAAGTACCAATGAGTTAAGTTATATATATATATATATATATATATATAAATATATAATAATAATTATTATTATTATTGTTTTGTTTTATTTTATTTTGGAGCGGAGAACCCCTAGATCAGTGGTCTTAAACTAAATTCCTTGTGGGCCGCAGCTCTTCACTACTCTTGAACACCTTGATTAGTCACTAGATTATTTGAATAGAGTTAAAGCTAAACTGTAAAGCTGCGGCCCTCCAGGAATTGAGTTTGAGACCTATGCTCTAGATCAGGGGTGGGCAAACTCAATCCTGGAGGGCCGTTTTGTCCTGCCCAGTTTAGCTCCAACTCTAATCAAACACGCCTGCTTATAGATTTCTAATGATTTTGAAGACACCAATTAGCATGTTCAGGTGTGTTTGATTAGTGTTAGAGCTAAACTATGCAGGACACCGACTCTCCAGGACAGAGTTTGCCCACCCCTACTCTAGATGGAGGGGCAGAAATCTCTCAGATTAGGAAAAAAATTAAATTAAATTAAATTAAATTAAATTAAATTAAATTAAATTAAATTAAATTAAAATTAAATTAAATTAAATTAAATTAAATTAAATTAAATTAAATTAAATTAAATTAAATTAAATTAAATTAAATTAAATTCAAAACCTTTAGATGGAGGTGCAGAAATCTCGCAGATTTTAAAATGGGGTGAAAATACCTTATTTTGTGTTTAAAAAAAATATTTTTTGTTCCCACTATGCAATGTCAGGGGCTGTTTTTTCCCCAACATTCTTCAAAATATCTTGTTTTTTATTCAACAGAAGAAAGAAACTCATAAAAGCTCCAGTGATAGATCCAATGAGGAAATGTTCAGATTTGGGTGAATTGTCCCTTTAAATACAGTGTATCAAAAACTGTTAGTACATCACAAAATATCAAAATATGATAATAAATCCTTCCTGAAAATCTCTGTTTATGTATGTATTAACTTAGTGTTCTTACAGTACTACAATACTTTATAGCACACTGTTAAAATATTAGCATTAGCTTTAAGCATTAAACATGAGGTGTGTGTGACTCAGTGTTTGTGACACACAGAGGCTTCTGTCAGGCTTCTGTCATTAACACTGGCTTTGTAAATAGTATCACCCATGTCTCACAGCTCACCAGTGACCATATGTGCATTATTTTTGTTGCATATCTCAAACACACAAACACACACACACACACACACACACACACACACACACACACACACACTCAAACGTACAGCATGCATTATGTATCAGTCTCTGCTGCATCAATGGAACAATGTGGGCGAAGATCTCGCTTTCTCGCTCTACTATTTCCCTCCTCTCCGTCTTTGTAAACCTCTCCTAGTTCAGACGAGAGCTCGTGAGATACTGTTTTTGTTTGCGTACGAGTAGTGTGTGTGCGTGCGTGTTTGTGTAAATGACAGAAAGGGTGATGGAGTTCATATATTTGTGTTTGTGTGTGCTGTCCACCATTTCAGACCTTTTCAAACTCGATGAATAGGGACGTTCTTTGTACGCTAATACATATATGCTAATATGCTAATAGCATAGCATCTCTAAAACAAATGCTTTTTGTGCTTTTATAAAAGTAAATAGCAAACATTTATGTTTTAGATTATTTCACTAAAGTATGTTATTCGGTGGGCGCCACGGTGGCGTAGTGAGTAGCACGTTCGCCTCACAGCAAGAAGGTCGCTGGTTTGAGCCCCGGCTGGGTCAGTTGGCATTTCTGTGTGGAGTTTGCATGTTCTCCCCGTGGTTGCGTGGGTTTCCTCTGGGTGACATGTCCAAAGACATGTGGTACAGGTGAATTGGGTAGGCTAAATTGTCCACAGTGTGTGTATGGTGTGTGTATGTTTCCCAGAGATGGGTTGCGGCTGGAAGGGCATCCGCTGCGTAAAAAATATGCTGGATAAGTTGGTGGTTGATTCCGCTGTGGTGACCCCGGATTAATAAAGGGACTAAGCCGACAAGAAAATGAATGAATGAATGAATGTTATTCGGTTCAAAGTGAGCATTTTAAAAAACAAGTCTTCTGAAGAGACATGATTCCAACACAGGCTCATTGTGATAATGTACCCCGTATACATTTCTGGAGAGTTTGATTTATGTAGCCAGAGCTACGTCTTTAAAACGAATGCTACGGGGCGGTATGACACCACAGACGGCTTCTGCTTCGCACTAACAGCTGACTGCTTACCTCTGTGTGGACAGCTTTTCTGCTGTTATGAATTTGCCCAATAGCTCACTACATACGTCTGCAGAATTGATATGTGTGATATGCGTTATAACAGGGCTATTCAATTGGCAAAAAAAAGTGTAACCAAGACATCAGAAATACATTTCTAAGTTCAGTCGAAAAACGTTCGCTATAGTTATGAAGTGACGTGCGTCTGTTCAATACAGCATGAGCTGTGAGCTGTTGAAGGCTGCGCAGAGCGTGAGACACCTTTTGTACAATGCAGTGATGTCGTTGTTAGGGATGCAACGATTCGCCGATTTCACGCTTTAATTCGTCACATTTAATTAATCGTAAAGGCTTCTCAACGCTAGGGATGGGCGGATCGATCCTGAAATATCAATATTTTCGATACTGGGAATGTATCAAAAGGTCGATCCTTAAGTAAAAGTATCGATCTTTTCTGGGACGGGGTGGGGGGAGGGGTGGGGTTAGGGGGTTTCTTACTGAGTGATAAGAACTTTTCGTATATCACAATAATTATAGCGCAACATATTATATAAATACTTACTTAAATAGGAACACGAATGGGATCTATAATATTCTTCTGCTGTATCTCCACTAATAGGTCAGCGTTAGCTCACGGCACAGTGGTATAGACACCACACACACCCAGTGCAGATTGTAAAACTCGAGCGGAGTATTATCTGGAGTTATTTTACTCCAGTAAATAATGACGAGGCTTCGTGTGATACTTGTCACAAAACCGTTCGCCACAGTGGCAATCTGTTAACTGTTGTCAAGATTTTTTTTGATTAGGCGACTATTTGTTTTATTATATTTTATTTTTTAAAAACAAAATATTTTGATTAGTAAAAGAAAAACAGGCTCAAGGAGAGCGTCGACAATCATTTGTTTCATTAAATAAAACATTAAAGGGATTTTTATTTGACTAAACAATTGTGCAGTGTATTATTTTTCGTTATATATGGTGCTATTTAGCCAATTATAGTTCTGTCATTTTAATAAATCATGTGTCTTGTGTCTAATAATAATAATAATAAAGGTGATAAGCATAAAAAAAATCACTAAAAATTATTTTATTTAAGTATTGGTATCAGTATCGATATCGATGATACTTGTCTTGAAATACTTGGTATCGTATCGGAAACAAAAATATTGGTATCGCACATCACTACTCAGCGCCGCGTTTCTGTTGCCGTGAAACCATGATTATTCTTCAGACTATAATCGTACAACCAACATCTATAATTGTTACATCCATAATTGTTATGCAGTTCAATACATATGAATGTGTTCAAATGTAGAAGAAGCCTACTTAATGCACTGCTTTTGTTGCGCTTTGTTAAAAAAGCCACATTGTACAATGCAATGATGTTATGTTGTTTCAAAATACAGTTAATGCAAATATTACAATACATATTAAACTTTTAATGTAGAAACGTGGGTGTCTTACACTCTAAAAAATAACTCAAGAGATCTGTTACCACTACATCGTTTAATACATTGTTGTAACTTAAAAATTATATTTTGCTGATTATATTAAAAGTTTTACATTGCCAGAATAATTTTATTAAGTTTTTACAACAGGAAAATATTGATAATTACATCAACTTAAAAAAGTGGGTAATTTAAAGATAAATATATCTGTCAATTAGTTTAAAACAATATTTAACTTGTAGCAACCCAAAAAATTGGGTTGATAATTCAATTTTTCCACAACAATGGAGTTCTGGATTTCAAAGCTCCTCCCCCACTGAACGATCAAGAGTCATGTCCGGACAAGTTTTAAGCAGACTGTTTGGCACAAAGGACGTTTTAAGGTGAGATATCTGGGTTTTATATCATTTCCAAATCAATTTTGCTGCACAAGCAGCATGTTCCCTGTGTTGTAAACTGTGTCTTACAGTATACAAATCTGTCTACTGTAGACGTACTTGTGCTAAGAGAAGACATCCAGAAAGCACTGCAAGCTAAATTTCCTGATGAGAGACTTATTCAGATAGCCAATAAAGTGTGTTACAGTGGCACAAATATATGTAATTGGAATGATTTTGGCTAATGGCTCGACAGGTGATCTGACAGATTTTGGAGAGTTGATTCAAATAGCTGTTGTTAAGAACACTCTTATATTTATTCTGAAATCCTTGATTGCATGGTCAGTTGAGCAGCTCAGAAGCTATGTTCTTGTAAAAACAGATACTGATATGTTCCCTTTATCACCTTATGTGTTTAGTGGAACAACCATTGTAACCTTGAAACACTACATTTGACTGTCAACAATTTGATGTGTCAAACTCAAAAGTCATAGTTAAAAAAAAGCCAATTTACCAAGGATTAAGCATGTTAACATATACTTTACAATAAGATGAACATACAAGAAACAAGTACAGTCCAGAAACAAAGTCTGTTATATAGTTTTTCCGCCAATTTTTGCTTTTGTAAACTTGGCATTTTATTTAAAGAACAGGTTTTAAAAATGGTGTTCTAACATTTTATTGAGCAGAGCCTCTACAACTTAAATGAAAACATTGCATTGTATTTTTAGACATTTTGTTATTTTGTGTATTACAGATAATGACACAACAAGTTAATCTCAGAGTGATTCTTTCAGACCATGATGTCCAAAAGCTGACATTACCATCTGGAGTACCAGGAACAGTTAAAGAACTCAGATCAGTTGTTCGAGATACCTTTGTGATTTCTGGGAATTTCTGTTTACATTACAAGGATGTTGATTTTGGGAATGATTTTTTCACCTTGATGTCAACATCTGATATCAAAGACAAAGACACAATTAAGATTGTTTATGTCGTGGAACCCCCAACTGTAACATTGACTTTAACAGATGTAGACAGCTCTTTCTCAAGCAATGATTGTCCCGACCAGCCTTTCAATGATGCCTCATCTGTGTCCTCCCATGACACATTGCCTGTATCTCCAGAACTGATTTCAGAAAACCTAACCTACCGATCAAACGGTTGGCCCTCAGAATTTCCCATTCCCCGTTTCTCTTCCAGTACAGAGATAGTGCTTCAGTCAGCCAATGAAAAATACAGTTCGTCTGGGACTCATCTTGATACAAAAGATCTTGTGTTACTACTTCCAGACATTCTTGGAAAATTAGCAGAAGCCATTTTTGAATACTCTGCATATCCATCAAGTGCTCACTTAGGTCAGGTAGCGGAGGCCCTCATCAAAAAACACCCATGCCTCAAAGAACCAGGATCATTCAATGGCTACTATGGTTGGATTCAGCGACTTAAGTACAAGATGAACAATTTTAGATCAAAACTTAGAGGAATCGGCTGTCCAGAAACTGTGGTTAACTCACTCAAGAAAAAAACGGCAGATGATCAGTCTCCTGCTAAAAATGTTAAAAAGCCTAAAAAGGCTGAAGTTAATTACCTGCCTCCTCATCCTCAGGGTGAATCCAGTGAGAGTTTGGAGCAAGAGTGAGTGAACCTTTTGCATGAAGTGACAAAAAGAAACAATTTCCAGGTTGTTGCAGATAAAATGGGCAAGACATTCTCCCTTCGCAGGCAGGAAATAATTTACAATGCCCCTGAAATAAGGGATATCTTGGAGCGCTGGCCTGCATTATCAGATGCAACACAGGTAAGTTTAGCTTTATTTTTACTTTAGTTTCACAATTTTGCGAGAAAATCACCTTGAAATTATTTAAGCAAAAACTTCTTAGAACAATGACATATTACATGTTATTTGTTGCATTACACATTATATACAAGTGAGATTTAATTATTACATTCTTATTCTCTACAGATAAATGAGGAATTCAAGAGAATAACCACTGTAAGTCTTGAATCCACATTTATGGCAAAACTTGACAAATGCACCCCAAAACTAATGGACCTGGCCTCATCAAGGGGAGGAGCTAAAGGAGAAAGAATCAGAAAGATCAAGGATATGCTTCTTGAGGTATTGTAAATGTTTTTACAATAATTTGTACACTCTAGAATAGTTTAGATTTCTGTTTCAAATGTCAAGTTGCCATCAGTTGTTTGTTCAGATAAAACTATATTCATTTACTGTAGGTACTTTATCTTGATTTTTTTGTTTTTTTTTTATTAAAAAGCGCAGTGCAGTTGAAGTATGGAGAGAAGCAGCCATCCGCTGTCTTGTTGTCTATCTTGGAGAGGAAGAAGAGGACCTTTTCAAGAAGTTTGCTGTGAGTGTTATTACGTTTTGGAATTAAATTTAAATCTTCATTTGACAAAGTGGAAAAATACAAGACAAAATATGTGCTGAATGACTACTCTCTTTCAGTTTAATGTGTAGGTATATTACACTGGCCACACACACTGGGTTTACCTAGCTCTGTGTTATAATAACAATGCACTATTTAATTCAATAAAGAGATGTTGACAATAATGATATGAGAGATATTTGTAAAATGGGTATGACTGATGCTTTTCACTTTTCCATTTAAATTATATTGTGAAACTTATTATTCTTATGATTGAATAACTGGATGCATGACCATGTAAGGGGTAAAATAAAACAAAGTTTCCAGAGATTAACTGAAATCAAATGTAAGTAAAATAAAAAACGGAAGTAATTATAAATTTAATTATCTCTATCATGCTAATCATTTTTTTTTTTTACTTGCTTTACAAGAATACACAAGAATTTGAGGCAGACCTTGAAAAGCAAGTGATGACAATTGCCATCATTGGTGATCAGTCTACTCCGGAATTGAACCACAGGACGGGAACCATTGTTGTTGAGGGAATCAGAATCCTGAATGGAATGGACATCTCAAGGTGCTGTGCTCTGCTGATGGGCATAATATATGCTCTGAATCTGAGCTACCCCAAGGAGCTTAAATATACTTGTGAAGTGTTTCAGAAGCTGTTTCTCGAACTTGATGGACTGAAGCCCAGTGCAAAAGTAATGCGTCTCAAGAACAGCATTTTCTGAAGTCTACTTATTTCACAGTAGATTTTGCTCTTTATGTTGCACTTCATATTGTTTTGTATTTTGAAGTCCACACACTGATATATATATATATTTTTTTCATACTGTTTATATATGAATGGTGGCATTTCTATATGCTTGTTTATAATAATAAAAATGTTACATGTTTTACAATTAAGGTTAACTAATAAGTTAATAGTTTACTGAAGTTTATACTCTGCCACTGTTGCTTTAAATGTATCAATGCATATAACTCTTGTTTTGTTGAAATTCATTGTGATGGCATAGCTATGCATGCATGCACATTTTTGAAGGCAAAGCTGTAGGGTCAGTTTGTTTATAATTTGTGGGACAGTATACATTTTTGTTTTGTAAACTTTAAGAAGTGCAATATTAAATGAAAAATACTGAAAACTGTGGTTCTAAATAAATAAAAAGTTACTGAAAAAACAAAATTGTTGTTAAAAAATGTATTTGTTACAAGCACCTGAATGAACAATAATATGATAACAAAAAAAAAAAAAATTTCAGCTACTTAATTTTTTTGAGGTTCTAAACTTGAAAACTTGCATGTATAATTATGGTAATTAAGTGCATAACACTGGATATATTTTAAATGTTAATTAAAAATGCAAGTTGAAACAACTTAATTTTTTAAGTACTCAACTTAAAAAATGGAGGTTATGCTATGTAAAAATGCCTCTGATTGAAGAGGTTAAGGTAATTTGGCTAACATGATAAAGTTTGTTGTCTGAACTTCATTTTGTTAGATGTTGCCGTAACTTGAATATATTGATGCAAACTGTTGCGTTAATTTTTTTAGTTTGGTCTAAACAATATTTTTTAGAGTGTATGGTGTAAAAATGCAACATACTGTATGCAGCTGTGTTCTCACTTATATTGCAAGTCATAGCTCTCCGGCCGTTCGTTTGGGATGCTTTTCATGAACTGGCCTCCATGACAAACTAATTGAATATCCCTGCGTTATAACAATAAACAGGTTTTCAATTTTTTTTTTTTTTTAATTACTGTATAGTCAAAATATTTTTTTAACCCATGACTTGGATACTTTTGGAGGGAATTTGACCCATAAGTCACATTCAAGTTATTGAAGGTCCCGTGAAGTGCTTTGAAATGCATCTTTCGTAATCTCAGCTGAAAAATGGAGAGAGGGCGGGACATAAAGTAGCTCCTCCCCTTTTTAAATAAACAGCCAATGGTGTTTTATCACAGCTCTGCCAGTGAGAGTGGTTAGGCTCAAGCGCATCAAATGAAAAGCAAACAAGAAGCTTCTTAAAGGGGGCGGGGCATGTCAGATACTAGAGAGCATTTGATTGGCCAGGATGTGATGAGAAACTGAAGTATGAAAAAACAATTGAAGAGTTTCGTTGCAAAATGAGATATATCCATTTTGAGAAGTGTTGGTTATTTGACATTTATATTGAAGACATCAAATCTTCAACTTTATTCACTATTTCTGTACGTTAAACTATTACTTGAGCTCAGTGAAGGCCAGTGACACATATTCTTCAAATCCAGGATATTTTTTATTGAATTTTATGTCCATAAATAGTTCATAAATAAGTCAAAAAGCATGCCAAAATGAAACATATTTATCTTAACATTGTCTTTAATTGATTAAATTGATTAAAATTAATAAAAACTATATGGAACAGTACATACAAAGATTGATTATTAATAATAAGATTCTGAGTTAGTTAGTTTTGATCAGAGAGTACACAATATAACATAACTTTTTTTTTTTGGCTGGGGCACCAATGGCGTTAAGCAGGCTTCACTGTGGCATTTGAAGAAAACTTTTGGATCATCAGTGGGAAAATTAACAATAATTTATCAATAGATCGTAAATATTCATAATATTCAAAAACATAATGCCATAATAGACATAATGTGACTATGGCGTGGGCCAGTAATCCAGGCCAGTCCCTGAATGAAAAGGTCGGATTACAGCATACCGGCTGAGCTGTCAGAGCAAACTAACTGCAGGATGTTTATCGTTTCAACCATCCTTAAACAGCTTCAGACTAATTGTGATTAGTTATAATATAGATAAGTAAGATTAAGTTAGTTAGATAAACGACTTGTAGCTCGTTACAGAAAGAGTGGAGGCTCCTTCCACACCGCTGCTGAAAACCAAACCTGTATGATCCGAGCAGGCGGAGCCGCAATGGCGCAGTTTCTGTTGCACCGAGTCCACGGACACAAGCTCGCCTCGTCCCGTCATATTTACCGACTTATTTCACTGTTATAATAATAATGTTGTTATTATTATTATTATTATTATTATTATTATTATTATTATTATTATTATTATTATTATTATTATTAATATTATGCAGCTGGAATGACCGGCTCCAATCCGTCATCAAAATCCATAAAGTTTGCTCGACTCTGAAGATTCTCTGACTGACAGACGGACGAAGCCTGTGACTGACAGCTCGCCTACAGTATAAACAATTAAATGGCAAACGCTTTTAGTTAGCCTAGTGAATCCTCTTTTTAAAAACATATGTTTTTTTGTTTTGATACTATCATTAAATCAATGCGCAAACTCGGAGCACTTCGCCGGCAGTGACTCTCCTCCCAGGGGATGCTACACTCACGCATAAACTGTTCTATAATGTTATATGCTATATAATGTTATATCGCACTTTGCAAAGAAACTGGTCTGGCGGATATCGCGTTTTGAGAAAAAAAAAATTGTAGTAGGCCTAAAATGTTCATTCTTAAATTGTGTTAGAGGCAGCAATTCACACATCTGAACAGTGATTTCCAATCATAAAATCCAAATGTCAAAAAATGGCGTTTATCGCGTTTTGCAATCAAACTCTTCAATTGTTGATCCGTTTAGGTGGAAGTGACAAACCTAAGCTTTGGATGTGTATATCAGTTGTATATCTTCTAGCACACTAGCTAATAGATATCCTTAAAACTAACACCTACATTATTTTATTTTAATTTCGCGGACCCTTAAATACTAGTAATATATTAAGAATACTGAAATTTTACAAGACTCAGAAGTAGTTCACAAATAGACTGGACTTGATCTGTAATGTAAACAAAACAGTCCTCCTAAAGTCACTAACTATATTAGTGTGTACCAACCTGACTGGAAAACAACCGAATGGATCCTCAAATACAGACTCCTCTCCTCTCTAATGTGATAACGGTGATTTCGCAAGAGCTGCAGGGCACACACACGCACACACACACTCTTTGCAGTCTGTTCGGTGTAAATACAATTTGATACCCTTAATAATTGATGAAGCCACGAGCTTTTGAGAGCCTTTTAGCAGCCCTGCTCTCACACTCATGTGTAATGCTGCAGTTCAGGGTGAATGGGCCAAACGCAGCTCTCTGATTGGCTGCTGCTATTGCCTGGCAACGGCCACTGAAGTCCAGTCAGATGCTCTGCCAGAAAGACCCAAAGAGAGAGCAGCACTGCATCCGTACATGTGTCTGATTCAGTGTCTGGCTGGAACTGAGAAGAGTTTTCCTGGATAATGTTGGGAAGTTTGGGAAGTGACCGACTATCACATTTCTGTGGGATCCCCTGTTGGATTACACTACAACACACACTTTCATCAGGGTAAGTCCTGTTGGCTTAGTGTCTAAGGATTGGATGCTGTTTTTGTGTATAACCATTGATATTAATACCAGTAGGATTCAACGGCGCATCAATATCACATTGGTTTTTGAGGTTAATGATGTCAGAGGTCTTTTTCAGGAGCATATTGATTTTGCTGGCGCTAATCATTGCATATTTTTTGCATATAATATGATTAAAAAATATTTTAGAATTAAAATTATAATTTGAACTAAACTGTTGGGGTTTGTGCATGTTTGGAGTACATTATTAAAGGGATTGTTCATCCAAATGTGAACATTTTCCTCACCGTTTCCTCACAGTCAGGAGTTTCTCAACTTTTATTAATTTCGTTGAACACAAAAGTAGATATTCTGAAGAATGTTGAGGGAAAAAACAGTTATTGACATCTATAGGAACAAAACATACTATGGAAGCCAATGGCTGCTTATTCTTTAGTATATATTCCTTTGTTTTCACCTGAAAATCAAATAAGTTTATGAGAAGTGGAGGATCAGAATCAGAATCAAAATCAGTTTTATTGCCAAGTGTGCTTCACACACACAAGGAATTTGCTTTGGCTACAGAAGCTTCCAGTGTACATAAAGTGACAATAAGTATAAGTAAATGATAAGTAAACGATGACAACTGTCTCATTAAATATGCTTATTATGTATAATGAGATTTTTAAAGTATTTCGTAATATACACATTACATTATAATTTGAACTAAACTGTTGGGGTTTGTGCATGTTTGGAGTACATTATTAAAGGGATTGTTCATCCAAATGTGAACATTTTCCTCACCGTTTCCTCACAGTCAGGAGTTTCTCAACTTTTATTAATTTCGTTGAACACAAAAGTAGATATTCTGAAGAATGTTGAGGGAAAAAACAGTTATTGACATCTATAGGAACAAAACATACTATGGAAGCCAATGGCTGCTTATTCTTTAGTATATATTCCTTTGTTTTCACCTGAAAATCAAATAAGTTTATGAGAAGTGGAGGATCAGAATCAGAATCAAAATCAGTTTTATTGCCAAGTGTGCTTCACACACACAAGGAATTTGCTTTGGCTACAGAAGCTTCCAGTGTACATAAAGTGACAATAAGTATAAGTAAATGATAAGTAAACGATGACAACTGTCTCATTAAATATGCTTATTATGTATAATGAGATTTTTAAAGTATTTCGTAATATACACATTACATTATAATTTGAACTAAACTGTTGGGGTTTGTGCATGTTTGGAGTACATTATTAAAGGGATTGTTCATCCAAATGTGTACATTTTCCTCACCGTTTCCTCACAGTCAGGAGTTTCTCAACTTTTATTAATTTCTTTCTTCTGTTGAACACAAAAGTAGATATTCTGAAGAATGTTGGGGGAAAAAACAGATATTGACATCTATAAAGTTGTTCTGAATTAAAGGGATAGTTCACCCAAAAATAGAGAAAATGCAATTCCCATCTTCTCACACTCAAATCTTAAACTTGTATGATTTTCTTTCTTCTGTTGAACAAAAGAAAAACTGTATTCTTAAGGCTGATGTTTAAAAAAAGCAGAAAATACTATGGAAATCTATGGCACTTTTCCCCCCATTATTCTTCAGTATATCTTCATTGTAAAAATGCAGGATTCCACACAATTCCTTCATGTCATCCCAACAATAATTGATAAATTAACCTAATTGTTTTTACAAATTTAAGTGGAATAAACATAAAACAATTAAGTTGTCCCAAAAAAACTCAAGAGTTGTATTAATTTAGCTCATTTTTAAGTAGTTAGAACAAGCAGGAAAAAAATATGTATATTGAGTGTATTGAATACTGAGTGTGTTTAACAGAAAGTTGAGGATGATTAAAAGACAGAATTTTTGGTCTCACTTTATATTAGGTGGCGTTAACTAATATGTACTTACACTGAAATCAGCCACTAGTTATTGTGTAAATACATGTTTTTACATTGTGCTTATGATTGATTAAATACTTGCATGTATTCACATCTGTAATTACATTTGTAATTTCAATGTTGACCATCTCTAATCCTAAAGGCTGATTTATACTTCTGCATTAAGAGCCTGTATATGCTCCAGCACAGCCTACGCATGGTTGCATAGCCCTCGCCGTGGCCATTGCCGTCGATGAAGCGCACCTCTCAAAAAATGTAACTACACGTCGCAACGGTGCTTTGTGATTGGTCGGCTTGGAAGCGATGACAAGTGTGGGTGGGGCTGAGAGCCATGCGAACCTGTTAGAGCGAGTGTTTACAAGTGTGTTGAGTCCTGTGAAGGAGCTCCAGATGGAAACTGTTGTTTTGTTTTTACCTTATGACTAAAGTTGCTGCACGTTCGCAGGTTCCCGCCTCACAATGAGCAAGTTTGAGCCACTTTTACATTAAGGTAGCGTTCAGAAAAAACAAAACACCAGCAAAGAAACTCAACACGGAGGAACATAAAAACCTACTGCCAACTAGCATTTCGGAAGTGTTATTGCAGAGCAACACAAACAGCATGCAGAAGTATAGATGCACTGCAACACGCATTACATGAACCGTGGGTCACGCCGATCACTCGACACAGAAGTATAAATCCGGGTTATAGCCCACCCTTAAACCTACCCATACCACCAAACCTGTCCCTAACCATACCCGCATCCCACCACAAAAGCACCACAAGTCTTCAGCAATACATTATGAACACAGTAAATACACTTATTTTAGTGTTTTGGTGCAAGTTTAAAGTAGTTACGGCCAGCTAATATGGGAGCGAATTTTAATTTTGGAGTGAGCTGTTCCTTTAAATGAGAAGAAGGAAGTAAACAGGATATGCAAAGTGCATTTGTGTGAACGCGGCACAGACTTCATATCCCTGGCCAAAGGAAACCTGTTCACACATTCGCACTTAATTCAAATATAAACTTAACCCGTCTTCTGGGTTGCCTATGTTTGACCCAAAGCTGGTTCAAAAACGCAACCAGCGTGTGGTGTTTCCGATAGGATCTGAATGAGCTGATAAAGAGGCCTGTCCTGAGGTGAATCTCAGCCGCTGAAAGCCGAGGATGTGTCCTGAATGCTGAGGGCTCTTTCTGCGTCTCTGGGACAGTTCTGTGCCAGGCTGCAGGGGGCACCGCCTGACCGGCCACAGAGCCACCAAATACACTTGCTCTGTGTGTTTATATGCTGTTAATTGCATAATCCTGGCTGAATCACTTAACCAATGTGAAAGCAGCCAGCTGGAAACGACAACAATGCGTTATTCTGTGTGTGTGTGTGTGTGTGTGTGTGTGTGTGTGTGTGTGTGTGTGTGTGTGTGTGTGTAGGGGAGGATGGGAGAAGTTAAGAAAAAGTTAGCTTTTGTTTAGGCTTCAGGAAACAGGAAGGAAACAGGATACAAAGTGCATTTGTGCGAACGAGACAAAGACTACAAATCAGTGGTCAAAGGAAACCAACTGTTTTAACTCTGATGTTGCATTCCTGTTTATTTTTGTGATGTGATGCAGTTCCTAGAGAAATTTAAATGGGAAAACAGGGGGTGTGGCTTGTTTTTTTTTTTACTACTGTGAGCTGATTGGATGTTGTAAAGTATGTATTTTATTCAAAAAGACTGGGAAAAGGCTTTTAGTAGAGTTGTTACAACCTAACAGACTTCTCCTCCTCGCCATTTCTGTTTGTTGTTAAAATTGACAGTTGGAGGGGGTGTGGTTAAGTATGTTAGCTCCGTCCCAATGCTTCAGACAGAGGTAATCTGGGAATTGAACTGAGGTCAAACAGGAAGTGCATTTTCAGATTTTAAAGGTGCTGTATGAAAGTTTTTGACTCTTCTAAAGCATAAAATACCATATTGTTTTCAGATATTTAAGAAACATGCTAAGTGAACATTCTTGTTTATCTGAAAAACAATGCGGAAGTCAGATTTTCTGCTTTGAAAATGTGTTTTCTGTCTTTGTTTTGGTCATTTAACCCACCCAATGCAAGTTTAGCCAATTATATTTCAGCACCCTGGGTTGCCTTGGTGGAAAACCACGTACTTCGTTCATTTATTCAGAAAGGTTCTGAAAGCATGCGTCCGTGACCGAAATGCGACCTCTGGTGGACAGTAGCAGACTCTGAAATTAGACGCAGACGAACACGATTGTTGTAGTTACTCCAGTTGTGTTATTTTTTGGTGTTTATCTTCAGGAAATCACTGAAGGCATATATTATGTTATCATAACGATCTAATGTGGCAATAAGATCGTAACTATACTGTGTATTTACACAGTGGCCATACTCATCTATGTAAACACACGAAAACAACATTAACATTATAGCAGACACTGACACATTACTGACAGGGTATTCCAGTGTCATTGTGTGTCAGAATGTTGTGAGACTGCTGTACAGGAGTTATGATTTTGGATTATAGATATAGATGGATATATATCTTTTTTTTTTTGCGTTTTTTTTTTTTTTTAAAGCATATCGGTAAAACATGAACGCGGTTATGAATATATTAAAACATATGTTTGTTTGTCGTAAAAATTTGTAATAATGACAAAAAAATACTAATTTGTGGATCTCCTTACTTACGGGTTCAGTTGTGACAGGTGTATTCTGGGAAATTTTCTTACCCCTCCGTTTTAAGTGTGGTCCTGAAGTATCTTCGTTTGAAGGGGTGTATACCCCTTGCCCTTAGCCCTACGCCTTCAAGCTAAAGAGAATTGGGACACGACTAACCCTTGACGTGAACATGCAAAACGAGGGGTAGGAGTAAGGGGAAGGGCTAAGGGGTAGAATTGGGATTGGGCCTAAGTTCTACATGAGGTTATTAATTAGCAAATGATATAACTATTACGAACGTAGACATTAGGTGTGCATGTTACATTGTAATGTCGTGTCCTAACAACAAGCTACGTGATGTGATTTGCAGCTTTTTTATATGTTTCTAGACTTGCAGATTCGAAACACCCACACCCTCATTCACACACACACATACACTATTGACAATTTAGTTCATCCAGTTCACCAATAGCGCATGTATTTGGACTGTGGGGGAAACCGGAGCATGAGGAGAACATGCAAACTCCACACAGAAATGCCAACTGACCCAGTCGGTACTCAAACCAGCGACCTTCTTGCTGTGAGGTGACACTGGGCCACCATGCGGCCCCTCCTTTCATGTTCTCTTAAGTTTTTTTGTTCCCGTTTAAAATACACAAAGCACACACATCTACAGTACTTTGATCTGGTGATTAAGTCATCTCTCTTACATTGGAGTGCAGCCATGACAAACACCTTATTGAAATGTTGTGATTCAATATGAATCACTAGGAGATTCACGATTCAAATGTGAATCTTTTTTTCCACCCCGCTATTTATCTCAGAGAGTACCGTTTGTCCTGTAGACACCAGACCTTTCTGCTGAGTGGAAACACTCTGCCTCATGAGCTGTATACTGCGTTTGAAGTTAATAAAGGCTCAGTGCGTCTGTATTACATCAGAGCCCTGATGGATCTGGTGGAGTTACAAAAACATGCAGTACTCGTTTCTGTCTGGCGTACAGTAAATGAGTTCCCTCTTTTGGATGCTTATAAATATAAAATGTCTTTACTCGTTTCTGAAATAGTTCAGAATATTAAAAATTTAATTAAATTAAATTCAATTCAATTCAATTCAATTATTTCTATAGCCAGGGCTTAATTTGTGCTGGAACATGCCGGATCCAGATTCAGCACCTCTGAAATCTGATCCGGCACCTCATTTTACCAATCCCTCTCCTTAACCGCCCTCTTCCCCTGTCCGCTGTTAACTTTCACTTTCTTCCGCGACTCCCCAACCCTCTTCACTTTCGTCCGCGACAGCTCAGGATACGGCCTAGTCCAGGATTATGGATACCTTGGCATCAATTCTTCACAGGTCTTGGGTCACATCAATAACACTGCATAATCTC
Source organism: Danio albolineatus (assembly GCA_903798035.1). NCBI lineage: Eukaryota > Metazoa > Chordata > Actinopteri > Cypriniformes > Danionidae > Danio > Danio albolineatus. Next base: position 5,986,230 of record CAIGQQ010038854.1, on the reverse strand, counting down.
TAGGGGCCTCAGGATGAGTATCCCCATGTGGAAATAGAGAATAAAGAAGATACTTCGCGTAGCTGCTGTTCATAGTGTAAACGAGATGTAGAAGTGAAGTGCTATAAATGAAAATGTAGTTATATAAACAAACATAGAAACAAACATGCAAAGCATATTTTCTAAGATATTTCTAACAAAAAATCTGGTTCTTTAAGACAGGAGGAGTGTGTCCTACAGGTGGTTGTCAAGCTCACCTGCGTGGAGCACACTCATGCTTTATATTGTTATGCGACACATTGAGTGTATGCTTTACTAAAAAGATAGGTCTTTAATCTAGTTTTGAACTGAGAGAGTGTGTCTGAGCCTCGGACATTATCAGGAAGGCTATTCCAGAGTTTAGGTGCCATAAATGAGAAGGCTCGGACCCCTTTACTTGACTTTGTTGTTCTAGGTATTACCAGATGCCCTGAGTTTTGAGATCTTAAAGAGCAGGTTGTATTGTAGCGAGACAGAGGGTTGATTAGATGCTGAAGTAACAATGAGTCGCCCTCCTGTGATTTTTGTTTTCTTTATTAATATTTTCCCAAATGATGTTCAATAGAGTGAGGAATTTTTCACAGTATTTCCTTTAATATTTTTTCTTCTGGAGAAAGTCTTAATTGTTTTATTTGGGCTAGAATAAAAGCTGTTTTTATTTTTTTTTTAAACGATTTTATAATCAATATTATTAGCCCCAATCATTCTGACTTTAACTGTAGGTTCTGAAAATATTCTAAATATCTTAATATTTAGATTATATACTATAATATTTATCCTAATATACCAAAGTCGTTTTATTATTCAGATGTTAACATATATGCACTATATGCTCCATTTGATAACAGACAGCACATAAAAACTGAATATACTTTGGACTTTAGTAACAGCTTAGCAGCAACCTTTAGCATTGTGAAAATGTTCAAAATAAACAATTAATTATTATAATACACCTATGATATTTGGGTTAGTTTCTTTATTTTAGAGAAATTCATACTTTTATTTAGCAAAAATGCCTGAAATTGTTTTTTTAATCATAAAATGGTATATTTTGCCTAAATTTGCTTTCATTTATTTTTTTTATTTTTTTTAATTTTTGCTTTCGTTTTTTCTTGATTGTTTTTTTCTTTTCGTTTTAATAAAGGATTAAAAACTTATTAAGGAAAACTAGCCAACAAAAATAATAATTAACAAAATTATTTACTCATAAGATTCTATTCATGCCAAATAAACTGATTTCTGAGCCATTCACAATAGAGGTTTTCTTGGAAAAGTGCTGTATAATGGGTGTCTGAATTGTAGGTGAGTTTTCTATCAGTGTCTCATTCATAGCGTGCTGTTCCTCAGCTGCATGTGCCTCGTCGCCTCGTTACCATGGTGATATGCAGAGAAAAAGAATGAAAACATCTGAATATTCATAGTCATCGTTGCCAAGCCACAAAAAGAGCGTGATTGGTGGAGCTCAGCATTTTTTACTACATCTCTTTCAGTGTCATGTGAAGGCAGTTCACCTGTGATGACTCGGCAGATTTAAACTCTTTCTGAAATACATCTTCATTGCAGAAATACAGGCAGTGCATGGCAGGCCTTCTTGCTCCGCCGTATGGAGTGATGGACAGTGGAGCGACTAATGACAGTGAGTATGACATGCAGACTTACACTCGCGTCAGACATCGGTGATTGTTTCTAAAGCGTTTATTCCTTTGTGATGCAGGAATGCCGGACAAAGACAATCTCAGCAACGATCCTCTCAATTTTATGTCAAAAAACCTGAATAAGGTACGATTGATGTCTGGTTGTGTTTACGTATTTATTTACTGTTTTTTGAAAGGGTCATAAACCGCATTTGTTCATTTTGGTTTTTAATTTTAGAATATTTCATGCTACATTTATTTTTACTTTTTTACTGCATTTATTTTATTCCAAAATCAATTCAGGAGCACTTTTGCTTTTTATTAGAATTAAAATAGCTTCTTTATATATATATATATATATATATATATATATATATATATATTCATATATCTTTTCATAAAAAGTACTTCTTCAAAAACAAAAATATTTAAAGAATTTTTTATCATTTAAAGAAACATTATTAAGAGTGCTTTCTGAAATGAAAATGTTCTACAAATGTTAAAAGTTCCAGTGATGCCACAGAAAAGTGTGGCATAAGTGTTACCATAATAAATAATAAACACTGCAAGCAATGTACTGTGAAATTTAGAGTAACTTACTGCCAATTTTTGTGGCCAGTAAGGCTGTAATTTTACAAGCACACTGTAAATTTACAATTGCAATTTACTGAAAAATTTACAGTAACTTACTGGTAAGTTTGGTTGCAAGACTGTGAATTTACCAATTTACTATAAATTTACAGTAACTTACTGGCAATTTGGTTGCAAGACTGTAAATTCATAAATTTACTATAAATTTACAGTAACTTACTGGCAATTTTGGTTGCGAGACTGTGAATTTACCAGTTTAATATAAATTTACAGTAACTTACTGCCAGTTTTGCTTGCAAGTAAGACTAAATTTACAAGCACACTGTAAATTAACAATTACAATTCACTGTAAAATGTACAGAACTTGATTGCAATTTTGTTTGAAGTAAGCCCACTGTAAATTGTTAAATAACAGTAACTTATTTGCAATTTTGGTGGCCAGTAATGCTATAATTTTACAAGCACACTGTAAATTAACAATTACAATTTACTATAAAATTTACAGTAACTAACTGGCAATTTTGGTTGCAACTAAGACTGTAAATTTACAAATTTACTGTAAAATTTACAGTAACTGGCAATTTTGGTTGCAAATAAGACTGTATATTTACTGATTTGCTGTAAAATTTGCAGCGACTTACTGGCATTTTTGGTTGCAAGACTGTGAATTTACCAATTTACTAAAAATTTACAATAACTTAATTTTGGTTGAATTAATTGCACTATATATTATAAATTACAGTAACTTTCTGGCAATTTTGGTGGCCAGTAAGGCTATAATTTTACAACCACACTGTAAATTAACAATTACATTTTACTATGAAATTTACAGTAACTTACTGACAATTTTAGCTGCAAGTAAGACTATAAACCTACCAATATACTATAAATTTACAGTAAATTAATGGCAATTTTGGGTGCAAGTAAGACTCAATTTATAACTGTAAATTAATAATTACACTTTTCTGTAAAATTTACAGTAACTTACTGCCAGTTTTGGTTGAATTAAGCACACTGTATATTATTAAAGTAACCAAAATTGCCAGTAAGTTACTCTTAACTTTACAGCTTGTTACAGTGTATAATAACACTGCCATTTTTTTTTTTTATTGAGAACATTTAAACTTTTTTTGTAAAATTATAAATATCTTAACCATCACTTTATTGGACATTTTAATGATCAAATTATTCTTCTTATCATTAGTGTTTGGCCATGTGTAGATTTTTCCCTTTTTTTTCTGTGGATGTGTTTCTAGATTAACACCTATGTTGATCCAGGAGCATCATTCCTGTTTGAAAATACAATCCATACCTAATCCCTACTCCTAAACCTAACCCTAACTGTAAATTATTTCCTAAATCAGAAGGGATTAATAGTTGGATAATAAATCTGTAGAAGCACATAACCTGACCTGTACATAAATTATAAACATATCCCTTAAATTTGATTGGAATTTGATTGTTCCAGGATTAACATAGATGTTAGTTCAGGAACGTACTTGGTGAAAACAGACTAACTGTAATCTTCATGCTCATAACTCCGTTTTTTATGAATTTTGTATAATTCATTGTATTTTAAACACATCATCTTCTAACAAAAATATATTGAATGGGATTTACGCTAGCGAGTAAGGATGACTGAATCACACTGAATGTGTGTAGTCAGATCTGAAAATAGGCCATTTGTGACTTTGTGTGTCTTTTCTTTGTCTCACTCTCCACTCCCCCCCCCCCCCTCCCCCTCTCTCTCTCTCTCTCTCTCTCTCTCTCTCTCTTTGTCCTGAATTTTGCTTTAGGTGCCGTCAGAAAAGATTTTGAGGGCAGAAAAAGTGTTACGTAATGCAATACTGGCCAGAGCTCCACACATGATCAGAGACAGGAAATATCATCTGAAAACATACAGGTGTGTGTGTGTGTGTGTGTGTGTGTGTGTGTGGGTGTGTGTGTTGCTTAAGGCTTAAAGGTAACCAGGGTACAAATTACAGGGGTGTTTGAATGGGAATTGACCCACTGAATTAATGCTGTGAGTAAGTGATTGATTGATTGGTTGGTGGGTGAGTAGGTTGATTGATTGATTGATTGATTGATTGATTGATTGATTGATTGATTGATTGATTGATTGATTGGTGAGTTGGTTGGTTGGTTGGTTGGTTGGTTGGTTGGTTGGTTGATGCAGATATAACACTGGAGTGTGTAAGAGCTGCTATACATTTGGATCAGTTTTAAGAAAACATTCTGTCTAAACATGCAATAATAAGTGAATTCTACGGGCACAAGTTGATTAAATGTGACAAAAAAAAAAACGTTGTATTTTTGTATAAAAAGTGTATTTCGGATGTTTTTTACACCTGAAAAAAACACTTTTTATGAAAGGTCAAAATGTTCAAAAACGTAATTGTTTGTTGCCTGCAGTGTCTTAAATAGGCATGGGCCGATATAAGATTCTGACGATATGATAACCTTGTAAAAAAAATACCACGGTTTGACGGTATTGTGATTACTGCTCTAAAATGTATATTTTTTAAATGTATGGGTAAAAAACAAAAACCTTTTTTTCCCTTTGAACACAATGTATTTTTATTTTGAGAAATAATTTTTTATATTTTTTATATTTTTATAATTTTAATATTTTGGGACAGTAAACAAGCCAGGATAAATAATTTAAGTGAATCCTTGACACAGATGTCTTTACAATTTACTACAGCATCTTTGGATATCTTTTCTGCTGGAGATTCTGCTGTCCTAAAAAAAAAACGAAAAAAAAATGTTCATAAAAAGTCTTACACATACCTTTGGGGCAGTATAGCAGAATATTTTGGCAGTTTTAAAACCTTGACTTTTCAAAACCACGGTATTCTTTGATAGTGGTTATCGTCCCATGCCTAGTTTCAAATGTCAGAGACCATGTCATACGCAAGGTTTATTTATTTATGCAGCAGTATCAGCAGAATCTGCTGTGCATGTGTTGAAATTGATCTTTGTGTGTGTGTGTGCGTGTGTGCGTGTTTGTGTGTGCGTGTGTGTGTGTGCGCGTGTGCGCGTGCGTGTGTGTGTGTGTGTGTGTGTGTGTGTCTGTTTGCAGGCAGTGTTGTGTAGGCACTGAGCTGGTGGACTGGCTGCTTCAGCAGAGCTCATGTGTTCACAGTCGAGCTCATGCTGTGGGAATGTGGCAGGTGCTGCTGGAGGAAGGAGTCCTGAATCACGGTACACGACAAACAAAGATACCTGCACTGAAACACAGATTAACTGCACACTAAATGATTTATCTAGGGTGATTTCTACAATGCATTGCATCTTTATGTGTCTATAAAAACACATCTTTTTATTTAAATGTAATTTTTTAATATATATATTTTTATAGTTCTAGACACACTGTAAAAATATTGCTGCCTACATTTTTTATTAAATCAAAGGTACTTTTTATATCAACTTACATCAGTCCAACCAACATAATATTAAGTTAAACTTTGCATAAAAAGAAAAAAAGTGAGTTGAAACTTGATTAAGTCTTTAATAAAGTAACATAAAAACATTTGTTTTGGTGACTTTTTGTCATATCACCTTTTAAAGCGCATTAATTTTAAATATATACTGTACACTTTATTGCCAAATGTTTTAGGACACCCTTACAAATCATTGCATTCAATCTCAGCCATATCCACAAGTGTATGAAATGTGTATATAATGTGAACAAATTGTCCTGACCTCAACCTGATTGAACACCTTTGAGATAAATCACAGCAGATAATGTGAGCCTTTCCATCCAACATTAGTGCAGTTCTGGAGGAGTGGTCAAGATTCCCATAAGCACACTCCTAAATTATGTGGAAGTGTTCAACCTGTTTTTAGCATATACAGGTAAAGACTGATGTCCCAAAACTGATTTTTTTCTGTGACTAACTGTACAAATTTTAATGATTTTAATTCACTCCAAAATAACTTTAGTTCTTGTTTTTGTAACCTTTTCAAATCTGGTTAAAGGGATAGCTCACCCAAAAATAAATATAAAATACTTTCCGTTTACTCACCCTGAAGTGGTTAGAAACCTTTATAAGTTACTTTCTTCTGTTGAACACAAAACATATACTAAAGAAAGCTGAAAACCTGTAAACATTGACTTTCTGTATTTGATTTTCCTACTGTGAAAGTCAATGGTTATAGGTTTGCAACATATTTCTAAATATCTTCTTTTGTGTTCAACAGAGGAAGGAAAAACAAGATCTAAAGTTATTTTGAGGTTAAATAAAATCAGTAAAGTTTGAATTGTTATCCACCGAAGAAAAAAAAAAAGATAAACACATACACTGTATCGCCAGAAGTTTTTACATGTATATTCTAAAACAGCTTCAACCATTCCACATAGTTTATTAGTGTGCATGGCTGTCGCAAGGCCTATTTTAGGGGGCCTGTAGACCAAACTGTAGACCAAATTATCGTCTCTGTCCCTTTAAATTTGATATGAAGACGGCGCCAGAATTCAGTTCCTTCCCGACTTTCGTTTTTCATTTAATCAGTAAAGCTGTGCAGAGCGAGGGAACGAGGTGTGTGTTTATCCATTAATTGTTATAAAATATGCTTATTTGCAGTTGTTTGCTTGTACACTAATGTCATATAGGAGCAATCGGGTTTCCAATATACTGTTTCCTCAGTGCTCACCTCATAATCACAGCTGTTTCCTCCAGCGAAAATGTAACTCTTAACGAACATTTTACCATTATACCATTATTACCTACCATTATAAAACACATGACAGTGCATGTGGCATTATCTATACCACAGTCATGCACAGAAAGGGTTAAACACAGTGACAGAACCACTCAGTGAATGAACTCAACTGACAGAGACAGAAACATCATGTGTTGTCTTGTGTATTAAACATATTCCCTATTTTATTATTATGATTCAGTTCATGAAATATGTGAATTAGTTAAAAATATATATATTTATATGTACAGTATGCCATTTAATTTGAAAAGTGGCTGTTTTATTTATTAAATACATGAACCATTCTTCTAGAACCGCACTAATGTTGAATGGAAAGGCTCTCATTATCTATTTATCTCAAATGTGTTCAATCAGGTTGAGGTCAGGACATTTCACACACCTTATATACATTTTATACACATGTGGCTTAAAAAGCCCCTATTATACATTAAAAAGGGTCATATTTTGGGGGTCTCCAACAGAAGGCTAATATGCATGCATGGTCAAAAAACACTTTCATTGTTCTTTAATTTGCATTTATTTTTAGCTAATTATCCCAGCGACTCCTATATGAATCATTCATCGATTCATTTGTTCCAAAACCCCTCCTTATCGCGATGCTAAACTGCGCTGATTGGACCGATGACCCAGTCTGTTGCGATTAGTTAAGATCATTCAGCGCGAGAGAATGCCCACCACGGCTTATCAATATTGAAGTAGTCAGAATGTGTGCGTGAGCATATCTCCCAACACTCGCTCGTATTTCAGACACCTCACCCCTGATACTAACCCCCCGGTCTCCCAACGTATTACTCTATTCTTTACCAGAAGTAAAAACAGCGACACACATTCAGTATTAATGCACACAGCAACAAAAGCTGAACCATTATGAAACAGGACCCCCGCACGTGTGTAGGAGAGCTGATGTAGTCACAGCAACGACAAACAGCAGAGGAACAAACGCATTTTAATCTTTAGACAAAGCGGCACGCGTCGCGTTTACAGCATGCTTTTAGACGCGATATGAGAATACAAGTTAACCAGATACACTACAAGCGGTTACAAGTTACAAAACAGAATTAAATGCATCATTTACAAGCTAGAGAAAACAATGAGGCAACCGTTTTAATCACACTTACTCACACTTGTTGGATAGCAGGCCAGATTCACCGTCAGGCCACCGGGAAATGTCCCGGTGCTCCCTATGGCCAGTCCGCCCTTGCATACATAGTCTTTTTAGATCCTTCCTTTAACAAACGGTCGATGAATCCTCCATTGTAAGCGTGTAGATTTCAGAAGCACTCCTCAGAGGGAACACAGCACAAGGCTGGGCTATAATGCTGAGGCATTTCTGCGGAAATAAACCTCAACCACTAACTCTTCACAGTCTCATCTCTGGTTCATCTGCACACTTCCAATAATATCCAGCTGAACACAGTGCTCTTCTCTGTGTTGCCAGATGTAGCTACTGATTCCAGTCCAAAAGGTTTTTACCTGCACAATCAAATTCAAAACCGCCCAATCTGGCAACTTTTTGTTTGCCGCTGTTGTTTGTGGGCGGGGTTGGGGGTTTCGAATCTTCCCGGGTCTGCGCACGCACAAATGGGTGGGGCTTATGTTTCATATTCACGTCATGCTGAAACGGTTAAAGACTCATAAGCATGACGATTCATTTGAGGAACTATGAGTCAACTCTTTTATAGATGAATCAATAGTTTTAAACACTGTGCACTTTCAGATTTAAGCCTTAGCTGGACATTTCGCTTAGAGCATACAAGCTCATTTTCAAAAACCCATAATAGGGGCTCTTTAATAGAAGAGATCAAACACTTCAATGCAATGATTTGTAAGGGTGTCCTAAAACATTTTGCAATATAGTGCACAGTATATATTTAAAATGTCTTAAAGTTCTCATAAAGTAAAGGATGACATCATTATAATTTTTGGGTGAACTATCCCTTTAAGTTTTAATTAATCTCATCTCCATTTGCTCAGCTCTTGCTGTTTGATTTCTATACTTTATTATAAGTATAACCCTCTCCAAAAGTTTAAGCTCGTTAACTTGACTCCAATTGAAGCGTGTCTTCATCTCTACTTTTTTTTCTCGTTATGTGGACAGTCGACCATGAACTCAACTTTCAAGATAAGTACCTCTTTTACCGTTTCCTCGACGATGAGGAGGAGGATGCGGTGTTGCCTAGCGACGATGAGAAACGCGAAGCTGAGGAAGAGCTGCAGGAGACGCTCCTCTTCCTCTCTCAGATCGGCCCTGATGCGCACATGCGCATGATCCTCAGGAAACCGTGAGTGAACCACAGCGCCCCCTGCTGAGTGCATTCAAAATGTTCAGTTAGTATGCTTCTTCGTTGTAGTTTTTATTTTGCATTTGTATTATTCATTTGCATATCGTAGTTATAATTAGCACAATTACTCATTTTCTAATTTGGTTCCATTAAGACGGGCGCCTTTCCCAGTGATTGGGTTGCGGCTGAAAGGGCATCCGCTGCGTAAAACAACTGCTGGATAAGCTGGCGGTTCTTTCTGCTGTGGCGACCCCGGATTAATAAAGGGACTAAGCCGACAAGAAAATGAATAAATGAATAAAGATGGGTGCCATGGTGGCGTAGTGGGTAGCACATTCGCCTCACAGCAAGAAGATCACTGGTTTGAGCCTCGGCTGGGTCAGTTGGCATTTCTGTGTGGAGTTCGCATGTTTTCCCAGTGGTTGTGTGGGTTTCCTCCGGGTGCTCCGGTTTCCCTCACAGTCCAAAGACATGTGGTATAGGTGAATTGTACGGTGGCCCAGTAGTGCAAAACACAACGCATTAAGATCACAACGCAGCAACATTAAGATCACAACGCAAAAACATTTCAAAAAGCAAACATTAATTTCACAACGCAGAAACATAAAGATCACAACGCAAAAACATTTCAAAAAGCAAACATTAATTTCATAACGCAGAAACATAAAGATCACAACGCAGAAACATTAATTTCAAAATGCAGAAACATTAAGATGAAAACGCAGAAACATTCATTTCAAAATGCAGAAACATTAACTTCACAACGCAGAAACATTAAGATGAAAACGCAGAAACATTAACATGAAAACGCAGAAACATTAAAATGAAAACGCTGAAACATTAACTTCACAACGCAGCTGCATTAAGATGAAAACGCAACTGCATTAAGACTTACAACACAACAGAAATGCACCCGACCACTAGGTGGCACTTGGTACACATAAATGGGCAATCGCGTGCATGAGTATAGAGTGGAGGAACTATGACGTCAGCTTGTAGGCCAATCGGCTGCTAGCATAAAACTGGTTCCCTCGATAAAATCTCCATATGATTTTCCTGTAGGCTTTTCAAAGTTTGCAAAGAATAAGCTCTGTGTTCAAACACTGTTCATTACACTTACACGTTTTGTCCAGCGGGATAATCCTCACACGAAAATACAACTTTTAGCACTTTCGGACCTAACGTTAGGCTACAAACGGACTACAGCCTTCGGGGCGCTCGCCTGTGACGTCAGCACCACCCTGCTCCGGACAACTTTTCAAGCTTATTTTTTAGAAATATGGTCCATGATAAAGGTTTAATCTCTCAGTTTATCATATTATAATCCACGATATATATTATAAACAAATAAATACGCGAAAACTTATAGACCTACGTGCCTTTTGGATAGTTTTTACGTGGTAAATTCATTTTGTTTTACTTTACAGTTGTTGTAAAAGGTTTAAAACTGTATGTATAAATGTGCCTATAGTATCATCATAAGACTTATTTAAATAAGCGTATTGCTCGTGTGCATACAGCCCGCTTACCTTAATACACGACAGAAGTGAGGCGTGAGGGACAAGTCTATCAAATACCTGCATGCTTCATCATGGACACAGAACAATATTCAATATTCTTTTTTTGTCACAAAGTACAGCGAAAAGCAGCTCATAGTCACATATGCTATATGTTTTAAGGAGGAGTGTATTATGGCAGAGTTAAATGTGTTCAGATGAAAAAAAACGACGAATAATCAATTGATCACGTTAAATGACAGCTCACATGTATGTATTTTTTTACACATTTATTCACACGTTTGCATTACTGAGAGCAGGACAGAGACAGACTGCAGTGGTAAGCAGTAAGTTATCTTCATAATATCGTTTAATTAAAAATAAATGATCAACAAATTAATCTGTTCTGGCAGTCTTTTTACAAGTGAAGGCATTATCTACACACAATATGAGTTCCCAATTAGAAAAATACAACAAATTGTAAAATACTATTCATGAAAATACTTAAATAACACACAAATCCAAATGTCCAACGCAAGCGGGCTGCGCTCCAGCAACAACCCCAGACCAGTGCAGCTCGATGATGTATAATGTCTCCGACACCGCCTGTAGTCCCGTTGAGCAACTTGATAGTTCCTCCACTCTATTCATTTGAGTTTTATTTTATTTTGCGGACGTTGCAATCATGCATTGCCCATTTTGTGGAGCTTCGCTTGACAGTTGTCCGTTGTTCTGCAGCAAATGTGGAAAAAACATCACGTTTCTCAAAGGCTGTTAATCACTGTTTTGGTTTGTAACTTGCAATTTAACCAGAAGAAGAAGTAATCGGTGTTCCACTGCCACCTAGTGGTCGGGAGCATTTCCGTTGTGTTGTGAGTCTTAATGCAGCTGCGTTGTGAAGTTAATGTTTCTGTTTTGTGAAGTTAATGCAGCTGCGTTGTGAAGTTAATGGTTCTGCATTTTCATTTTAATGTTTCTGCGTTGTGAAATTAATGTTTGCTTTTTAAAATGTTTCTGTGTTTTCATTTTAATGTTTCTGTGTTGTGAAATTAATGTTTCTGCGTTTTCATCTTAATATTTTTGCATTGTGATCTTAATGTTTCTGCGTTGTGAAATTAATGTTTGCTTTTTGAAATGTTTTTGCGTTGTGAAATTAATGTTGCTGCGTTGTAAAATTAATGTTTGCTTTTTGAAATGTTTTTGCGTTGTGATCTTAATGTTTTTGCGTTGTGAAATTAATGTTGCTGCGTTGTGAAATTAATGTTTGCTTTTTGAAATGTTTCTGAGTTGTGAAATTAATGTTTCTGCATTATGATCTTTATGTTTCTGCGTTGTGAAATTAATGTTTGCTTTTTGAAATGTTTTTGCGTTGTGATCTTAATGTTGCTGCATTGTGAAATTAATGTTTGCTTTTTAAAATGTTTTTGCGTTGTGATCTTAATGTTGCTGCGTTATGATCTTAATGCGTTGTGTTTTGCACTACTGGGCCACCGTAGAATTGGGTAAGCTAAATTGTCCGTAGTGTATGAGTGTGTACGGATGTTTCCCAGAGATGGGTTGCAGCTGGAATGGCATCCGCTGCGTAAAACATATGCTGGGTGAGTTGGCGGTTCATTCCGCTGTGGCGACCCCAGATTAATAAAGGGACTAAGCTGAAAAGATGAATGAATGAATGGTTCCATTAAGACAGAAGAAGTACTGTACAACACAGTTTATGCGATCTGTGTGCCCTGATATTCTGCTATTGTCCATATTTACCCAGTGCTGAGCTACTTTTTCGATCCTCCTTTCTTTCTTTGTCCCTCGCTCTAATTTTAGGCCTGGTCAAAGAACAGCTGAAGACCTAGAGATCATTTACGACGAGCTGCTGCATATCAAAGCTGTCTCTCACCTGTCTAACACTGTAAGACCTTTCTTTCATTGCTTCACTCCAGACTCTGTTTTAAGCTCTGCTGTTTTAAATGTAAACGATCTGTGATGGTGCTGCCCTCTGCAGGTGAAGAGAGAGCTCGCCGGTGTCCTCATCTTTGAGTCGCACGCCAAAGCAGGCACTGTCTGTGAGTTTTTAATGGCTCTTTAATGCTCTTTAGTATCTTGTAATTAGCTAATAAAATGTTGTGAAAATAATTATTGTCAATAAGATGTTTTAATATTTTTGAAGAAGTCTCCTGTGCTCATCAAGGCTTTATTAAAAGTTGATTAAAAATGTATTAAAGTGATTAAAAAGCACAAAGCGGTGTTCATCCTGTCAAAATATCTATTTTTTGTTGTAAGATATATTGCACCAAAATGTATTGTGTTATTGTCATTTTATGACCATTTTATGCCATTCATTATATAATGCCAGAATGTCAATATAATAAGTGTCACGGTGGTGCAGTGGGTAGCACAATCGCCTCACAGCAAGAAGGTCGCTGGTTTGAGCTTCTGCTGGGTCAGTTGGCATTTCTGTGTGGAGTTTGCATGTTCTCCCCATGTTTGCGTGGGTTTCCTCCGGGTGCTCCGGTTTCCCCCACAAGTCCAAAGACATGCACTATAAGTGAATTGGGTAAGCTAAATTGTCTGTATTGTATGTGTGTAAATGAGTGTGTATGGATGTTTCCCAGTAATGGGTTGCAGCAGGAAGGGCATCAGCTGTGGAAAACATATGACACCAAAGTTCTGAAATTTGTGGCAAAACAGTTGTAAAAAACTAATTTAATTATAGTCATTTTAACAATTTAATAATGAGGCAGTGGAATCAGAATGTGAAAACGCAGATCCTAAATAAATAATAATAATAAATGTTGACAAAGAAGTGTAAGGTAAAAGGTAACAGAGGCTGCAATATCTGTTACCAAATCTATTTTCAATTGTCAGACACCCACATGTGTGTCTGTATGTTTGCTTTCTGAATTTCAGTGTTTAATCAAGGGGAGGAAGGCACTTCTTGGTATATTATCCAGAAAGGATCAGTAAATGTTGTCATCTACGGCAAGGTAATGTCGGCGTTCATGTTTACGTACATTAATGTTAATGACTACAGAAATAATGGCAAATATTAGATCATAGTGTGTGTATATGTGTGCGTGTCTGTGTGTAGGGTGTGGTTTGTACGCTGCACGAGGGAGATGATTTTGGCAAACTGGCACTGGTAAACGACGCCCCGCGTGCCGCTTCCATCGTGCTGAGAGAGGACAACTGCCACTTCCTGAGGGTGGACAAAGAGGACTTCAACCGTATACTCAGGGTACACACACTTCTGTCTCCTATAGTGCTGCTGAGACGTTATGACAACATTTTGACAACGCTTGATTTACTTGCATCTATGCTGAAGCACTTCTTTTTTCAGCTAATATCTGCAAAGTTGCTCATAGTTGTATGCTACTGTCTCTATGGATAAATAGTATGCATCCTTACCAAAAAAGATTAAATATACAATGTGTTAACACTTTAGCTTGAAGGGATAGTTCACCCAAAAATGGAAATTCTGTCATCATTTGCTCACACTTCGCTTCTTTTAAACCTTTTTGAGTTTCTTTTGTCTGTTGAGCACACAAGAGGATATTTTCAGGGTTCATACGGTCATGGAAAACCTGGAAAAATCATGGTAATTTTGACATAACGTTTTCCAGGACCTGTAAAAGTTTTGGAAAAAAAAAGTCTCGGATCACGGGCACATGCTTTCAGAGCCTTTCTGAACGAATGAATGAAGTGTGCGGTTTTCCAAAAAAGCAACCCGGAGTGCTGGAATATAATTGACTAAACTGGCATTGGGCGGGTTAAAGAAACATAAACAAAAACAGCATTCCGGCACGGAAAACACATTTTCAAAGCAGAATCTCTGACTTTAGCGGTGTTTTTCAGATATGTGAGGTTTATTTATAAACTAATTTCGAGAGGATCACATGCTGATTATTGCTTGCAGCTGGTCCTGCATTATTCAATTTATGAATCACCAATCAGACGATTCCTAAGCCACTACAAATACCTTAAGTTCCATATCACAGCCATCTTCGTTTTGAAGAATCCACCCTTCCACCCCTACTCCTCCTCCTTTCCTAGATGGGTGGCACGGTGGCCCAGTGGTTAGCACTGTTTGCTCACAGCAAGAACATCACTGGTCCTAGTCCTTACCAAGCTGACGTTTCTGTGTGGAGTTTACACGTTCTCCCCATGCTCACGTGGTTTCCCCCGGTTTCCTCCCACCGTCCAAAAACATGCAACTTAAGTTAATTGACTAATCCAAATCGGCACCATAGACTCGCTCCTAGTAAGTAGTTATCTTTTCATACCAATCACTATCTGTTCATTAGCTACAACTGCAGGGGAGTTCTCGAGATCTACCTGAGCTCAAACTCTCCTCTCGCCCTGCAAATGGGAGGGAGCCCCGGGCTCGAGGATCTTATGAGCTCAGGGCTCTCTCCCGGGACAGCATGCCAAACCCGCTTTATAATCAATCATCAGCTAAGTGTGAAATCTTGAAACAAGAATGTTCACTTAGCATGTTTCTTAAATATCTGTAAACATATTACTGTATTTTTATGCTTTAGAAGAGTCAAACACTTTTTATACGGCACCTTTAAATAATAATTATTATTATTACACACTGGTAATCTTAAAGCAGGCATCACCAAACTTGTTCCTGGAGGTCCGGTGTTCTGCAGATTTTAGCTCCAACCCTAATCAAACACATCTGAACAAGCTAATCAAGCTCTCACTAGGTGAAACATCCAGGCAGGTGTTTTTAGACAAGTTAGAGCTAAACCATGCAGGACACCGGACCTCCAGGACCGAGATTGGTGATCCCTGTCCTAAAGGAATAGTTCACTCAAAAATGAAAAGTTGCTCACTGTTTACTCTAGCACAAGTAAATATACATTTTTATGGGTTAAACACAAAAGAGGATATTTTGGAAAAAGCTGGAAACCTGAAACCATTGACTTACATAGGAAAAACAAATACTGTGGAAGTCAATGGTTTCAGGTTTCCAGCTTCCTTCAAGAATATCTTCTTTTGTCTTTAGCAGAAGAAACAAACCGGTTTGAAACAAGTAAAGGATGAATAAATGATGACAGAATTAGTAAACTCATTAACTAATGAAACCTTATTGTAAAGCAGACATGTCCAAACTCGTTCCTTGAGGGCCAGTGTCCTGCAGATTTTAGCTCCAACTTGACTCAACACACCTGCAGGGATTTTCCTAGAAAGCCTAGTAAGAGCTTGATTAGCCAGCCCAGGTGTGTCTGATTGGGGTTGGAACTAAACGTTGCAGGACACCAGGACCAAGTTTGGACACCCCTGTTGTAAAGTGTGACCTAAAAATTGGTTAAAAACGAATTACTAAACATTAATTATTTGAAACTGCTTTCAATTATTGAAGCTAATTTAATAATTAGTTCGCGTTAGTAAATACATTAACTAATAAAACCTTATTGTAAAGCAGTGGTGCTCAACCCTGCTCCTGGAGATCGACCTTCCTGCTAAGTTCAGCTCCTACCCTGATCAAACACACCTGAACCAATTAATTAGGACCTGAACAGCACTAGATAATTACAGACAGGTGTTTTTGATATGGGTTGCAACTGAAATCTGCAGGACGGTTGATCTCCAGGAGCAGGGTTGGTCCCCTGTTGTAAAGTGTGACCCATCTTTAAAATGGCTGCCCCAGTGGCGAAAACAAAAGCTGCTAAAATGTTTCATTAGTAAATCTTTGAATCATATGAAGTTGTATTTCTTGATTACATGTATTTTGGTTTGTGTTCACTTGTATTTAGGATGTTGAAGCAAACACGGTGCGTCTAAAAGAGCATGAGCAGGACGTTTTGGTACTACAGAAGAGTCTCCGGCCCTCCAGCCATGGAAACATCCCGGCCCACTTCAAGTGTGTGATCTTATTATCTCTGTTTATTTGTACATTTTTGACCCATCGACAACAAATGAATCCACTCATGCTGTTATTTAATTAATCCTCTGTGTGTATGTTATGTTGGACAGATACACTGTGATGTCAGGCAGCCCAGAGAAGATTCTGGAGCATCTGCTGGAGACAATGCGACTGGACATTCATTTCTCTGACCCAGGTCATTCGTGTTCACTCATCAAGAAGATTAAAGTTATGATATGATATGATATGATATGATATGATATGATATGATATGATATGATATGATATGATATGATATACAGTTAAAGTCAGAATTATTTTTTTTCTTTTATAAATATTTCCTAAATTATGTTGAACGGAGCAAGGAAATTTTCACAGTATGTCTGATAATATTTTTTCTTCTGGAAAAAGTCTTATTTATTTTATTTCAGCTAGAATAAAAGCAGTTTTTAATAAAAAAAAACATTTTAAGGTCAAAATTATTAACTTTTTCAATAGTCTACAGAACAAACCATTGTTATAAAATAACTTGCCTAATTACCCTAACCTGCCTAGTTAACCAAATTAACATAGTTAAGCCTTTAAAGGTCATGTTAAGCTGTTTAGAAGTGTCTTGAAAAATATCTAGTCAAATATTATTTACTGTCATCATGGCAAAGAAAAAATAAATCAGTGATTAGAAATGAGTTATTAAAACTATTATGTTTAGAAATTTGTTGATAAAAAAATTTCTCTCCGTTAAACAGAAATTGTGGAAAAAAATAAACAGGGGGCTGAATAATTCAGGGGGGGCTAATAATTTGACTTCAACTATATATACTGTATATACAGATTTGTTAGTTATGATTTGAATAATCTGTCAAATGCTGTACTAGTGCATTTGAATGATCCTGCAAGTGTTTCTCCCACAGATCCAGCTCTTGATGACTTTGTGCTCATGCACTGTGTTTTCATGCCCAATAGTCAGCTGTGCCCTGCTCTTCTGGCCCAATATCCTTCTAGTGGACTCAAACATATTTGTCTGTCTATCTGTTTTTCCTGTCTGTCTAACTGTCTGTCTGTTTTTCTGTCTGTCTGTCTGTCTGTCTGTCTGTCTGTCTGTCTGTCTGTCTGTCTGTCTGTCTGTCTGTCTATCTATCTATCTATCTATCTATCTATTTATCTATCTATCGGCCTGTCTGTCTGTCCGTCCGTCTGTCCGTCCGTCCGTCCGTCTGTCTGTCTATCTATCTATCTATTGGCCTGTCTGTCTGTCTGTCTGTCTGTCTGTCTGTCTGTCTGTCTGTCTGTCTATCTATCTATCTATCTATTTCCCTGATTATCTATCTATCTATCTATCTATCTATCTATCTATCTATCTATCTGTCTGTCTGTCTGTCTGTCTGTCTGTCTGTCTGTCTGTCTGTCTGTCTGTCTGTCTCTCTGTTTTCCCTGATTATCTATCTATCTATCTATCTATCTATCTATCTATCTATCTATCTAT
>CAIGQQ010038854.1:5949426-5966442 GCA_903798035.1 Danio albolineatus | reverse complement strand
AAAAAAAAAAAAACGTAATTATCGCTTATGAAAGGTGTTTTATTATTTGAGCACATAGGAATGCAATATATATATATATACATATATTTATATATCAATATTTAGATATTTATTAGTTTACCCAACTATGATGACTTCTGCTGAGAAACCCAGAAATACGAAAAGGGTCCAATAGAGCCTTAATATGATATGGTGATGTGATAATATGAATGCTCAGTGTTACTGATGTTCGCTTCTTTTGCTCTCTCAGTCCAGATGATGCAAGATCCTCTCAAAAAAAGGTAATGCACATAGGATTTATCTCATTTTGTGTATATATCTAAATAAATCTGTGGTTTAGGTCTCATGGCTATTTAAAATAGTTCATATTCTGCTGATTTCATTAAATCTTTTTAATAAAATGGCTTTATATTTATTTACTTGTTTGTGATCTCTCAGCATAAAGTCCTCTTGCGGCAATTCAGCTCTGGAGAGGAGAGACTGGCAAAAAAGCAGCCAATAAGGAGCTTTGATGACAGTGAGTATCTGTATGTGTGGGATCCGATACCACATTAAAATGTGAGATTGTTTAATATAAATACTGAAATAAACAGAACCACAAAAACTTAGGAACATTAAAACAAAAATGTGCTGACACTTAAAATATAATTCCCTTAAAAATGACATTTTGGTCATCATTTACTCTTCCTTCACCTGTTCCAAACCAGTTTGAGTTTCTTCCCTCTGAAAATAAAAAACAAAGATAATAAAATACCATAATAAATATATTTCTAACTGTTTGTTCATGTTAGTAAATGCATTAAACACTTTTATAAGAGGTTTAAACACAGTTGTGTGGCAATAGTCTGTGAATATAACCAGCTTCTAATGATACACATTTATAAATTGTATTTTTTATAATCACACTTGATAAAAACAGTCTGCAGAAACACTTTGATTGACGTTCTCCTGTTGTATGTATCATCAGACGGTAAAAGCCCCGCCCATTAGTGACCATCTCTGCTTCGTTAGCATAAAACATCCGTCTTGTTTTTGAATCTGCCACTATACCGACACGCAGGCATTTATAGCTCCACCCTCTTTTGAAAACAATCTCATTTGAATTTAAAGCGACAGTCACCGAAATGGCACAATATGAATCAAAGCCTAAAACGAGCAGTTACAAAGAGTTATAAAGCAATATTTGTGGGATCTTTTGAGCTAAAACTAAAACACACACACTCTAGGGCAGGGGTGGTCAAACTCGGTCCTGGAGGGTCAGTGTCCTGCACAGTTTAGCTCCAACTCTAATCAAACACACCTGCTTATAGATTTTTAACACACTGATTAGCATGTTCAAGTGTGTTTGATTAGAGTTGGAGCTAAACTACGCAGGACACCGGCCCTCCAGGACCGAGTTTGACCACCCCTGCTCTAGGGACACCAGAGACTTTTTTTATACCTTGTGAAAGGGCTGTAATAGGTCCCCTTTTGTAATGAAATTCATGTTAATCCATTGTTAGGTAAGATACAAAGTGCTTAAAAGTCCCTTATAACAATAGCCCCTTTCACACATACAGACCTTTCTGGAAAATTACCAGCAATTTTCCGGAAAGGTCTGTATGCGTGAACAGGCCCTTTTTGAAATTAGCGGTAAATTCCATCCCAACAATTTTTCAGAAAGAGAAGTTGTAACATTACTGGTAATTTCCTGGAATGCAGCTCTGTGCGAATGCAGAAGGAAAATTGCCAGAAACGCGCTGACGTGAAGCATCTACTCCAGCCAATCAGAACGCTCAGGTGCATTAACATCCATGCTGTTTATGAAAATAAAAGCCTTTGAATCTTTCTCCAGACACATTTAGCTGCTATTAGTCAGATAACGTTTCAGTGTTCCTTCATAATGCCAACTGTGGAAAAAATGATCGATAAAATGCTTATGATAAACCGCTGGTTGTTTACCTTCAAGCTCTGCTTCAGTTGCTTGACGCATGTGCATGTGAAGAAGTGCTCTGGTGAGTGCTAGCACACAAACAAATGTAGATCTCGACATGCGAAAGTGTTCCTTCATATGTTTTCATCGAAGTTGTTCACAATACTTCTCCATCCACAGAATTTGTAATGTAGTCAAATGTGTAAACATTTAGCTGCGGTTCACGCTTCTGCCTTTGGATGTCTCTGGGACAAAGCAGCTGCATGAATCAACAAAAGCCTGACCCTTCTGTTTGCAAATACAAGCGCAGCCGTTTAGAGCTCATTTCAGGTTAATGATGTCAGAATTTACCCCTATATTGGAAAGGATGTGTGAATGGTCTTTTCTGGAAATTTTCCGAAATGTTCTTGTCTGCGTGAACAGTGCTTCTTTTAATTAACTGATAAAGTCGTTCCGGAAATTTTCTGAATATTTAGCGGTATCGCTGTGTCAAACGGTCGATTGCTTTTATAAAATGATTACCACATAGCAGATTTAATATCGAAATAAATTTAAAAAAGCTAAATCATTGCATGCCACTTTTTGTACTATGTCAAACTTATCTGTAATGTGAAAATATTGAATGGATGGATAGATGGAGGAATAAATGAATTAATTAATTAATTAAATACTAAATTATTTAATGAATGAATGTCAGTTGGTCAGTTTTCTTGCTCCTCATCTTTCTCCTTCCGTGTGTCATGTAGTTCTGTTAAAGGTGTACTGCAGTGATCACACATACACCACTATTCGTGTTCCTGTGCTGGCCACGGGGAGAGAGGTGACCGCTGCTGTAGCCGATAAACTGGGATCCACAGAAGAGCTGCTTTTGATCAACCTCAGTGCATCTGGAGGTGATCAACATGCAAACACACACACTCGTACAGCTATCTTCATGGGGACTTCCCATCGACGTATTGATATTTCTACTACACAGACTGTATGTCCTATCCCCCTACCCCAATGCTAAACATCACAGGAAACAATCTACATCTTTATATTTTGAAAACACTTCATTCTGTGGGATTTATGAGCTACTTTCCTCATGGGGAAAATGAAAAACATCAGTGTCGCACATCTAGAAAATTTAAAGGTGGGTGCTCGAACAAGACAATAGAAAAAGTGAAAAAAATTGGCACACTGCCACTTTAGCTCTCAAAAGACAAATTTAATAGGACCATAAGAAAATGTCCCCACAAGGTCAACAATAACCGGTATTGCTATTCTTTTGGGGACATTTGGAATACAATGTGCGGTTCCACTTTATATTAAGTGTCCTTAACTACTATGTAATTGCATCAAAAAATAGATACAATGTACTTATTGTGTTCATAATGTATTTGAGAACACTTGTGGTGCTCTTGAGTTGGGATAGGGGTAGGGTTAAGGACAAGTTTGGTGGTATCGGTATGTTTAAGGGTGAGTTAAGGTGTAAGGGATGGTCAACAGTGTATTTACCAATGTAACTACAGAAATTAATTACAGATGTAATTACATACAGGTATTTAATAAGTACGATGTCAAAGCATGTATTTACACAATAGGTACATTGTAACAAATTATTAATTTCCGTGTAAGTACATAATAGTTAAGGCCACTTAATATAAAGTGGGACCCAATGTGCAAACACACATATACAGAATACACACATACAATAGTCTGTACTGAGGTATGTTCCTTCCACACTGTATAACCCATCTCGAGATCAAATTAAACCTTTCAGAAAGCACCGGCATAAGTGTAAGTTTTTTGAACTTTGTATGGTGGTTTAGTAATAATAATATAGTAAATTAGGATCATGTTTATTAGGTGTTGATCTTGTGTTTAGAAATCTCTGTGGTCAGAATGTGATTTGTGGTTTGGCTAATTCTGTTCTTTGCTTCTGTACAGAAAAGCAGATTTTAAAGCCCAACGATGTGTCAGTGTTCCAGTCTCTGGGGGTGAACGGACGCATGTTTGTCTGCTCCAGAGAGCTGCTGGATTCACTGGTGAGTTCAAATAGTCTGCTTGTACTCTTAAACCACACTGTATAAATTGTTGAATGTCACTCACAGTTTACTGTCTTTGTACTACTACATATGTGTAAAGTGAACATATTGAAGTGTGTAGTTTCGGCATTATCTCTGTCACCAAACAGAACTATAAAAAGTAAAGCATATTTTTGAACAGAATGCTAAAAATATTTATACATGTCGTCACCAGTGGTGTAAAGTAACTTATTACAAATACTGAAACTACTGTAATTGAGTATTTTTCCTCTGGAATTGTAATTTACTGAGTAGTTTTGAAAATGTGGACTTTTACTTTCCCTTGAGTACATTTTTAGTGCAGTCTTGGTACTTTTACTCCACTACTTTCCTTCAACCTGCAGTCTCTACTTTATTTCTTTCTTGTCTATGGTCATTGTCTGAAGTAGAAAGATCAGTCCTGTGATTCCTGTCCAATTAAATCACACATAGAAAGTAAATCACATCATACTGAACAACCTCAAGACATGGGCGCTTTATAAATGCAGCAAACCTTTGGGAAACATTAAAAATGTCCAAGAAGATGTCCAAAATCTTTACACTCAATGATCCAGAGACTGTTTATAGACTGCATGTCACTGAAAATAATGGATGTCGACTGTATGATGACTGAAATCACCAAACAGCCTTAAACAATCACTAAATGGAACGAATGAAGAATGGAAGGAAGGGCCAAATAAAAGGAAGGACCGAACAATGAATGGAAGGAAGGATCGAAGAACCAAATAAATGAAGGAAGGCTTTAAGGAAGGACTGAACAAACTAAGGAAGGAAAGAAGGAACGAACGAACAAACGGTCGAATGAACAAAGGACCTAGTGAAGGAAAGAACAAAAATATGGAAGAAAGAGTGAGTGAACAAATGAAGGAAGGAAAGAAGGAAGGACCAAACGAATGAAAGAAGAATTCAAGGAAGGACTGAACAATCTAAGAAAGGAATTATACAAACGAATAAATGAACAAAAGGACATAAAGTAGGAAGGAACAAAAATATGAACAAATGAACGAGTGAACGAAGGAAGGAGGGAACCAACGAATGAATGAAGGAAGGAGAGAACAAACAAAAAATCCAAGGATGGTTGGAAGGAACAAACGAAAATAGGCCCATGTTGTTTGTGTAGGGATGTGTAAACGTAACATTTTGTAAACACATCAACTTTTCTACAGTGTAATACTCACTACTCACTACTCTTGAGTACTTCTAAAAGGTCTACTTTTTACTCATATTTTGAGTAATATTTACTACAGATACTTTTACTCTACTTGCACTACATTTTTGGGCAAGTAATGGTACTTTTACTTGAGTATGATTTTTCAGTACTCTTTCCACCACTGATCGTTACCTTAGAACTAAAAGGTTCTATCTGACATTTTTATCAAAATTGAGTTATTGACAAATTCTTATTAATTGACAATCATTTATATTATGTTTTATTGTTAACTTTATTTTCCACTTATTTAAAAGTCCTTCTGTCATCTTGTGTCGATATGTACCCTGAAAAAAATCTTGTGTGCTCATTCTGATTGTGAATATATATGTATATGTATAGAATCCACTTCCAGAGCAGGAGGGTCCCTCAACAGGCTCAATGTCCAGTTTCGAGCTGATGAGCTCCAAAGATCTGGCCTTCCAGATGACCCAGTACGACTGGGAGCTTTTCAGCTGCGTACATGAGGTGAAAACACACTTTTAGTCATTCACACACACACAAATGAGGTATTTAACCCACAAAGCATGCAGCTTGACATTTACACATATACATTATTCAGATATCTTTATCCAAAGCGACTTACAAATTAAGGACAAAAGAAGCACTTCAAATCACCATAGAGCAGCAATAAATACATTCCATGACAATGCTAAGTTAGCTTAGCAATTTTTTATATATAAACACATACATAAAACAGGTGCATACACACCTATAAATTAATGAAGCTTGCTTATACATATAAACTTGATCTTTGCATAAACACCAACATTAACACATGCACATCATACATACATACACACACAGAAAGGAAAGATTATGTTTTTTACAGGTAGTTCGTCCTGCTGGCTCACCTGTGTGAAGCACACTCAGCATCGCACAGTGTTTTCTGGCAACTTGTAGTCTTTATAAGAAAGTGTCTGGTGCATACGAAGAGGAAAACAGTGTGTCTCCTTCTTTACATTGCCTGTGTTTGTGTGCAGTATGAGCTGGTGTATCACACATTCGGACGGCAGGCGTACAGACGATCCACAGCCAATCTGGAGCTGTTTCTGCGGCGCTTCAATCAGCTGCAGTTGTGGGTGGTGACGGAGGTCTGTCTGTGCGGGACGCTCAGCAAACGGGTGCAGCTGTTGAAGAAGTTTATCAAGATCGCTGCTCAGTGAGTTGTCCAGCACACATTATGGGTCCAGATTTACAGACCGCTTGTGCCTTTAATCTCTTGTAATTAATTTATATATAAATGTAAAATGGGGCGCCACGGTGGCCGAGTGGTTAGCACGTTCGCCTCACAGCAAGAAGGTCGCTGGTTAGATCCCCGGCTGGGCCAGTTGGCATTTCTGTGTGGAGTTTGCATGTTCTCCCCGTGGTTGCGTGGGTTTCCTCCAGGTGCTCCGGTTTCCCCCACAGTCCAAAGACATGCGGTACAGGTGAATTGGGTAAGCTAAATTGTCCGTAGTGTATGTGTGTGAATGAGAATGTATGGATGTGTTTCCCAGAGATGGGTTGTGGCTGGAAGGGCATCCGCTGCGTATAACAAATGCTGGATAAGTTGGCGGTTCATTCCGCTGTGGCGACACCGGATTAATAAAGGCACTAAGCCGAAAAGAAAATGAATGAATGAATGAATAAATGTAAAATGTACTTTTGCATGGTGATTGAACACTGGTGTTGTATTTACAGTTACACAGCAAAACACAAGAATTACTGTAAAACCATCACAAAATCAGTCATTTTAGGCCACAAATATACCAAACAGCAAGTCCCAGTTAAATTTTGGTGGGATTGCCTTAAGTGCACTGCTATTAAAAAATTGCGTTGGTCATGAAAATTATCTGGCTGTGGCATCACGGTGGCGCAGTGAGTAGCACAGTTGTAGCAAGAAGGTCGCTGGTCGAGCCTCGGCTGGGTCAGTTGGTATTTCTGTGTTGAGTTTGCATGTTCTCCCTGTATTTTCGTGGGTTTCCTAAGTCCAAAGAAATGTTGAATAGGTGAATTGGCTAAGCTAAATTGTCCATAGTGTGTGTGTGAATGTTTCCCAGTGATGGGTTGCGGTTGGAGGGGCATTCATTGTGTAAAACATATGCTGGATAAATTACCGATTCATTCTGCTGTGGCGACCCCTGAATAATAAGCCAAAAAGAAAATGAATGAATGACACTTAGATATTGCTTCATAATAATAGCAGGTTTGGTATGCTGTCCAGGGAGAGCACCCTGAGCTCAGAGATGACTGAGCCCAGGGCTCCCGCCTGGTCAATGAGCATGTAAGGGGGTTCGAGATCGGGTAGTTCTCGAGAGCTCCCCCTGGTAAAGGAGGAAAGGGGGAGATAGGGTGGATGGGGAGAACGAAGATTAGGGAGTGATGCTAGTCAGGCTATTTATAGTGAGCTTGGAATGATCTGATTGGCTTACTAATGATTACAGATGAGAGACCAGCCACGATCAGTCATATCATGTGCTCCTCTTGAAATTAGTTTGTGAAAATTCCTACGTTATCTTATGGCAATTTGTAACTTTTTGATTTAGTGGCTAATTTGTGAGGCTCGGGGAAAATTTAATGAAAAGCTTCTTGATTCCTTGTGGAGGTTTATTGACAAAAAACAATCTTCAATAGAAGACGAAAAACAGTTAACAAAAACTTGGAACTTAGGTTTCCAAAAAACATCAACTCAGCAGAACAGAAAACCACAGAACAGAAAAAATTCACAAAAAACTCCAAAGAATTACAGATGCCAGAGAAGCAAGTTCAAAAAACAAGTAAGCAAAACTCACAGTATGTGACAGGCTTAGAACCACAATAACCAAGCAAAGAATCTGAGGCTACTTATGGCCCATTTCCACTGAGTGGTACAGTACGGTACAGTACAGGTCACCTTTATCAGGCTTGCGTTTTCAATGCTAAAGGGTACTCTTTTGGTGGGCGTAGTGTACGACAAAAAGTTTCAGTCGACATCATTCTCACTCGAGGAAATGTCTACAGTAAAGCTTTATGGGTCGTTCACAAATCATACGAGAAGCACTTCTCACAAAACAGAGGCTTTATTATACACATAAACACTGGTGTATAAATGTTCATTACTGACCTTTCTATGAACATGACCTGATTATAACTAGATCAATGATGTGAAATAGCCTACTGTCCGCGAATTATATAAAACAAATAAATGCAGCATATATGACCACACACAGCCCCTTACAGTCTCCGATATGTTACCCATTACAGAAAAAAATTACACACAGCATACATTTATGCCTTATTTAGGTTCAAAAACAACATGAAATATTGCCCACAGTCAGTGCAAACCTCTTTAATCTTCACTAGCACATGTAGCCTCTCGTTAGAGAGTAATTTTGTCACT
The DNA here is from genome assembly GCA_903798035.1 of Danio albolineatus. NCBI lineage: Eukaryota > Metazoa > Chordata > Actinopteri > Cypriniformes > Danionidae > Danio > Danio albolineatus. The sequence continues at coordinate 5,957,896 of CAIGQQ010038854.1, read as the reverse complement.
CCGAGTTCATAATAGTCCAGATTAGTCCAGCAGTTTCTTCACGTTGAAACAATAATTTGCGCACGTGAGAAAGCGAAACCACTCTTTTCTTGGTTTTGTGGCTATACATCAAGACAACGACAAGGTTTGTTTGAGCTCGGGTCGACCATGGCTCGTTATTATATGTTAATATTATTCCGGTGTATTGTCTCTCGGCTGTGTATTAAACATGGCGGGTCCTTTGGTTTACAGAGATACGTCATTTGCTCGCGCAACAAGCCAGAATGAAAACAATAGCGTTCAGCTGCACGTCTATCTCCGCCTTTTGGTACCCTTGGTACCCTTTGCAAAGGGTGACCAAAAAGTTGTACGGTTTGGTTTGGTACGCTTTTAGACAGTGGAAACGGCCTTAAAAGCGTACCAAACCATACCGTACCGTACCACTCAGTGGAAACGAGCCATTAAATGCAGACAACTAAACAAGGCACATGTGAAATCAATAACTGTGATTGCAGACACACACAAAAAAAACAGAGAGAAAAGACAAAATGAGGACATCTAGTGGTAAAGAAAAAGCATTACAAGGGAAAACTAAAATAACCTGGGGCAAAATCCTGACATAATTCATTTCAATTTGTACGATCTAATTCGTACAATTTAGTACGATTTGCTCATCACCCAATGACAGTTGGGTTTAGGAGTGGGGTTGGGTGCCACGCCTCCTTTTTAAAAGGGTACATTTTCATACGACTGAACTCCACAAAATTCCACAAAACAGGTTTCCCACCAATGTAGCACATCTAGCCTGTGCAAGTTAACCAGCACTCATGATCATTTTGAATCTGCTTTAACATGTGACTGTAGTTCTATTATATATGTGTGTTTTGTTCGTTTTCCCCCTCAGCTGTCGAGAGTTTAAGAATCTGAACTCTTTCTTCGCCATTATCATGGGCATGTGCAACCCAGCCGTGAGCAGACTCAGCCAGACATGGGAGGTCAGTGTTGTAGCACACAACTAACAATAATGTCTCTGATTCTAATAAGGAGTCTGACTTAAAGGTGTAATTAGAAATCTTGGAAAATGCTAACAGTAGCCTGACTAAAAGCCTACGTCCCACCATGCAAATCACCATCTAAGGCTCTGTGTACACTAATACATTTTAGTTTTAAAATACATAAGTTTTGCTAAGGTTACACCTTACGTCCACACTACCCCAGAGTTTTCAAGCCCAAAAACAGAGCGTTTGGAAAATGCTAAAGAGGCCTTTTTCTTTTTCAAACACTGCTGCTCCGAGTCAGTGTGGATGGGGGAAAACTGAGACATCTGAAAACAGACGCATGGCTGCAGACAGTCGCCTATCTGATTGGGGCTTTTACCTTAATATTAAGTAGCCTACACAAAGTTCAGTCTTGCATCCTTTCCTTCTAAGTTTTATATGGAAAACAAACTCACGAGGACACATCAGGTAAATCTTCAAACAGTGTAGGCTACTTTATAACGTCTTTCGCATCATCCTGGCTACATTGTTTCGTGATCTTAACAATAAAATTAAAACATGATATAAGGAACTGCCACTTATTTCGATATGAACAATTTAACAGACACCAAAAATGCTGAGGCGTCATGTAGCTGCAAATTTATATGCCCGTCACCTTCACTGTATGCATATTTATAATAAAATGGAGCCTATAACATTACTGCCTCTATTCGTTTTCATTGAAAATACGAAACAAACCCTCTCTTTTGCTGAATATCAGTTTTAATAATTAATAATGACAATTATTAAAGAATAAGTTTATACATTATAGGAAATAAAGGCAAGCGATCAGTCAAATGTGTAGAATCAGTGTACGTAGTTACATAAATTACTATATTAATCCATTGGTTCTCAAACTGTGGTATGCGTACCACTAGTGGTACACAAGCTTCCTTCTAGTGGTCCGCGGAGGAATCGCTGACTAATTAAAGTAAAAAAATTAACACACTTTTATCTCTTTGACACGTACGATAACACCGATGTGATCAGTAAATTAAAGTAAAGGCTAAACCTTTTATTTAAGTGGCTGACAATAATAAATATTCTTAATTAGAAGAATTAATCTGCCTCTTTTTGAACTGTGCAGTGCTGTAGCTGCTTCATTAGGCCTGCTATGCTACTGTACATCAATACCGGTTATTATGGTGATACTTGGAGGGACAAAAGTGTCAGTAATACCTGGGCATGCAAATTTTTCCTGTTTTTTTCAGAAACTGCCTAGTAAATTTAAGAAGTTCTACGCAGAGTTTGAGAGTTTACTAGTGAGTCAGATCTTTTACACTACGTCTCTCTCTAAACAAATGATATTTTTTTGTGTTTGAGTGATTATACTGTATATTGTGATTATGATTCTTCTGTCGCTCTCAGGATCCATCCAGGAATCATCGCGCTTACCGCCTCACTGTGGCCAAGATGGAGCCGCCAATCATTCCCTTTATGCCTCTCCTCATCAAAGGTGTGACGGGGCTCAGCCACTCTATTCTTGATCAATTATTTGCATTCTGTTCTACAGCCTATTTCTTCTTATTTCAGACATGACGTTTACCCATGAGGGGAATAAGACTTTTATTGACGGACTGGTGAACTTTGAAAAGATGGTGAGTCATTTACTGTTGTTTTACTTTTACAAAGTGTTATATTCACTCAAAAAATTTTACTACACACTAAACAAGCTACAACAACACACAAAAATGTTCTTCACTGTTTTATGTTCAGTCTAATTACATTTGTAAAAACGAGGTTAACCTAATAGATTTGTGTTGGGACAAAATGAGGGAATTATGTGGAATGCAGCATTATTCACAGTGTTGTTCTTTTAGCTTTCATTTATTTAGTAATTAGTACTTAATATTCTTTTATTCAGTTAGTTAACAAGACAATATTTAAGTTACGCAAACTTATGATGTTTATATTTTAAGTGGTATTTATTTTTTATTTTAATTTTGCTTAAAAGAGTTTAACTACACTTAAAAAAATGACTCGTTGGATGGACTAGGACAGGATTTCCATCCAATAAATTTGTTTAGCAACAACTAAAAAGAAACTATTTATTCAATTAAATCTAATTGAGTTGGTCCATCATGATTTTATTAACACAAAAGTTTAAATACATTTGTATTTTAATCAACATAAACTCAAAGATCTGATATCCTGTACTGTGTGTTGTACATTTCGAAATCTCTTAGTTATCTGAAATGAGCCATTTTTAAGCATATTTCATGAGTTACAAATTGTTTGAGACTAATCTCAGAACAAATTTGAGGACAGTTATTGCTCTCTGAGCAAAGCAACAAACTGCATATTTGCTAATTAAGCAGCCAACACAAAAGCATGGGTGCTTTTGCAAGAGGGTAATCACAAAACTCAAAGCATTACATGAAACCCCTCTAAATCTTCAAACTAAAGTGAAGAATAAACTCTAACAAGTCTTTCTTTTAACTCTAAACACCTAAGATTACTTTTTTGTCAACATTTCCCTCTCTTAATTCAATCTGATGCAAAGCATGCTGGGAACTACAAATCCCCTAAAAAAGGTAATTTGACCAACACAATCCCTTCATGTTGTCCCAACACAAAACGCTTAGGTAACTTAATGATTTACAAATGTAAGTGGACTGAACATAAAGCAAACAAATTAGCCAAAGAAATTACAAGAATTGTGTTGTTTTAGCTTATTTTAAACAGGTAGTTTGAACAAGCAGCAGTATCATTTTTTGAGTGTACTTGGTTTGTGACCAGCCAACATATATGTATTGTATATTTTTCTGTCTTCAGCGGCTGATCGCTAACACAGTGCGAGCTGTCAGGCATTGCAGGAGCCAGCCCTTCAGTGAGTCCTCATACATAGATATATATGTATATATAATTTGTTACTCAAACATACCCAGGAGCATGCATACATATACATGTGTGTATATATATTAGACATGGGCCGGTATAAGACTCTGACGGTATGATAACCTTGGATAAAAATATCACGGTTTCACGGTATGATGGATTTGTGTTTACTGCTCTAAAATATATTCTTTTTAATGTCTGGCTAAAAAACAAAACCTTTTTCCCCTTTAAACACAATATATTTTATTTTGAAAAACATTTAAAGTATTTTGGAGCAGTAAACATGTCAGGCTAAATACTTCAAATGAATCAATGACTTCTGTGGTCTTCATTAGTTTCAATAACACAAATTTCTTTACAATTTAAAACGCTTTGGATATCTTTTCTGCCGGAGATACTGTTGTTCTAAAAACAAACAAAAAAAATAAAATAAAATAACATAAATAAAAAAAAATCTTACACATACCTTAGAAACGGTACAGCAGAAAATTTTGGCGGTTCTTGACTTCTCCAAACTGCGGTGTACTGTACCTTAAAAACGGTTATCTTCCCATTCCTAATACATTTATATATATGCTAGTGCAATGTTGAATTGTTCCTCATTCATTTTTTATGGTACAACTGCATATGCGCTACCTATAAAATGCTACTGTACATCCAAAAGATTCGTGACATATGACACAAGTCATATTCATGACAGTCTGACATTTGTTTGGAAAAGCTTAACTTGTTATGTTTAGAAGTAGAAGAGAAGGGATCTCCACTACATCACAATATTTGTAAAAGTATGTAAGTATAAAAATACTCAATACAATACATAAACAATGATGATAATTACAGTATTGCATGGTGTCGTATTAGCATATCTGAATTATTCAGAACACTTAAATAATGGAATAATCATTAATCAAAATAACTTCAATACTCAAAAGGTCAAAAATTCTGAGATAAATAAGATGAACTGGTCACAGTGGCACAGTGGGTAGCACAATTGCCTCACAGCAAGAAGGTCGCTGGTTCGAGCCTTGGCTGTGTCAGTTGGCATTTCTGTGTGGAGTTTGCATGTTCTCCCCCTGTTGGTGTGGGTTTCCTCCGGGTGCTCCGGTTTCCCCCACAAGTTCAAAGACATGAGGTATAGGTGAATTGGGTAGGCTTAATTGCCAGTAGTGTATGAGTGTGAATGAGTGTGTATTGATGTTTCCCAGTGATGGGTTGCAGCTGGAAGGGCATCCTCTGTGTAAAACTTATGCTGAATAAGTTGGCGGTTCATTCCACTGTGGCGACCCCTGATTATTAAAGGGATTAAACCGACAAGAAAATGAATGAATGAATGAATGAATGAGATAAACTGTGTAACACAGACATTTAAGTATTTGAGAATTTGCTTGTCCAGTTTTTTTTCCCAATATAAATTATAAGACATGTCAAGGTAAATAAACAATATACGGATGTTCTATTTAAGAGGGAAATTGCTTGATTTGTTTTTATAATCAATTTCAAAAATGAGTACAAAGTATAAAACATTTTCAAACAGCGTTTTGTGTTGTAAAGCAAATTCATATGTTTACCAATCACTTCTGAAATTGGTCTAATAACATTGTCCTGCCTCCGTCAGATGCTGAGGCGTCTCCAGCCAGTAAGAATCCACAGGAAGTGAGGAATTACGTGCGTCAACTGACTGTGATTGACAACCAGAGAACCCTATCACAGCTGTCCTTCAGACTGGAGCCAAGGCGGGGCTAAAGACCAATGCTGAGTCTCTCTCTCTCTCCCTCTCTCTTTCTCTCTCTCTGAAATACACCTACTGTATATCCAGTTTACAACAGTACAACTCAATTTGACATCTATCGACTGCCAGAACAGTTGAACGCCGACTGTATGTGCTATCACTGCCAACTCAATTATGTCTACGAGATGCATTCTCATACACCACCGGTCAAATTTGGTATTGGTAAGGTTTTTAAAAGAAGCTTATTCTGCTCACCAAGGCTGCATTTATTTGATCCAAAATACAGTAAAACTTGTGACATATTATCACTGTTTCAAATAGCTGTTTTGTCAGTGAATCAATTTTTTCAGTGTCACGTGACCCTTCAGAAAGCATTTTAATTATCAGTTTTAATTAGAAATCTTTTATAATGATTCTTATAATTATGTTGAAAACATTACAGTGCTCCAGTTTTGTGGAAATTGATACATCTTACTTTTAGGATTCTTTGATGAAAACGGTTCATGATTTGAACAAAAAAAATATTCTCTCAGAAATCAGTCAAGTTTGGTGAAGGAAAAATCATGGTTTGGGGTTACAGTCAGTATGGGGATGTACGAGAGATCTGCAGAGTGGATGGAAACATCAACATCCTGCAGTATCAAGACATTTGTGCTGCCCATTACATTACAAACCACAGGAGAGGGCAAATATTTGCCAAAGAATTCAGAGAGCAACGAAGGTCAAGGTGCTCCAGGATTGGCCAGCCCAGTCACCAAACATTAACATTATTGAGCATGTCTGGGGTAAGATGAAGAAGACATTAAAGATGAATCCAAAGAATCTTGATAAACTCTGAGAATCCTGCATAAATACTTTCTTTGCCATTCCAGATCACTTTATTAATAAATTGAGTCATTGCACAGATGTAAGGATGCAGTCCTCCAAGCTCATGGGAGTCACAATATTAATTCTGTTTACACTGCTGCATGACTTTAGATTCTATACTGTACATTATTTCTGTTAAGTGACAAGACTTTTGTCTAAGCAAAGTCAGACCTCACTATCCTAATTAAATAATTAAAAATCAAGACATAATCATATTTTATTTTGGTAAAATAGGCATAATCTTAATAATATATTCTTTTTTTTACATTATGAATGTCTTTACTTTTACTCTTGAACAATTTAATGTGTCCTACCTAGATTAAAAAAATAAAATACATGTTATATGGTACTTTTGAGTGGTACTTTTGAATTTCTACAAAAATATGAAGCAATCCAACAGATTTCAACATTAACAACAACAACAACAAGAATAAAAAGATATTTTTTATCATCTTATTGGAATAAGTTCTAAAGAATATGACACTGAAGACTGAAGTATTGATGCAAAAAACTGAATATGTCATTTCTAAACTATATTCAATAAGAAAACATTTCTTACAAATTGCAATAATATTTCAAAATTTAAATAGTTTACTCTGTTTTGATTCTTACAAAAATGCAACCTTAGTGAGCAGAAGAGTTTTCTTTCAAAACATTACCTTAAAAAAATCATACTGATCCCAAACTTTTGTGCAATGTGTGTGCTTGTTTGTGTGTGTGAATGCGAGTTGCATGTTAATGACTAAAGTATTAAGAGCTACCGTGTGTGTGTGTGCATATGTGTGCGTGTGTGAGCGAGAAAAATGCAGTCTACTACTGTACACCCTCTGATTCAGTCATGTGAGGTCACAGTTACAGAAATTCTTCTTATTCCCTTATACTGTACTGTAGCCATTGCCTGTGCTCAGTCCTACATTTCTATTATCCCAACGCAAAACAATCCTAAAAATAAGAGTTTAGTGCAAGCTACATATCATGCATACAAATAGTGACACCGGCCCCAGAAAACCAATCATCGGTTCTCTCAGTAAAACCTTCCAGGCCTTGATGTTTTGTGGTACAAGTTTCAAGTCATACAGTATAAATGTTAGTATTCTGTCTCAAGGACTATTTTTTTTACAACTGGTTCAGTTATGTGCTAGTAACTTACCTCTCGCCATAGCCTGTAGCATTATTGATGTCATTTTGTATATTGAGTTCTATATTTGCATATTTTTGGGTTGGACCCTTTTTTTTTTGCTAATTTATCATAATCGGTCTGAGAAGACCTTTGTTTGTTCTCATTCTGCCAATTGGAAAGTGAGACGCTGTGTGTGTGAGTATGTGTGCGTGTGTGTGCGCGTGCGTGCGTGTGTAGGGCACTTATTTTCTTTTAGGAAAATGTCTACGCCTGCCTTGTAAATAAATGTACCGTTGAACACTTGTTGTTTGTGTGCCTGGACATGTGACTCCAAACGAGTGTTACTTTTGTTACTCTGTTTTATTGCTTTTTATTTTATTTTGTTAGATTTGATATATTTCATTGAGGAAATAAAGGATTAGTTCACCCAAATTGAAAATCCTGTCATCATTTACTCAACTCAATGAGTTTATTTCATCAGCTAAACAAAAAAAAAGGTATTATGTTAAACGTTTTCTTTTTGGGGTGAACTATTGCTTTAATATTGTGTGCTATCTGTATTTTCAGGTACAGAACTGAATTAAATGTTACTTATTTGTGCAAATGTACTAGCATACCATAGAATTAGAGCATACAACATTTAAATAATACATTATAGTGCATAGTACATTATATATAGACTCAGTTCAAAATAAGATTCCATTATTAATGGTTTCTACTGATAGTTTTACAGATAGTTTTACTGTTTACTGATATGAACTACACTCTAAAAAAAAAAAGGTTCTTCAGTGGTTCTTCAGAAGTTCTTTGCGATATTTGAGGTGCTATTTAGCACTTTTACTGTGTAAAGAACCTTTAAAGCACCATTAAGGTTCTTCAGTGGTTCTTCAGTGTTTTTTT
>CAIGQQ010038854.1:5929610-5949026 GCA_903798035.1 Danio albolineatus | reverse complement strand
GATAGATAGATAGATAGATAGATAGATAGATAGATAGATAGATAGATTGATTGATTCAAATTGATTCATTCAAAGGTGAATTTTTGGCTTGATTTCTCCAGTTTTCAGCACACACTTGAATTCCTGAGAATGCATTGTTATATGCTCAATTATTATTATTTTTTAATGATTGTTTATATGTTTATGATATTGTTTATGGATTTTTTGTGTGTATATGTGTGTGTGTGCTGTGTGTGTACAACTGTAATGTATTATTAACTTTTTATTCTGATATACTGATAATACCCATTATTAATTACTGAGCAGCACAGACAATAACTGATTCTAGGGCAGCTTTATATCATTTTACATATGATTTACATTTGCATAGCAATCAACTCTCTGAATGTACATAATCTCATAAAACAGTAATATTTCTCTATTTGTTTAATTAACATTTTAGTTTATGTTTTTAAATTTTGAATTTTAAAGCCTACCCTTTTCAATGGCTGTCTGTGTCCGTGTAGAGGCGCTGTTGGCATTGTCATTAAATGTGTCACACCGTTATCCGCGCTCAAGAATTGACACGTTCTACTATGGCGAATCCTCTGCTAATGAATATACATGAGGACTGCTTAAAATATCGCGCTCATTGGCTGAAACGCTGCCGCGAGTAGGAGGGCGCTAACCTGACAAATGAACGATTGAATCATGAATATTAATTACGTTACGTTCAAGACACTCCCATGAGTTGCGTCTGTAGGTCATATTTAATATACATAAACCCATCCTTTACCGTAGTAGAATTTATAATGTGTCCAGCGGTCCCAAGCGAGTGTCCTCTTATGGAAGTGCAGTAACACGAGACAATGAGGCTCCGCATATTATCTTATGACTGGGATTGTTCATAGTGCGACAGGCCAACGAGTTTCACCGGACCTCACGGAAAGCACGACCAGCAGGTAGGAAAGCATGGGTTTTCGTGTTAATACACTTTATGTTTTTGTTTGTGTTACTAATACATTATTTTTTTTCCATATAACTGTGTGGAATGAGTTTTAACCCTGCAGGCGGATTTGTGTTTGACGACTTCAGGAGTGTGGCATAATGTTCGTCAAATGTGTTTGCTGTCCTGATGTTCTCCACGATCTTTAAAAGTAGTATTATTAGTTACATTTTTAACGAAATGTAATAAACAAAGTGTAAATTAAGTGTTCTAAAGTCTTAAAATGCATTATTGAGTAAATCTGAAATGGTCCATAACAATGTATTTACATTTCATATCGTAGTTACATACTGTTTTACACATAAACACAGCCATTTTGTATACATAAGATTTATAAACACAACTAATGTTGAATTAATGAGAACATTTCTATTCCACCAATTTATGCACAGTTAATAATTTAACAAATATTAGGCCGTAGTACATGTTATTTTTTGGCAATGCCTCAAGTCTTAGGTATGAATGAGCTGTTTCTAAACAAAAATAGCTGAAAGTGTGACACATTTGCCTTCTGTTGGCCCCTGATGTCACAGCCAAAGGGCCACAGTAATGATATGCGGGTTGTTTTTAGAGTCTGGGCACTCTTTAAGTGATAGCCTTTGTACGGGACGCATAGGTCGGTCACTCTGAACTGGGGAAGCCAATCTGAGGTCACAGATTTCAGGGAAAAGTGACGCATGTACTAGTAATGCAAAAGAAACCGGACCCCCATGATGACGAACCAACCACGACAACATTAGAGGTGAAAGAAAACATGAGCCTGGTTGTGAAAATTGGATTTTCTAAACATAAATGAGAAAGTGTTAAGTACAAAATCAAGCAGTGTTTAATAGTAAGAGTAAATACTGCTAATATAGTGTTTTTGAACCATACTACTAGAATTAATCTGTTGTGGTAATTATATAGTTGCTACAACAACTATGGTAATATAAACATATTACCCAGTACTGTCGATTTCTACAGTTAAATGTTTCATTACAATACACCAGTTTACCCTAGTAAAAAACAAGTATGGTACAGTATTTATGACATTTTATGAGTTCACTATAATTGATACTATAATATGTACAGTAAATTATGCTGTACTATAGTACAGTTAAAAAACACTGTAGTACTATTAACTACTATAGTATTTTTTTTCATTTGGGCAGTATTTGCCATAGAAATGTCCGTGTTCCAGACTAAACTTATTTTATAATTATTCCAAACAGCATATTTAGCATCTTCATGCTTTCAGTTTTTAAAAGCCAGCTAAATTAATGCTAGGAAAATTTGTACTTGTGAAAATAAATGTCCCACCAAATTCAAATATCAGCTAAAAAATGGTACACTCATAAGAAACATGATAAACATTGCCAGATTGGGAACCATGCCTTCAGGTGGAACTTTAATGGTGTTATATTCCATAGTAGTTTTTATTCCTAATAATATTAGTTTTTATTTTTGATTAAGGATTTATTTAAATAATGCATAATTATTATTTTAATGCATAAACATTATTTTAATATCACATAATATACTTATTTTCAGAGTTTACAAAAAAAAATGTAGAGGAGTTTGAGCATGTCTGTACATTTATGTGTTGAAACAAATATTCCTAAAATGAAAAATTCTTAATGAAAAGGTATTGTTAGAGGCATTATCAAGTCAGCAGCAATGGTTCCATAAGTATTTTGTCCCATTATTTGTATCCATACATCGCAAAAAACAACATAAGTGTAATAAATACATTAGTGTTTATAATATACACCAATAAAATAACTTTCTTGTCTTGTTTCTAGTCCAAATATCTACAAATTATTAAATAAAGAAGCATTTTCTAGACAAGCAAAACATATTGTCTTATCTTAAGAAGTAATATGCCAAAATTAAGTGAGTTATTCCTTAAAACAAGCAAAATAATCTTATGTCAAAAGGAAAAACAAGGTTATTTTGCGTACCCCATTGGCAGATTATTTGGCTTGTTAAAACTCACTTAATTTCGGCATATCATTTCTTAAAACAAGACAGTATTTTTCTTTTGTCTAGAAAATGGACCTGAAACAAGACAAAAAACATTAGAAAAGCTTTTCTTTTGCAGTGTATATTATAAAAATTTCACAAAAACCTGAAATTAACAAGTTATAAGCCAAGAAACAAACCCAATAATATGCTAACATTATTTGAATAATTAATCTGTGAAAGTCTGACAAAAAGACAAAGGGATTCAATCTCAGCATGACTGATACAATCAAATTTAAATAAATGACTAAGAAACATAAATTATTAATTAAATATTGTTGGTTTTATTTATCGAAACAAAAAAAAGAGACAAATTATTTAACGTTTATTCCAGTCCAGACCCATATATAACTAAATAGACATTTTCATATGAAGAAAACAATGGATGACTTTAGTACAAATTACACTTATTATAGCTTTGCTTGGTTGGCAAAGTACAAATAAAATAATAAAATGATTTTAAAAAAGTACAAATAAAGTACAAATAAAAATAAATGAGACTGTACTGACTGTAAACCACTCGTGACTTCAGAAATATCCCAGAAATATGATATATGGCAATATAGGAAAATTACACATATGACATACAAGTTTATGTTTAGATTCCATGTTTAAAATATATGTGTGATACGAAACATATTGCAAAATATTGCAAAAATGCCCTATTCAATTTTTTTGCAGCCATTGGAATTTACAAATGCACATACTGCATTCAAACATATTAGCTATAAATGTGTTTATTTATTTATTTAAATACTTTATACATTTTATATTATCATTATTTTTTATTATAATTGTTATTTATTTATTTAAACATTTGAATTACATTTTAGGTTATTTATATTTATCTATTTAAATTATTTTAGTTTATATTTATTTATTTATTTTTATTAATTTATTTTAATTTACTCATTTTTATTATGTCCATATATGGTCGTCAGATGTTTCCGATATTTAGATGACAGAATTTGATAGAGTCGTTTTCGATAGCGGCAGTGTAGATAAACCCAGTGTGGCACATCAGCCATATCAGAATATCATAGAGACATGAGAAACCATTAAAAAATTATGAGGCCAACATTGTGACAGACAGTTTTGAATGTCCTCGAGTCTTCATACTGTAAGCGCAAAAAACAAACCACGTCAACAAGTGCATTGCCATGTCAGTGCTGAACTTCCTGTATTCCCCATTTTGCGGTTCAATTGCCAGTTTCCAGAGCTCTGTTATTTGATTATGGATTATAGCGCAAAATCATAAACAGATGGCTACATTTCTACCTAATTATTATATGCTTATTCTGGAGAGCATTTGCAGGAGTTTCTCTTTTTTCTTCATGTAAACAGAGATAATCTCTAAAACATTACGGTTGTTGTTTATCAATCTTCTTTCTGCCTCTCTTTTGTGTTCCGATAATGCCTGAGGTTTAATGTAGACAAAAAAGTGGCAGGAGTCCAGTTGCAGATGTGGTGAGTAAACCCAAGGCAGATACATGGCAAGTCATTCGGCAGCTATGCGAACATGTAAAGGATCACATTGTAAATCACACAGAAGGGGTCGACATTTCACACAGACCCCCCCGCTCAACACAACTCCCCCTTTCTTCAGATTGCGTAACAGTCATGATAATGCTGCAGTTTTCTATGCATGACTGTAGCTTTCTCTTTAACTTCTTACACTTTGGTGATATTTTGGGATTTCCGCCTGGATTTTGCCTATCCAATTTTAAAAGCTTCCCAAATCCACATGCCAGAGGAGTAAATGCAAAAATGTGTTATCATTTTAAAGAAAACCTTTTAAATTTTCATAAAACACTGTTGAAAGTGATTAAAATAATTGTATATGTTGTCTGTGTTATCATAAACACACAAAAAAGAGGCGCTTTCTAAATTTTTTCTTTATAAACTCACATTTAAAAGTGTACCTTTTAGGTTTTGTGTGGTCTAGGTTGCTGTAATTAATTTTGATGGTTCCTGCACATGTCAGTAATCATAGGAAAAAAGAAACATGCCTCTATCATAATCTATGCAAAAGTTATTGTATTCCAACTGGTGAGAGGTGCTATACCATTTTTTGATGTAATTTCCGCCTACCAAATCCATATCCAAATGCAGTGGTATAAATGACAAATTCCAGTGTTATTGGACAGAAAACCCTTTGAATTTACAAAAGAAACTGCTGAAAATAATAAATAATATTTGTTATGTTTTCTGTTTTATGATGAACCACTTCAACATTGGACGCTTTTTAAAGGTCCCATAAAATTAAAATCAGTTTTTTTTTTATTTTAGTATTAGTATTATTATTATTTTTTTAATAGGTGTAAATTGGAAAGAAACAGTTTTTGAAACTAATGAAGACAGCAGAAGTAAAAGATTCACTTGAATTATTTAGCCTGACATGTTTACTGCTCCAAAATACTTTAAATGTTTCTCAAAAAATATATATTGTGTTCAAAGGAGAAAAATGTTTTGTTTTTTAGCCAGACATTTAAAAAGAATATAATTTAGAGCAGTAATCACAATACCGTGAAACCGTAAAACCGTGTTGTTTTTATCCAAGGTTATCATACCGGCAGAATCTTATACCAGCCCATGCCTAGTTAGTATCAGCATTGTTCGTTTTTAAGATATCTATAAGCTAGTGTGCACCAAAACAGTGACAAAATTCACGTTTAGAGGACCTGATATAAACATGTAAAGCTTGCAGTTTGTCACTTTCTGCTTAAATGGATCAGCGGTTTTATTCCTGTCACCTCAAACTTCATCAAATCTATCTGACATGCTCCGCCCCAAGATTCTTCTCATTTGCTTTTCATTTGATGTGCTTGAGCTCAACAACCAAAAAAGGGGAGGAGTTACACTATGTCCCACCCTCTTTTTGTATTTCGGTTGAGATTACGTCAAACATCAAATAAAAATGCATATTCAAAAGCGTTCAAAGCACTTCACGGGACCTTTAAAGTTGTTTTGCTTGCTCATGTTGTTATTCTTAAAGAGAATAATTAATCTGTCCAAGTTAATCCACTAAAAAAAATTGTTTGTTTTGTTATCTTCAATCAAAGTCTGACCACTTGTTTCTGCTTTTTGGAGTGGCGGTCCTTCTGTTGACGTCAACCTGAGGGTTTTCATAGCAACTGCATATTAATGGTCAGTTACTGTTAGTTTGCTATGAGGGAATGATGCAAATGAAAGCCCCGCCCCCTACTCAATATTCCGTTTCAGTTGAAAGTAGGGCAAGTTGTGCAATATGAACAAAATAATCATATTGCGATTTTTGGAACAAATACTGAGATTGCGATTTTATTTGCGATTTTGGCAGCTGTTTTTGCTTTTTCAAACAAGCTAAATACACACATTCTAAATGTATTCAGTGCACAAGAAGTGCATAACAAAACATTTCACAATGAAATAACACAGTATTAAGTTTAATATATAAAACTGTGAGCTCTGATTGGTTAACATTTTTTCCGCTCAGATTAGCTGTAATTGCCCAGTGTGCTGTGTCAACTCTGATTGGTTAACGTATTAAAATCATGCGCACAAGAACGTGAACAAAAATCTAAATAAATTAATAGAGAAAATTGCAGCCTTACGTGATTTAGAAATTGCATGCACAGCCCTAGTTGAAAGTTTCATCAACATGCTGAAATAAAAGTCTCAGCCACTTCTGGTTCACAAGTCTTGGATGTTAAATTCTACGATAACAGCATAATAGATACCTTGGGAAAACGTAATAATAATGCCTGAAATATGGTCTATGCATGGTTAGCAAGATATTTTCACATTATATTCTGCTACATGAAAAAACCCTGTTCATGATTTTAATTAAAAATAGGTCTTGATAATAAGTGGCTAAAATAGGAATACATTAGTTGTGGCTATAATGTATCCTAAAGACAGTTCAATTTAATTTATCAAGTAAGAGTTTAACAAAAAGCTAACTGTTATTAGGATTGTTTAGTCATTCATTCATTTTCTTTCGGCTTAGTCTCTTATTTATCAGGGGTCACCGCAGCAGAATGATCCGCCAACTATTCTGGCATATGTTTTACGCAGCGGATTCCCTTCCAGCCGCAACCCAGTACTGGGAAATACCCATACACTCTCACATTCACACACACATTCATTCACAATGGCCAATTTCATTCATTCATTCATTTTCCTTCAGCGTAGTCCTTTTATTCATCAGGGGTTACCACAGTGGAATGAACCATCAACTTATCCAGCATATGTTTTACACAGTGGATGCCCTTCCAGCTGCAACCCAGAACTGGGAAATACACACTCATTCACACATACACTACAGCCAATTTAGTTTATTCAATTCACCCACAGCGCATATCTTTGGAATATGGCGCATGTCTTTGGAATATGGGGGAAACCGGGGCACCTGGAGGAAACCCACACCAACACGGAAAGAACATGCAAACTCCTCACAGAAATACCAACTGTCCCAACTGGGACTCAAACCAGCGATCTTCTTGCTGTGAGGCAACAGTGCTAACCACTGAGCCACCGTGACGCCCTTTTAAGATAGTTCTCATCCCTTAAATATTACAGTTTTAACTTTTTTGCCATCAAAAGCACATTATAGGCAACCACAAGTCAGAAAAAGATGTGCATCCAATGTCATTAATGGCAACATCCATTAGACATTTAAATACTGGGATTTGTGTACGAGTAGAGTTGATATGATTTTAATGGGATAATTTTGAATATGTTTTTTTCATACTTGTTGTTTTTTATGTGACGTGATGATGACGTATCTCTTTAATCTAATACTCAGTGGCTCTTGATTTTACATTGAGGTCTTATGAAGAAAAAAATTACAAGTATTTGCAACAAACTAAATAATTTTAAGAACGTGATTATATTTAATCCATGGTCTAAGACTGAAAATGTGGTATTCTTCCTCAGAATGGTTTTTGTGTTTTCATGTCTGAGACTGTCTGGCCATATATACAGTAATCGTGAACTGAAGCTTCAAATGTATTTGTATATCTGTCTCTGTTTCTCTTTCTACAGTCAGAGTGAATGTCAGTATGAGATGTCGTCCCTCAGCGCCAGCTTCGTTCAGATCCGTTTCGATGACATCCGCTTCTATGAGAACTGCGGCGGTGGGAGTTTTGGGAGTGTGTATCGAGCACACTGGGTCCCACAGGACAAAGAAGTGGCTGTCAAAAAACTGCTGAAGATTGATGCCGAGGTTTGTTCAGACTCACAGTTTGTTTGGTGGTTGATGTACTATTGTCATTTTTTAACTAGGTTCCAAAGGCAAAAGTGACCACAAAAGTGACCACGAAACCGTCATTAGTGTCAATTTAGTGAAATTTAGATAACCTAAAAGCTGTATAGATAAGTTGGCAAATGACAATTCAGCTCTGAGATTGCCATACAACTTTATGGAAATCTGTAATCTGAGGGTCCTAAATCTAACTACTGATCAAATTGCCTTTAAAGGTGTCTATGGGTGCTTTCAGACGTAGATGTTTCTTTCAGAACCTGGCATATTTGCCCATTTAACCCAGTTCGTTTGGGCATATGTGAATCCTGCAATCGTGCTCTGATCCGCGCCAAAACAATAGCTTCAAGATCACCCAAATGAGGTGGTCTCATTTCGGCTTTCTCTTTAAAGGTCTTGAGATTCATTTATTCATTCATTTTCTTGTCGGCTTAGTCCCTTTATTAATCCGGGGTCGCCACAGCAGAATCAACCACCAACTTATCCATCATATTTTTTACGCAGCAGATGCCCTTCCCTTCCAGCCGCAACCCATCTCTGGGAAACATCCATACACACACATTCACACTCATACACTACGGACAATTTAGCTTACCCAATTCACCTGTACCGCATGTCTTTGGACTTGTGGGGGAAACCGGAGCACCCGGAGGAAACCCACGCAACCACGGGGAGAACATGCAAACTCCACACAGAAATGCCAACTGACCCAGCTGGGGCTCGAACCAGCGACCTTCTTGCTGTGAGGCGAACGTGCTACTCACTACGCCACCGTGGCACCGGTCTTGAGATTACTGCTCTAAAATATATTATTTTTAAATGTCAGGGTAAAAAACAAAAACTCTTTTCCCCATTGAACACAATGTATTTTATTTTGAGAAACATTTAAAATATTTTGGGACAGTAAACATGTCAGGCTAAATAATTCAAGTTAATCATTGTGTCACGATCACCAGCGATCTAACAGCCAGAGATCGCTGGTTAACACACACACACACACACACATCTCATGAACTACAAATCTGCTTGTAAAAGGACTACAAATCCAGTCATGCAACATACACACACTTCTACTCCAAGTCACCATTGATTAGACTGTCACAGCTAAAGCTGCTTCTAGGCTGATTACTGCACTATATACGCAGCACAAACACACACAGTCATTGCTGAGTCTTGTTTACTGGAAAGTGACATTACAACGCGGTTTCCTTTGTCTAGTCTTGCCGTGTTTTGATCTTCACCTTGCTTGCCTGTTTATCCCTGTCTGCTATCTGCCCTGTTGACCTTCTGCCTGTTACTTTGACTACGATTCTGGATTGCCTGTAAACATCTGTTTGCACCGGTGTAGTAGTGGGCAAAGCAAGGCTTCATGAAACACTGAAACAGTCAAAGCAAATGTGTCGAAGCTTCGAAACGTTTCAAAACCCCACTCTACGGTGACATCTAGTGGTCATTTTTTATGTATTGCACTGGAACAGCTTCAGCAAAGAACCAGTTGAGCAAATTAAAGTGTTAAACCCCACTTTGTATAGTTAGATCTTCAAGTGATTTAGTGGAGCGGGTAGGGTTCCTGACTACCAAGCAGGGATCGTAGGTTTGAATCCAGGCCGTTACAATCATTTTGAAATCCTTTAATATCAGTTTGAATTGCTCTGTTATTGGATCGTTTTGTTTCAACATTGGGTCTGACATCCGAATAAACACTTTGTGAATAAATATGTCTTGTTTTGGTCATAAAACAGGGTTGTTGCTAGATCACCTACGGCTGTGGCCAGAAGTTAACAATAATTATTTATATTTTTCATAAAATTGACTATTGTATGTTTTAATGTTTACCCTAAACACAATCATCACAGTACTGTAAAAATATTAATGATTATTATACAGTGTTACAAAAATGATGCTATATTGATGGCGTATCAGCAGCTGTATCCTATCCAAACTACACCATAAAACAGTAACATGATTCAAATACATAAAACCATGATTTCGGAGTGTTTGTACAAGTCGGGATTCAAACCCAAAAGTCTTTTGAAGCACAGTAGCAACATGCACACGCACGGTCCACCAGACCATATGAGGCAAAAGTTTATTCTGACCCTGTCAGTCAAATGGGGATTCGCCAGGTCTCAAAGTGCTTCTGAAGTGATCGACGCTTTGAATCACCTAAGTCACATGACCAGGTGTTTCTAAACACTTTAGTCACGTGACCTGGTGTTTCGAAACACTTTAGTCACGTGACCTGGGTGTTTCGGATCCTGCTTCGGTGCAGAGTTTCCAAACACTTGCGCTTCGGGATCTCGACACTTGGTCGAAACGTCAGTTTCACATCAGCCATCCCTACACCTGTGTTGACCACTGCTTTACTGACTTCACAAATAAACCTGCATTTGGATCCTCACCTCCGTTGTCAGTGTCATTCCCCGCGTTACACATTGACTTCTGCTGTCTTAATTTGTTTCAAAACACAGATTTCTTTACAATTTACAACAGTATCTTTGGATATCTTTTCTGCTGGAGGTACTGTTGTCCTAAAAAACTAAAAAAAGTAAATAAAAAAAATCTTACTCATACCTTAGAAACGGTATAACAGAAGATTTTGGCGGTTTTAAAACCTTGACTTTTCCAAACCGCGGTATACCTTGAAAGCGGTTATCATCCCATGCCTACACTGTAGGTTTCTTTAAAAATCAGTATTTAAAATTAAACATTTTCTTTATAAACATGGTCATTGTTACATCGTTTCCTGTCTTCGACCCATCCATCAACCTTGTTTATTGACATGAGAAAGGAGGGAGTGAAGGGAAATACAGTTTTCCATGACCGTCCCTCATGTTTCCCTTCATCTCTCCCCTGCCTTTCTCTATTTCTCTTTGTCTGAAGCAGATTTGATATACTGTATGTGTAAAATGTAGCATCTGAATGCAGCTTTGCAGGCGGTGTGTGTTGCTGTCAGTGGTAATGCACGCTCAGCAGCACCGCCGGAGTCTTTTCCACTGTTTACCAGATGTTAGCAGCTTTCCTGGCTGAAGCCGCTCGGTTTGAGTCCCGGCAGACATGTCCCACAATGCTGCTAATGGCTCCGTGTTCGCGCACATTTCTAGCGCAATGTTTGACCGCGACATACTGTAATGAAAAAATTGTTTTATGACATTGATGAAGCACTCATTTGAGCCCGAGTGTTTGACCGCAGTCTGGTGACTTTCACCTCTATATCTGTCATGTTTTTTTTGGTTTCCAGGCCGAGATCCTGAGTGTCCTGAGCCACAAGAATATCATTCAGTTTTACGGAGCCATTCTAGAAGCTCCCAATTATGGCATTGTCACAGGTAAGGAACTGTCATTTCGTTCTGTTTCGCATCTCAAATCAATGCTCACAGGTTTCTTACGAAGCACAAATGTATCTCTCATGCTGGGTTATTATCAGAGCTTGACTTTTTTGATCACCAGCTACTGTGGCTAATAGTTTTCCAACGTTACTAGCCACTCACCATTTTCACTAGCCACAATTTTGTTGTTAAGAAAATATATTAAAAATGCATAAATTTGACTTTTGCATGCTAAAATGACTTTAAATGATGTGTTATGTCCACATGGCTCCTCGTTCATTTCACTTTTTTTGTGTGTTGTGACTTTGCTCAATGAGGATGAACGAATGTGTTGGGTTTTTATAGCGTCACGTTGCAATTAGTTTCATTAAGGATGACATTTTAGGGCTCAACACTAAGGATTTGCCAATTTTCTCACACCAAACAAATAATTTCCATGCCAAAAAATGTAATAATGTGTAAAAACAAGCAAAATATAGCAATATGTAAACACTTTTTATTGAACAAAAATTTTCTTGAAAAAAAAAACAATAGACATTTACAAAAATATATTCTCATGTATCCGAAACACAGTGGTCTGTCCTGGCTGAAGGTGCCAGATCAGCAGTTAACTATATATAAATGAAGAGTTAATCTCATTTGAATAAAAATTTAACCATATTAATAAAAATAACTAAACATTATCTGTGTGTGATAATGAAAGGATGGCGACACGGTGGCGCAGTACGTAGTGCTTTCGCCTCACAGCAAGAAGGTCGCTGGTTCGAGCCTCGGCTGGGTCAGTTGGCACATCTGTGTGAAGTTTGCATGTTCTCCCTGTGTTCACGTGGGTTTTCTCCGGGTGCGTCGGTTTCCCCCACAGTCCAAAGATATGTGGTACAGGTGAATTGGGTTAGCTAAAGTGTGTGTGTGAATGAGAATGTATGGATGTTTCCCAGAGATAGGTTGCGGCTGGAAGGGCATCCCCTGTGTAAAACAAACGCTGGATAAGTTGGTGGTTCATTCCACTGTGGCGACCCCGGATTAATAAAGGGGCTAAGCCGAAAAGAAAATGAATTAATGAATAATGAAAGGATGACCATGTGCACACGGTTAACGTTAGGCCCATGAATAATCTGTTCAAAGAATGGTTAAAGAGAAAGCGGCAACCGCTACTGCTTACAAAAAAACGCAAGTTCGAAAGTAGCAGGACTGTGGCTGCACGAGCACAGTTTTTCCAGTCTATTTCAAAGAGAAACCAATCGCACCATTTGTGTTTTCAGGCATGGTTGTTTCGCACATGGAAACAGGACATGGGAGCTTTTAAGCACTCGGGCGCACAGCTGATGAACCCTTGTCACTAAAAACACACTAAAAGCCCTCGTCAGTGTGTCAGGATCGCCTCTCATTCTGTATATTTTTTTGAATGTCAGTATCAACAGATATTAAGTAGACAGTTTACTAATAGCCAAATGGACCATCGAAATAAAGTGTTACCAAATGTAGTAAATCCAATGAATATGTTTTTCAGCGCTTAAATGTTTAAAACCACATGAGGGATAATGAATGGTTTTCCAATTTGGGTGAACTGTACTTTTAACTAGAATTATATAAAAAGATATATGATAAAAAGTCGAGTTTAAAATGATGTACTAAACAGGTTTGAAATTAAAAGAAAATTGGAACTGAATACTATGTAGGCTGCGTTTCCCAAAAGCAAAGTAAGTCTAAGTGGATCTTGATAAAATATTGCGCGACTGATATTGATGTTACGGCCTATTGACCAAAATCTTGAAAATCATATCATTTCATTAGTTTCATTAGTTAAACTTTATCAAAACAAGTTAACTGAAATAGACAAGGGAATTATATATCCCCAGAACAAGCAGATATATAGACCTTTTGGTTATGATGTTTTCGGGTGGCTGTCACCCAAAAACGTGGTTCATATTCCTAGCGTAAAACAACACTGGGCGTTTAAAATGAAAAGGACCAATCACCTGCTCCATGTAGTTGATGATAGCTGCAGATTAGGCCTGACCATAGACTGTAAAAGATATGGACGTAGTATCCGTGGAGTCACCTATAGGTTTCTGAGGAGCGCAAATGAAACTACAAGTAGGCGTGGCCAACCTACACTATTTTGTTAGCCGGTCATCGCACCGGCCGGGCGTGACCAAACAAGGGCAAAGAGGTGGAGCGTCAGTGGAGCTAAAGATGTCTGCTAGCATTTTGCTTAGACAGGCTTTTCTTTGGGAGAAATGCTTAATACTTTATTACCTGCGACTTGGTTGTGTTCTGACCACATGTACTTGGTTGTGTACTATATATCAATAAAGTGTTTAGTCTTTTAAAAACAGTCAGTGAAGATCTGGACTTCCTGGAGCCAGCCACCCATAGGCGAGTCGATGAATTGCAGTTTCAGTTACTTCCATATTGGCTTCACGAGGGAGAGCGGAAGGTTGCCGCTCATTTTGCTCATGCACAGACTTTTTTACAACAATACTTTCAATGTTATACTGTTATGTTATACATTATTATAATATGTTATGCTTTGGAATGTTTAGAGAGCATTCAAAATAACCAAGCAACATTACCTTTTATTTCAGAACATTCAAAAGTAATATTCTCCTAATGTTTTCAAAAAATTTACATTTAAATTCACAAATTAATGTTTGATTAACACATTTAAACTTGGCGTTTTGAACGTACAGAAAACGTAACATTTTCTTAACTTCAAAGTAACACGAGATTACATTATGTTTCTGTTATTGTTCCCTTTTATGGTTTGCAAAGAAAAATTAAGTGTTTTATCTGACATCTTCATGTGCTCTATTAGAGGAGTAACGTACTGTAGATATTACTGAGATCTCCTTTTGATTGTTCTTTCCTGAGGCATTCTTGTGTCTCTCGTCTGGCTTCTGCCATGTTGTTGTGACTGTAAAATGCTTAGTGGCTGATCAGGGTGTGAGAGCAGTTCATCAAGGGGACGCGCGCACACACACACACACACACACATACACAGTTGTCTTGCCATTTTGTAAACATCCTATTGTGATCTCTGTCTCCAGGGATGTAAATGCGCGTATGAGCAGATTTATGTGGCCTAATCGCTTCTCGAGAGCATGTCTTTCAGCTGGGGATTCAGTAAATCTAGTGCTCGGTCATGCTGTCATCTTCGGTCTCTCTCTCTGCTAGTGTGTGTATGTGTAAACGGGAAACCCTGAGTGTGTTAAGCTGTGTTTGACTTCACTCGAGGCTTGGTGACAGATGATCTCATGTGCTGACTGACATTTTGACATGAGACAAGGTTGTTTCTTGTTTTGTCTGTCTTTCTTATTCTTCTTACACTGTAAAAAATGATGTGTTCAACACAATGGATTCGTGCAGGAATTAAGTTAAAGGTCCCGTGAAGTGCGTTAAAATGTGCAATATTGAAACAGAATATTGAGTAGGGGGCCGGGCTTTTATTTGCATTATTCCCTCATAGCAAACTAACGATAACTGATGGTGTTAATATGCAGTTGCAATGGAAACCCTCAGATTGACGTCAACAGAAGGACCCCCACTCCAAAACACAGAAACAAATGGTCGCTTTGATTGAAGATTACCAAAACAAACTATTTTTTTCAGTGGATTAACTTGGACGGATTAATTATTCTCTTTAAGAATAACACTGTGAGCTAGCAAAACAACTTTAGAGGTCCCGTGAAGTGCTTTGAAATATGCACCTTTATTCAGTGTTTGATGTAATCTCAACCGCAACACAAAGAGACGATGGGACATAGTGTAGCTCCTCCCCTTTCTTAAAAAAAAACAGCAAATAGTGTTTTTTTTATCACAGCTCTGCCAGTAAGAGTGGTTGAGCTCAAGTGAATCAAATATGAATCGTCTTGAAGGAGGCGGGGCATGTCAGATATAGCGTTGGGTGAATTTCGGTGCCTAATTTCGGTGCCATTGGTGCTGCGACAAGGACATAGGGAGCATCAAGGGGTACAACATAGGCGCACGTTGTGTCACACCATCTCTTAACATTTAATTCTAAACAACTTTGAGGGTTACCGACACCATCTGCGATGTTTTTTTGTTTTTGTTGCTCAGCAAACACACGCAAGTAGATTGAGAAGTATAAATCAGTTTATATTAACTCATGTAAACATCTTAATCATATTACTGTCTTATTCAGATTAAGGCAAATCATTAGATTACCGATGTCCATGTAAATGTAATCCCAAGCCCCAACCCTATAGAAAAAAAGTGTTCCCTGATTTTGATGACAGCCTTTCCACAGGTTAGCAGTAAGCTAATGTAATGTTAATTGCATAATGCAAATCTTGCATTCATGCTAACAAATAAATGATCAAAAGGAATATTTTAATGCAATTCAATTTAACTATATAACATATGAATTGATGTATGATTCAAACCAATTATATTGCTCAATTAAAATGATTAAAGAAATTCTTGTCAAATAAAAGATTTTTCTAGTCATCCACCATAATTTTGTGGCTCAAAAGTATCAGTTCCGGCACCGGTATTGTTTTAAAAGTATCTGGTATCTTGTTGTTTTATTCGTTTTCACACATTTAAGTGGATTGAACTTAAATCTTAAACTTAAGTTGTCTCAAAGAAAACTCAAGAAGTGAGTTGTTTCAGTAGTCTGACCAAACAACAAGCATAATTTTTAAAGTGTATTTAAATGTCAAATGCGACACTCTTAAAAATAAAGGTGCCAGAAACAACCAAAAAAAGCCATCACAGTGATGCCATAGATCAGGGGTCTCAAATTCAATTTTCCAGGGGGCCCCTCGAGGCAGAGTCTGGGTGAGGCTGGGCTGCATCAGGAAATCAGTTTTCCACAAGAAATTAATTATAATTAATTTATAAATAATTTTATAACGAATAATTTTGACTTCAACTGTACATACACAAGGACACCTCAAAATAAAATAAAAAAAAATAATATAATTTTTAAAAATCCTAATTTTCTTTCTACAATATTTACTGTAGAGTAAATATTTCTTACCGTTATTTTACAGTGTAACATTGGACTGATTGACCTGCAGCATATATCAGCTCCGCAGCCTGTAGTTGACATGTGATGATATGCATATGGCATGTGTGTGTTTGAATTGTAGAATATGCCAGCAAAGGATCGCTGTACGAGTATTTGTCCAGTGCTGACAGTGAGGAGATGGATATGGATCAGGTAATGACCTGGGCGATGGAAATTGCTAAAGGTATGTGTCTGTAATGAATACGTGTGTTTATGTAATGAGCTCAGTCACATTTTCCTCATGACATAATGGCTGGTTCTGTGATTTGTTTCTCTGCAGGAATGCATTATTTACACGCCGAGGCCCCTCTGAAAGTCATTCACAGAGACCTGAAGTCGAGAAATGGTGAGATTTTAGGTGGTCTGTAAATAGAAAAATGCTAATGTGGTGATTATATACAAATAACTGTTTCCTTTTTTCTCTTTATTAGTCGTGTTAACTGCAGAAAATGTTTTAAAGGTACGCTTCCTGTTTTTATTCACATTCCTAAAATGAACATTTGCTACGCTGCCAATTGCCTGGTAGATTCTTAATTAATGTTAACAATGTGTGAAATGTGATATTAGAATTATCGGATCACATAGATTATGTTGTAATAATATACAGGTAAAGACAGCATGTGAAATGCTACTTTTAATATTCATTAGAATGTGCAACATGAGCTAAACACATTTCCAAGGTTATATTAAGGATGTTTTATAAATCTGTTGTCAGCAAAGCAGAAGAATTTTAGTAAAATTCCTCTGTGGTTTTTCAACTTAATTAAAGATCAATGATTTCATATTTGACTTTTGCAATTTTAAGTTTTTTATATAATAATATTAATAATAATAATATAAAAACAAATAAAAATACAATAATAAATAATACAATAATAATAATAATAATAATAATAATAATAATAATAATAAATAAATAACAAATAAATAAATAAATAATACAATAATAATAATAAAATAATAACAAATAAAAATAATAAATAATACAATAATAATAATAACAAATAAAAATACAATAATAATACAATAATAATATTAATAATATTAATAATAATAATAATAATAAAATAATAAAAATAAAAATAAAATAATAAATAATAAATAATAATAATAATAAATAAAAATAAAAATAAAAATAAAATAATAAATAATACAATAATAATAATAATAAAATAATAAAAAAATAAAAATAATACAATAATACAATAATAATAACAACAAATAAAAATACAATAATAATACAAAAATAATAATAACAATAAAATAATAACAAATAAAAATAAAATAATAAATAATACAATAATAATAAAATAATAATAACAATTATTATTATTGTTATTAAATAATATAATTATTACATTTATTTATTGCTATATTATATAATATGATACTCAATTATTGTAGCATATATAGTGCAATTGTTATTAAATGCTTAAATAGTTTCTTTAATAGAATAAATAATAAAACAAAATAATTTCTTTCATTTCCTATTATCATATAAATCTGAAAAACATTTATAGTGATATTTATTTAATAATTGTAACTACATGCAATTATTTTCTTTTTTGCATTTTATATTATATAGTATTTTCCTTTAATTTATATATTTATATATATTTTTATATAATTTAATATTATTTATATATTTCCTTTATATAATTGTTATTTATATACTATTATTGTATTATATATTTTTTTTATTTTATATTATTATTAATTATTAGTGAATATGAATATTATACTTAGTATTATTTGTAAAAAATTAGTATAATTAGAAATAATAGTAACTATAAACATTCATTCATTCATTCCTTAGTCCCTTTATTAATCAGGGGTCGCCACAGCAGAATGAACCGCCAACTTATCTATCATATGGTTTACGTGACGCCCCTACTATTATTAATATTATTACATTAATATATATTATAATTATCACATATAATATTTACGTATGATATTATATAAACTGCAACTGCTGTTAAATAATTAAACAGTTATGAAATACTGTGATACTGTGAAAGTGTGATATTTATTATTTTAATTATCATATAAACTTAAAACATAAAAATAACTATTTTAATTTTCATATAAAGTTAAATGTTTGCAAATACCTAAATAGCTATATTTATCTGTATTTAATAATGATAACTAGATTTCTTTAAATATAAATATTATTAATATTATTATAAAACAAATTATTAGTAAAACCTTAGTATTAGTAAATAAAATATTATTATTACTAATAGTGCATTTTGTCTGTCAGATCTGTGATTTTGGAGCATCTAAGATGGTTTCTCACACGACGCACATGTCTTTGGTGGGCACCTTTCCCTGGATGGCACCTGAAGTAATCCAGAGTCTGCCTGTCTCTGAGACCTGCGACACCTACTCATACGGAGTGGTCAGTAGCTTCATTCACTCTCCTGTTTAAATGTGATTATATTTGACAAGCAAGAATATTGCTTGAATTACTGTCTGTTTTAAGATACGGTATATTCCTATGTGGTCCTGGATATCTGTTTCAGTCCATTTCCGTCCGACAAAATAAGAAAAGATCTGTTTGACAACACACGTGCATAGACATTTTCACAACATGTGCAAATACTGAAATTTGTTGGGGTTTTGTTCTCCTTTGCTGTGACTCCCTTATTTTTTGAAAAATTCCATGTAAAACTAAAAGTCATCTAAAAAATATATATTGTTTATGTAGAATAAATAACACTATATATGAATAAAAGTGTCCAACAATGAAGATAAATCACTCTCACACTATTTGTATATTATAATTGTTCTTTCTTAATTTTTGCTGTCAAAGTTCAGTAAA